>CM045771.1:1129111-1710296 GCA_025200525.1 Camellia lanceoleosa
CATGCAAATATAGCACACAATGTATGCTATGTGAACAAGATTGCGAAACTAGTTGTAACAACCCGTCTGGTTTAGATTAATGGTGATTGATTCTTGATTCTTTTATTAGCGGGGCGATAAGCTGAATTTGAATAAAATCTTTGCCCATTGGTATTGAAATTGAACTGAATTGATTGAGTATAATTATTGTATTGCATATTCTATACATTTGATTGATTATATATCTGTTAGTGTTATATGTTTATGACTAATTGAAGGTTTTATCGTAGAAGCGTAAAAGCCCATTGATGTTTTAGAATCACCATAATTTGCATTGATTTTATGGCATATTTAAAGTGAAATGTGATTAGGTATGATTAAATTAGATTAAAATGAGTTAATTGCAATGTTGACCTTATTTACTATTTTGCCACCTATAGTGGCCCACTATCTAATCACATATTTGAGCCTTATACATAATTAAAACACATTGCTCGGCCATTCTTGTTGCCTACCGAATTTAGAGAGAGAGGAAGGGAGAGTGCATTCATCTTGTTGATTTGCTAGAAGCTTGAAGATTGAAGTATAAATTACAAACTTGAGCTTGTATTCTCCTAATTGAAGACTTAGGTAGAGAATTCATCCTCTTATTGTTGTCATTAAGCTTGTTCTTGCATGATTCATGCTTCATTGTAGAACTAAGACATGATTTGGTCCAAAAGTGTTGATTTGAAGTTTAATCTTTGCATGCATGTGTTCTTTGTTGAGTTTAAAGTGGAATTCATAGCTAATTATTTGCATGCATGTACAAGTTCTAGTTAAGGTTCATGAAACCATCGTGTTTTCAAGTATTGAGCTCATTAGAGCATCACATTGGAGCTTTAAATTGGTTTGAATGCATGCATGTCATGGTTGAATGTTGTTCATGCATGTTCTTGAAAATTGGTTTGGAAATGAGCTTGATTAAACTCCTTGGGCTTTGATTTTACCAATTGAGTTTTGAATCAAGTAATATTATGTGTTTACAAAATTTTTCGGAAAATTGGCCCAGAGGATCGATTTTGGTGTTTGAAAGCGGGTTTGGAACTTGGAGTTGAATCTGGGTTTTCAGTTTTGATAATCGCTCGGCGAGAAAGTGCGCTTCGGCGGAAATCAAACTCGATATTTTTGACTTGTGTTGAAATCGCTCGGCGGAATATCTGGCCTTCGGCGGAGAAATCGAACATCCGGCATTTACCTTTGTTCATAAATCCTTTCGGCGGAGAATGTGCTTCAGCGGAAGCGTGAGGCAGCAGCGGGAAGTATCACCTTCAGCGGGTACCTTTGTTTGCTTGTCTTGGCTCGGCGAAACTGCTTCAGCGGAACTTCATTTTGAAAAATTAAAACTATTTTACGTGCACATCTTTGCATCCTCATTCCATCCTAGGCATTCTTAGGCCTAGTTTAAGACATCTTAATGAGGATATAGATGTAGAACACCTTAGGCAATTAGGGATTAAGTTATCATCTTTCCCAGCGTGTAACTTCGAGTGTGTTTAATCATTAATTGTTTAGGGTTGGCATTTAGAGGCGGCTCTAGCTCTTGATAGCCGAACAACATGAGTAACTGGTGTAAAGATATGTTCAAATGATGATTTTACGAATACTAAAGTGGCATTTCTTCTTGAGCGGATATTGATTCTTGGTTGGCCCGATTCTTTGAAATGTACTTATTCTTGAATGAATGTATGTCCTTTATTTCCGAGCTGTACTGTGGCATCCTTAGCACCTCTTTATTCTTGTTTATTCTTATTCTGAGATCTCTCTCGGTTCTCTCGTGGAACCATTCTTGTTTCTTGATTGATGGCCATCATTCTTTGTTAGGTCTTTAAGACCCTCTGTTTTTCTTGTTATGCTAATGGATGTACTACATATAGTACATTTCTTTATCTTGAACAACTTGAATACAGTTTAATGAACTATTTTCATTGCTGTAAGGACAATCATTCCAAACCTCTTTAGGCATTATGTTATTCACTGGGGTTTAGCCCAGTGATCATATATATATGTAGGTGCGGGCACCCAGGACCACTAGGAGCGTCGGGCAAGCTTTAGTTTTGTCAAGCCACCCACTGTGCCTCACTGCGAGGTTCCGAATCTGCCAAGCTATGGCTTAGGGATGTTTTAACCTCCCCGTCTGTCTCTGTAACTGTCCTATTAACTGTATAGATTGATAGCACTGTACTGTACCGTTTACTGTGTTGTTTAAGAGGGATTAGGTTCCTGTTCTGACTGATTGTATATATGATGCATACTATTTTGTACTGAAAGCATAAATATATGAAAAATCTTTTTGCATACAGACTGTCACAGCTCATTGGACATTGTTTATTTACTGTATTGGCTTCGCACATGCCTACTGTATTACTATTTTCTTGTTAGAGGCCTTGGTAATCTCGGATTCTTGGCGATTCTGATGCTAAACCCATAGGGGCGGGTTTGGGTCGTGACACTAGTGAAGCAGGTAACACTAGAGGTATACAAAGCAATGCACAAATGGAAAAACCAACCTAAAGCACCCTAGGAAGGTGAAGCAGTGAGAAATGGCCTAAAATGATGGCTCGGAATGCAAAGAAATGGAGCTCATTCAATGGTCGGTAAATGAGGCATACAAGCCCGACTCTCAAACGCATTTAAAGAGTATAAAAGATGACAATATGACATTCAAACAAGCTCTGAAATATGATGTATAATGGGCCCAAAACATGAACACACCTCAGTATATGCATGTAATGAGCCTCAAAACTCAAAGTTAAGCATGGGTATTGAACTACAAGCATGCAAAACCAACATCATTCAACCATGAGACCCAAAAATAGAGCTAGGGCAGTCCAAAATAAGCACAATATCAGTTTAAGGAATGGCCAAAAAGTGTTAAAATCAAGGGTCAAGAAAGCATGCAAACAAAGCTAGTGAACCATGAGTTACACTACAACTATATGGAGCATATGAAGACTCACCAAACCAGCCAAAAACAGAAGTATGACATGCCAAAATATGCCCAAATAACCATTGAAACTCAGTCAATGCATGCAAGAATGATGGGCTCCTTTGAAAGGCCAATAAGGGAGTTGTTCTACACATGCATGATGGACACACACAATGGCAAAACCACCTCTAGAAAGAGGTTACGAGGATCCTAAAACCCACTAAAAGAGCCTAAAATGGGTCTAGGAAACATGCAAATAAAGGCCCTTTGAAAGGCCTTGAATGGGATTGTTCTACACATGCATCAAAGACACAAAATATGGCCAAAAGGGCTTTGGACGAGTCAATGAACCTCAAAACTCACCAAATAGGGCCTAAAATGTGGCTTCACAATATGCAAGTAGGAGCCCTTTGGAAGGCCACCAAAGCTAGTAAAAGAGAACAAGGGGTGAGAGGGTCACCTCTCTCGATTTAGGGCTCAAAGACACATCTAAGACATGAAAATCCCTTTGGATTTTAGTGGCTAAAAGACAAACCAAGGCCAATGCAAATGCTCAAATGCATGGCTCAAAACATGAGAAATGAAGCATGAAAGGGGTAGATGACCCCAAGCAGAAAAATGACCTTGAACAAACTTGAAGAAGCTCAAAAAGACTTTTTCAGTTTATGACAAAGCCTAAATATTCTTGCAAGTATATCTAAACAATGAATCAAAAAGAGTGCTTAAAAAGGGAAGAAATGTGTTACCCTTGTATGCAGCAACTCAAGCTCTGGACCAACAATGTGACTCCTTAGCCTCTGAAAACAAGCTCCAAGATGCTTAGATGGATGATGGAGGTGGTAGGCTACGAGTGGTAGTGTAATAGTGTCACGACCCAAACCCGCCCCTAGAAGGTTGGTATCGTAACCGGCCAGTAATCCTAGATTACCACAGGCCTTCCTGTACAAAACATAATTAATCGGGGCTCATGAGCCAGCAGAAACTGATAGTCCAAAGAGCTGTGCATTAATATGAACAAGTATTTACATGCCAAAATGTTAATTTACCCACCATATTACATAACATGTAACAAAAATCCATATACAAAACATATAGGCACATGCCACAAATACATAACAAAACAAACTCACTATACGGCCTTCTAGGCTAGCCATTCTAGGGGTATACAAAACTACAGTGGTTTCAAAAGCAGTGACTCGGTGCAAGACTCGCCTAGGCTTGACTCTAGGCTGCTCACCTATAAATACATATATCACGGTGAGCTAAAGCCCGACAAGTAACATTAGCGTAAAGGGGTGGTGAGCGAACTCCAGCAGAACATGTATCAAGTAAAACAAGTCATCATAGACATAATCAATTCATATCGAGAACATAATAATGGCATACTCCACGAACATAAGCATAGCGAGCGTCTTGAGCTAGAGTAATCGATTCAGGATCTTGATTAAACACATATCGTCACAATGAAGTGACTCACGAGACCTCGTAAACTAGTCATGGACGCATTTTCATGCCGTCCCCCATGACTTAGGACTCTCTATGGATGCCATACTAGATTCATAAATAGGACATTAGTTCACGAGAAAACATTATCATTTGAAAACATAACAACGTAGCATTTTGAACATACTTTATAAGAACATAACTACGAAATGGTACTTATAGTAGTTTTCGAGGCCGGTTGTATGCGGTCTTCACGTTTTGACACGCAAATATCCTGCGATGTCGCATGCTCCTTTAACACATATCATTATCAAATCAAGTCCACGTATGCTCTTAATGATGTTTCAATCTCATAACTTTATTATCATGACTTAATTAAGCCTCAAGAATGCTAAAAATGCAATGAGGATGCCAAAATCATGCATTAAAACACTTTTTGAAATTTCCTGAAAAACAGGTCTCCGCTCGAGCGTAAAAACCTCCGCTCGAGCGGACAACACCTTAATGAGAAAAATCTTTGGATGTGCGAAATCTCCGCTCGGGCGGCCAATTCTCCTTTCGGCGATTTGTAAAAATCTGGGTAGAAAAACCAGTCCAAAAATCTGTCAACCCGTGGCCTCTTTTTTTTCAAAATCAACTTCCAAAATCATAAAATTCAAGGCCAAACTCACTTGAAAACAACTTGAATTCAAACATTACAACTTCAAATAACAATCATATTTCCAACTAAAACTCACATGTTTCATGTACAAATTTAAACTTTGAATTGAGATAGAATTTCATAAAACATGCTCATAAACTCAACTAAACTCAAATCCATGAAATTCCTCCCCAAACATGACTATCATGCAAGAAAAACATAATTAAAAACATGGATTTCACACTCTTATGCCAAACACAACATGAATCATAATATTTAAAGCCATGTATGCTCATGGATGCAATCTAGATAAAAATACAACACATCCTCTCAATTAAGCATAATTTCCCCTTTCAATTCATTCCCTTGCCATGAGATCATGAAGGAATCAACCTTAATTCAAGAAGTTAAAGAGTAATCCTTACCTTGATTATTTAATTTGGAGAAGATCAACTTGTTTCTCCTTTTCACACTTCTTCTTCCTCTTGATTTCCTCTCCTCCCGAATTCACTCTCTCTCTCTCTTAGATATTTTATTTCCTTTGCCTTTTGAGTCAACATTGGGTCAATAAGCCTTATCTATAGCCATTTATATCAAAAAAATGGAATTGTGCCAAAACTTACAAGCCAAGCAGACTTAGCGAATCGAGCGAAATTAGTTTAAATTAAACATCCCAAATGGTTCCAAAAATTCCGGTATCACATAGGCATGTTCAATTTAGTCTTAGAACCCGTTCACGATCGTCAATTTCGATCCAGATGTTGTAGTTCAACACATTTTTCTAATTCAAGCGAAAATTCACAATTAATTCATCTTAATCGTAATTAATTACAGATAATTATAGCGTACATTTAGGTCATTACAAATAGGGCAAGAACAATGGAGTTTTTGAGCATAAAAGAGATATGGAGGAGAGTGTATCTATGAGCTCCAAACAAATTGAACCCTTGCCAAGGAAGGAGAAGGCTTCCTTTATAGAGGAGAGGGTCTAAGGCTTCTCCAAGAAGCTTCAAAGCTAGGTTAAACATCCTCCATACATGTGCACGGAGGATCAAATAATGCCTTCAAGCAGCATTGGAACACCTCCTTGAGACAAACAAGGTGGGAGTGGCCGACCCAGTTCAAGTGGTCAACCGACCACTTGACCTGACAATCAGTGACAATCAAAGGGTTCAAAGTGGTCGGCTACCTCCTAGGATGAAGCCCCAGTTAGCTTTTCAATGGTGCAAACCTTGCATTAAAATTCCTCTGTGCAAAAGTTATACTGTTTTGGTGAAGCGCCTGATTCGGTCCAACAGTTGATGCCCTACTTCAACCAACCATATCTCCCTCACGGACTTGGCTTTAGGAGATTCTTGAGTGAAAAATGAAACCCGGAGTAAGCTTTTCAGCGGTGGTGGCCTCATATCTTAAATCCAAGTATGAAAATGAATAAGCCCGATTTAGCGAGGACCGCTCGACTTTTTCTCTCCTTCCCGGATTCATGCCAAACCACTTTTGACCACCTAAGTGGTTGGCCATCTAATTTTCTGGTCTACCATGTGGCCACATTCAAGCCCTAAGTTAGCCTTCCAATGGCACCAACCTTGCATCAAAATTCCTCCTGTGCAAGAGTTATACTGTTTGGTGAAGTTCTTGTGATTTAGGTCCTACTCGGTTCATCTTAGAACTTCTCCCAAACTAGTTTTCCTCTCTCTTCTCCTCTTTTCTTCAACTCCAAACCCCTAGACAAGGTGTTTTGAAAGATTTTTCAAAGATTTCATCTCTCTTTCATTCATTTCCACTTTGTCCTTGCTCGATTTACCGAAAAGCACAACATTTGACAAAAATGCGAGCCTCGGAACATCGTAAAACTTTATTTCAAAAAACGTTTTGAAAGAGAGAGTTTTAAGGTCTAAAATCTTTTGATCAAGATTGTTTTGGTCCAAAAAGGGTATGAAGTTGAGATTTGACTCTCTTCTTCTTTGAAGAAAGCGAACCTTTCCCTGCACCTTTCTCCGCCATGTAAACCATCAGTCGCGTCCAAGTCTTAAGGGCGGTCAAAAATGGGGTGTCTACAGCATCCTCATTGCATCATAGGCATTTCTACACCTTAATAAAGACATAACAACAAGGGTAAAGATTAGAAACACACCAAGATAGAAAAGAAATAAGTTAAGTACTTTCCAAGCGTGTGTTTCAATGTGTATCCATTGTGTGTTTGTGTAGGTCATGCATCTTAAGCTATCTGATCCGTCTATTCTGACTATTCTATTATTGGAGCTATCTGTGAGTAATAACTCTATAAAGTTATGTTTGATTATAAGTATTTTCTTACTTAAATGATATGATCAGCTTCCTAAAATGTTACTTTCTGTATAGCTGAAAGATTGTCCAGTTTTCTGAAGTATATTGTGGCATCCTTAGCATTATGTGACATTTGTCTATTACACAGTACCGGAGGTTCCATCATGGGCTGGTTAAGCGTAACCACTATCTGTCTATATCTGCTCTGTATATGGGTCTTATGACCGTGTCATGCAATTATGAGCCATATATCTGTTAGTGCTAATGGATGTATCATGTATGATTATCTGTGAACTCTGAATCTAAATATGTATATAAATCTGTTTCTAACTTCTGAATCTGTCATGGACATCATTCATTAACCCCTTTACTCTGTTATTATTCACAGGACTCCAACTCATTGTATTATTATGTATGTAGGTGATCAGGCTCCTGACCAAGCTCAAAGATGATTGGCTAGAGATCTGTTCTATCAGCCAACCACTGTGCCTTCTAAAGAGGTTCCCGTTTTGATATGGTTAAGTGTTTGTGATCAATATTTGAGATTTTTGTATTTCTTTTGTTTTTGTGTGGACAAGTTTTTGTATGGTCTGTATATGAGGGGTTTAGTGACGTAAGACTAACGTAAATATGACGTCACTTACATGTATATAAAGTTTTAAATTTTTGTCCCATATATGTTTGCCTGACTCTATGGACATTATATTATGATATCTACTTCCACTAGCCCTTAATTTTGTTAATTAGTTTAGAGGCCTTCGGTAATCCCAAGCTTCTTGGCGGTTCGATACTAAACCTATAGAGGCGGGTTTGAATCGTGAGATACACACCAAAATAGGTGAGAGAAATATAATCAGCGAAAGTTGATTATTTAACTCAGCGACTTGAGCACAAAGCTGGTCATGGATGAGATTCGATTATAGGAACAGATTATTACTTTTGATGGCTTTTGGGATAAGGTATTATTCTGACCCAAACCTACTAGGTTTAGCATACGTAAGGCGATGCCTTTTAATAGATAAGCATATGATAAGAAATTGCAGCGAATGTACCAAACATGAATAATCCAATAAGGCGTAATAGATAAACATGGGACAAAATATTCAAAACTTGTATATATATAAGTGTGTCGGTCAAAGGATATCATAATTACAAAACATTTACAAGAGTGTAATATCGAGGCTCATTGTACAAAACAACAGAGACTAACATAAGTACAAAAGCGAAAAACTAGACTTGATCGGAACCACCTCGGGAGACACAGCGGTTGGTGACAAAAGCGAAATGAAGGCATCAACTCGGCCTTAGTCGCGCATCGGCTCATCTACATACATAATATAAATTGTGGCTGCTCGATGAACAATAACAGAGTAAAGGGGTTTTAATGAATAAGTCCGTACAGATTCAAAATTCACCATTCAGTTTCGTATCAAATTCATACTTTGTCCAGATCATATACAGAAATCATAAGTCATATGTAAGTATACGTGATACATCCATAAGTACTAACAGGCGAGATATAGAACAGATGCGGACACGTGAGGTTACAAATAACGATTCCATAAAGGAACCTCCACATCAAGTAACAGAGAATAAACACGCTGAGCCCCATGATGGAGCCTCCGGTACGTGTAACAGAATGCAGACAGATTAAGTTCCATGATGGATGTAACGCCCTCAAAATTTAGCCCATTAAATATAAAACATAACATACATTATTAAAAGAAAACATTATATTATTTCATTCATCAGAGTATTACGAAATAAAGTATCAAAATAAATGCCCTCTGAGCTTACATCTTGCCAAGCCAACACTTGGACACAATTCCATGAGTTCTAACTCAAAACAAATAAAACATATAAAGCAAGTCTTCAAGTCCAAATTCTCACAAGCTAAGTCTTGGGAGGTAGTGAACCACCTGAACCTGAAAATGAAGTTCCCATATAGGGTGAGCCACGACCCGATGAAATACTAAACCAAGCATAAGAATTAACTAAGCGTGCTAGCAGATACATGGTAAACACAAGATAATTAATTTAAAATTTTATGACACGAATGTCTACATTGTCTATGACACATGGTCTATGACACAATACACCTTCCATTTATCTGAGACATGGCTCGAACACGGCCAAACAACTCAACAAGGATAGCAGTTAGGTTGAACCTTTCTTATACAAAATAAACACACGTGCTGGTGTTATAACACTCTCAATCAAATCCACTTCCATACTTCCTTACTGATACACATGGTGGTGATGTATCATATCAACAACTAATAGAAATATTTCTATTATCAATAAGCACCCACATATGTGATGCTCTTGGAGTCCATCCTATCTCCTCCCAACAAATCCGGTTTAGAGGTCCATCCCTATCTTCCCTAAGCAGTGGAGTCCATCCCCTATCTCCTCCAAAACCAAATGCATATGCAACATAATCAATACTTGACATACACAACACATAATCAATACACGAATAATGCGTATTAATTCAGCGATCAAATAAGCGACTCAATTTGATTATACCTAAGCGCATGCAAGGTCTACAACAATCAATAGCTATCCTCCACGATAGCCCAAAACAATTATTTCTAAGCAAGAAATAACCATAACAATAAATGTAATTTCGATATTCTCAAAGGTAAGTATTTAAACTACCAAATACATCATTAAACCATTAACTTTCCGATCTCATGAATTTAACCCACTATCACAATCTTCCCTTAAATTAATTATATAATTTAATCTATGACAAAACCCTAAGGTTTCTCCCAAAATTACCAAACTACCCCCCATACCAAAATACCACTACTTAGGATTAAAAGCATTATAAATGGAGTAAAATCCCTACCTCGAAGAAATAACTCAAAAAGGAGAAGATGAAGATGATGCCCAAAACTTCAAAGTGCTCCAAACCAACAATTGCTTTCAGATTAAATGAAAGCCCTCACTCTCCTCTACCTTTTTAATGAAGGAACTAGGTTAGATATGCACTCTAAATAGATGAAACCTAGGAGAGAAGGTGAGTTGGGAGAGAGGGGATTCGTAACCTAGGGTTTTATAAAGCGAAAGGAAAATTTGGCCCCATTTTAAAACACTGCTGCGTATTTAAATCGATAGGCTCGCTCGGCGAACATAGTCGCTCGGCGACGAACTAAGAAAGACTTCGCTCGGCGAAGAAAAGCTCGCTCGAGCCAAGAATGCAATGCTTGGTCTGCAACCCGAAGCATGCTCGGCGGCAGAATGCTCGCTCGGCGAAAACTCAACATACCCTCGCTCGCTCGGCGAAAAGCCTTCGCTCGGCGAAGAAACCTTGCTCTCGGGTCTATACTAGAAGCAATCGCTCGCTTGGCGAAGAAACCTGGCTCGAGCCACGGAGACAAAACTCAACCCTCGCTCGGCGACCAAACCCTCGCTCGGCGACCAACTCAAAAGCGGGCAGCAACACTTGGTTTAGAACCCAACCAACCGAAACAACCTTGATACATCCTATAACTCCAAATCACGAAAATAAAGGATGACAACAACAATTATACCATAGTCAAATCTATGGAAACTAAGTCCGGATACAATAATTAAATGGGAAAGGACCGAGGTCGCTATAATGGAACCTCCGTCTAGGGTAACGACCAACACATATCACATGATACTAAGGATGTCACGAACACATATAAAAATTAGACAATCATTCATTATGCGAACATAACATTTAGGAAATAATTCTTATTTCATCATCTGAGAAAATAAAATAAGGTTGAACATAGCTTTACTATGTTATTACTCCTGATTGGTCTTGAGGCAGATAGGCGGGCAGATTGGTCAAGCGATGCAGCGACCGTGACTGCATGACACATAACAGATACACACTTGAAACACACGTTCGAATTGTTCGTAACTTATGTCGTTTGCTCTTAGTGTGTTTCTAACCTTTAATCTCCATTATGGAGTCTTAAACATGGCCTAGGAATGCCTAGGATAGAATGAGGATGCAAGAATGCATTGGAAAACATTTCTTAAAACTTGCTGAAAATAAGGTCCACGCTCGAGCATGGCTTTCCCCGCTCGAGCGAACATCACGGAACAATGAAGCTCCGCTCAAGTGTAACTTTCCCCGCTTGAGCGGACTGTAAACTCTTGAAAAGTACTGGTTGCATGTTTTTCACACTCGACCTACGCTCGAGCGTGAGACTCAGACCTTCGATCGAGCGTAGATTTCCTCGCTCGAGCGGACTGCAAAACACAAGAACTTCTGGGTATATGCATTTCACGCTCGAGCGTAACCATCGTCGCTCGAGCGGAAGTGCATGTACTCAGAATGTACGCTCGAGCATGAAGTTCCCCGCTCGAGCATGGATCAAATTTATGGAAATTCTAGATTCGATCACCAAGCTCAAACTCAACTTTTGAAGCATCAAACTTAATTTTCTGGGTCCAAAACTTTGGAAAACACCTAGAGACTCATGAAACAACATGTTTAAGGATCATAACAAGAAATCATGGCCCAAAGTATGCTAATTGAGCAACATTCAACTTGAAACTCAAGAATAATTCATGAACATGACTTGAATGCAATTCTTTGAACCAAAGTTTCCCAAAACATGACCAAATGCAAAGTTCAACTCAAAAACATGATCAACTATGACAATATGATATAGAACATGAAGAATTTCTAAAACAAAGCTTGGATTAAGACATGCATGCAAGAATTCCTTAGAAAAACAACCTCAAATGCCATGAATTACACATGCATGTATGCATTGAGCTTCAATTCTCAATCTTAGCAATTGACCACCTAACCCTCTTGAGTTCATTTACTTGGTGTCTCAAATACAAGGCTTAAGAGTATAGTTCTTACCTAAGGTTGATTTCAAGTGGTATCCTAACCCAAAGCTTCAAATTGGCTTCAATCTCCTAGTCAATTCTTCATTTGAGCTCAACCTCCTCTACTCTTCCTCTCCCTTATGTTTTTCCCTTAGAATAGGCTCAAAGTGTTTTAAGATCAAGGAAAGGAGATGAGTGGAGTGTCAAAGTGGCCTTATAGGTAGTAATTTGTCATAACTAATTAAATGGCATTATTTTAATCAAATTTAATAGCTCAACAGGATTTTAATTAAGCCTACCACAAATTTCTATAAATCCTAATTAACACATAAATCAAGTTAATTTTTGATTAGAACAGATAAAGCTTTCAATTACAAATCGAAACTAAAACATGAGCAGATCTTCCTCGCCTATGAGATATAAACACAAACAATGCAACACACATGCAGTTTAATTCAGAATTTCACCTTAATCACTAATTAGGCACAATTAATCACAGATTAACATTAGTCAGAGGTCGGGGTTGTTACATGGTGATACCCAAATCTGAGGTCAATCTTGGAAAACACTTGGGCTCCCTAAAGTTAATCAAACAAGTCATCTATTCGGGGTAGAGGGTATTTGTTCTTGATAGTTACTTTGTTCAATTCCCGATAGTCTATACATAACCTCAAAGATCTATTTTCCTTTTTACCGGAGCACCCCAAGGTGAAGTGCTCGGATAGATGAATTTCTTGTTTAGCAATTCCTGAAGTTGAGGTTTTAATTCTTTCAATTATGAGATTGACATTCTATAGGGGGTCTTGGAAATAGGTTGTGTTCTCGGAGTCACTTCAATAGTGAATTCAATTTCTCTATCAACTAAGTCTCTAGGCAAGTCATTCGGAAACACATCGGGAAATTCACAAGCAACCAGAATAGTTTCCACATTAGTACTATCAGATGATGCAGTCAGTACACAACACAAGTAGCCCCTATATCCTTTCCTAAGCAATTTAACAGCTTTCATGGCCAAAATCAAGTATGGGGGAGGAACTACCCCATTTCCAGTAAAAATAAATTCAGGCATACCCGGTAGTCTAAACACAGTAGATTTACTTGCACAGTCAATAGTAGCACAGTATTTAGTCAACCAATCCATACCTAGAATATAACCAAAATTATTAATGTTCAAGGGCAACAAGTCAACATACAATGTCATATCACCAATCATAATATCACATGCTGGATAAACATAAGCACATATCATAGAACCCCCAGACGGTATAGATACAGATAACACATATGTCATAAGTTCTAGTGGTCTAGTTAATTTAGAGAAAGCATGCGTCTGAAGGAATGTGTGGAACGAGAATCTATCAATACACATGCATTTTGAGAACATACGGGAGTATACCTAACACCACGTTTGATGTTACACGTATGTCACTAGGCAAACACTCGACCTTGTCTCAGAGGTTCTTTCCCAGTATTAGCCTTTGCATTTGTTTTGACTGTAGAAGCGGACTATAATGACCCCAAAATCCGTATTAGAGATTACCCTTATGGCCTTATGGGTTAATGCATTTTAATTTAATAATATATGTTCAAATTGAGGAATTATCTATTGAGCCACGGCTTTAAAATTGAAATTACTGACCTTTACGGGTTCAAAAATCACAATTGAGTACTTGGGTATGTTAATGGGGATTTTTAGACCTATTTGGAAAAATTAATTGGAAATCCAACTTGTTTGATTTGTTAATGTAAGTTTGGGTGGTTAACTTATCTTGCCAATTGAAAGCCTTAGAGGCTTGAAACGAGAATAGAGGACATATTTATGATCGGCACAATTTTAGAGTCACAGGAAGTTTAATTGAAATTTAATTTTGTGCGATTAAATGAGGCGTGTTTAGCCCTCCTTATTGTGAAAAGCTTAAGCGTATGTGTATTTATATATATGGAGACATGTAATGTGTGTTGGGAACTCAAGATATTTGAGCCAAGAATATCTAAGGTAGAAAGAGAAGAGAATCGTGAGAGAGAAAGAGGGAAAGAGACCAAGATTCTTGAAGAAAAACTCAACAATCATGGGGTTTGGCGATGATTAAAGGGAATTAAAGAAAGAGAAGGAATCAACCATGGAGGCTTAAGGAAATGGAGGAGAATTGAGAGGAAGACCAAGATTGAACTAAGGTATGATAATTTATCTTGAATCCTTGTGTTTAAGACATTAATTTCATGAAATCATGATGATATGGAAAGATTTGAGACCATTTGAGTTAAGGTTCTAAGTATGTATTTAATTGAATTCAATTTAAGGAATGAGACCTTGGGTTCTATGGTTTGTTTATGATTAGGGCTCAATCTTGTGAATACCATATGAAATGCACTTTAGAATTTTCCAAAGAATAAAATCAAGCAAGAATTAAGTGAATTTGTGGATTGTGGGTTGTGTTCTAAGACCCTTGAAGATCATGAAAGGTTAAGCATGAATCTTGAACCTTGAAGCAAAGATTGATTTGTTTGAGATGAAAATACATTTGGTTGATGTTAAATTATCATGATATGGGGCAATTTTACATGTTTTAAAGTGATTTATATTAGAAACCAAGCTTAAGAATGGAAGAACCAAGTGTTGGAGCAAAAGAGCCATTTAGGACTCCAAATTGCCCGAGCCACATATCTGGCGGGTCTTTCCGCATGTCTTGACAGCACAATCCCAGAACCAAAGTTGAATCTGATAAAAAAGCACGTTCTCCCGCACGTGCGGCTCTGTTTCCCACACGTGCAGGAGACAGCTCTATTCAGCCAACTTTGAATAAGCATATTTTTGGCCTCCGGACTTCGTTTTGAGTGATTCTTTAGCCTAAAATCAAGCCCCGGAAGTATAGTTTCCAATGGTGGTGGTCTCACTCCTAAATTCTAAATATAGAAATAGTTATGCCCAAATTAGTGACAACTGTTCACTTTCTGTCAACCAGTTTTGTACCGTTTCTTCATCTAAATCATTTTTCTATCGATTCCTCCTATTTTCTGGGGCATAGATTATAATCTACGAAGGATTAATGAGTTTAGAACCACCATGGCTATTGATTAAAAAATAAGAATGAGGTTGATTTTATCCTCATAGTGCGCTATGTGCATTGTGTTTGCGAGTCAAGGCGAGGACATCGTCCTTGCCACCGAAACCTATCTTTGTGAGTAATAATCTTGTAAGTAGTATGTTTTATTCACACTAACAATTACCATTAGCACTGTTAATTGCGGGTTAACTATGTTAGCGTATATGAGCGATTAAACAAATATGTATACCTGTATGATTACGATTCATAGTTAATATTAACATTCTATTCTCATAAGTAAATTATGCGTTTCTTAATGAATAAAGGGAACTTATGTTCATTCTTGAAAAACGGTTTCAGTATAAATATGAGAGCATATCGTTTTACTACTAATGGACCTGAGGCCGTTCAGTTATAAGTCATCGAGTATGGATATCTCCAAAGAATTAGAATAATTGGAAAAGCTATGTGTATCCGTATGAATCTGAAATAATTCCATTGTGTTACATATGGACCCGAGGTCGTTCAGAACCTACGATATGAATGCAAAGGTTTAGCATTATTATGTGCTCTCTGTAATAGTTACTATTCTTATTCTGTTATGCGTGAGACAATTGTGTTAATCTGTAACTAAACCATGAGAAACTTATGTGTACTATTGTATAATGGTATTCTTAGGAAACTGAGATTATTCTGTTTTGTTTATCCGTTCCGGTTATGCTATGTTATCACATGATGTGGATTGTTCGGTCTTTAAGACCTAATGATTTCTAGTATGGAACAAAGTGTTGTACGGAACTAAGTATTGCAATGCGAGTCACCTCTAGAATCCGTATGAGACACCTCTTGAATCCATACATACATGAACTAGGCTTAAAGCCAATCTGGGCCTATGGCTGTGCATATGATCTGTTAGGCCAGAGGCCATTTTGTGTGATCTGTTAGGCCTGAGGCCAATCTATATTTTCTGGTATGAAACAAAGTACTATACGGAACTAAGTACTACAGTGTGAGTCACCTCTAGAATCCGTACGAGACACCTCTTGGGTTCATACATGCATAAACAGGGCTGAGGCCGTTCTGCATTCTGGGCTTAATGCCACTCTGTTTAAGGGCTTAATGCCACTCTGTTTAAGGGCTTAATGCCACTCTGTTCAAGGGCTTAAAGCCACTCTGTTTGAAGACTGGGCCCAAGGCCGTTCTGGAAACAATTACAGGATAAGATTAATTATAAGTTCTCTGCATTTATATACCTTGTGATTCAAGTTATTTATTGGATTATCACGTACTATTATTCACTGAGCCTTGCTCACTCCGTTTTTGTGTATATTTATGTAGGTGAGCCATCAGAGATTAACACTAGAATGGTATTGAGGTCTACCTGTTTGCCAACCGCTTGAATGCGCCTACGTGTTGAGGCCTTAATTTGTGTTGGGAGTTTTATAAACTATTAAGTCTTATGTAAGTGGATGTGAGATCTATATAAATTCTGTGAATGTATATGAAACTCTGGAAATGTATTTAAATGCTTAAATCCAATTAAACCATCATGTATGCACAAGCTCAATGTATATTGTCTTGTATTTGATTATGCTTCCGCTTAAGGCCCCGTATGTGGTTAAATATTATTCTAGAATTCTGTTTTGAGGCCTACGTACAGGCTGGTCATGGACTAAACTTTTAGAGGCGGGTTTGGGTTGTGACACGGACCCAGCTGAACTCACCATAAGACGGCTAGCATTCTTAAACCCAAGTGGGCAATCTTTCACTACATGGCCTATCTTGCCACATCGGAAACAAGCACCGGATGCTCAGTAGCATACACCCCTATGCCTTCTTCCACAATGAGGACAAACTGAAATAAACCCACTGCTCTGACTTGAGCTGCTTGTAGACCCCGTATTTTACTTTTTACTTACATGAGAACGGCCTTTTCTAAAACCATACCTAGACCTTTTTCCTTTCTAATCAGTTGTTATTGCTGTTGGGGCCTTACTTTGTCTCGTAGCGGCTAGGGTGGCTTCTGCCATTAAGGATCTGTTAAGAACTTGCACATATGTTGGCAACTTTAGTACACCAACTCGATCAAATATGTCTAAGTCCAACCCTCCCTCAAATTTGCAGGCTTTCTTGTAGTCTGTGTCCACCATATGAGAAGCAAATCTGGCTAATTCAGTGAACTTTGTCTTGTACTCGACTATAGACATTCTACCTTGCTTAAGTTCTTGGAATTCGGACACTTTTCAATTCCGAAAACATTGAGGAAAATATTTTTCATAAAAGATCTCATTAAATCGAGCCCACGTCATATTTCCATTGGTATTTCGAATTGGTAACCACCATGTCCAAGCTTCGTCTTTAAGAGTATAGGTGGCCAATAAAACCTTCTGAGTCTCGGTATAAGGAAATACCTCGAACAGTTTTTCCATTTCAAGCAACCATATCTTTGCTTTCAACGGTTCAATTCCACCAAAGAATGTCGGCGGTTTCATCTTCATGAATTTCTGTGTCAGGTTGATAATATCATTATTATCGATTAAAACTATACCAATGAGGCCGAGGAGCAAAGGTTGTTGTCTTTGTTGTTGCATCATAACTTGATCAATCTTAGTAAGCATCTGTTCCATTCGGCTCATGCGAGCTTCTGAAGATTCACTTATATCATTTTCCCTTGCATTCTCCATGTTGCTATAGAGACACCAAATAATAATAAACATAGAATTAATCTCATTCATTTCTTTTAATTCATTTACTTAGATTTACATTCAGTTTTTCATATCTATTTAGATTATCACACACTCACACATGTAGATAAAATGTCCCTACTTCTTACTAGGACATCCTAAGCTCATATGGACATGTGTGTGCGGAAGAACACGTGTTCTGATACCACTCTGTCACAACCCAAACCCACCCCTATGGGTTTAGCATCATAACCAGCCAGTAATCCTTGGATTACCAAAGGCCTCTTAACAGAATATTATATAGTTAGGGGTTACGGAAGCAAATATACAAAATATACGTGGCCCAATGAGCTGTGATGACATATATGGGACAAATAGACAAATAATTTAAAACTTTTGAAACTTGCGAGTGAAGTCAAAAGATATAGTATTTACATATCACTCCATGAACATATAAACAGAAATCTTACCCGCACTTAAAAGGAGCAAAGTCTAGTACATCACAAAAACAACCACTAAACTTGTTTCCATCCGAACCTCCTCGGGAGGCATAAGGGTTGGCTGACAAAAACTGAAACATAGGCCGTCAACTTTGGGCCTGGTCACACGCCTACTTACCAACATACATAATATAAATAGTGAGCTAGAGCCCAGTGAATAATATGAGTAAAGGTTTTAATGAATGATGTCAGGACAGATTAAATCATAATTGATTCATATTCATATTCATGTTCGGATCATATCTGAAATCGAGTTTATGCTTAATCATATGTGGTACATCCATTAGCGCTAACAAAGCAGATCTGAGAATAGATCACGAGAACATATGGTGGTTATGAATAACCCGGTTCCATAAAGGAACCTCCAAATCCGGGTAATAGAGAATAAACATCTTTGAGCCCATGATGGAGCCTCTGATGCAGTATAGACATATTAAGTTCCATAATAGAACCTCCGATCTTAGGGTATGAGAGAAGAAACATCTTGATCCCCATGATGGAGCCTGCAGTGCAGGTAGCAGTCTTGAACATATTAAGTTCCATAATGGAACCTCGTCTGGGATAACGACTAACGGATATCACATAATGCTAAGGATGCCATAAATACATTGTCGAAATTGGACAATCATTCATTGTCTGAGAACATATCATTTTTGAAAACATATTTGAATTCATCATCTGAGAAAATAAATAAAGTTGAATATAGCTTTGCTAAATTATTACTCACAGTTGGCCAGTGCGGATAGGCGAGCAAGCTAATCAAACAATCTATGGCACGTGACCTACATTAACACATAACAAATACACATCTGAAACACACGTTGGAAAACATCTAACCCATTACGTTCTTGTTCTTAGTGTGTCTCTTCATTGATCCTCCTTATTATGCCTTAATCTTGGCCAAGGAATGCCTATGATGAAATGAGGATACCAAAATGTATTTGAAACACTTTTTTCCAAAACTTGTTGAAAATAGGGTCCACGCTCGAGCGTGGCTTTCCTCGGTCAAGCGGACAAGCAAAAAGTGAGGGTTCGCTCGAGCGTGACTTCCTTAGCTCGGCGGTATGTATTTGAAAAAATCTTGGTTGCTTATTTTTCATGCTTTCGACAGACGTTTGATCTCCGTTGGGCGTGAGACTTAGGCCTCGCTCGAGCATGACTTCATTGCTCGAGCATCTTTTAAAACATATGAACTTCGGATACATGCATTTCACACTCGGCGGGTGTCGTATCGCTCGGCGGAAGTGCCGCATTGAAATGCTTATTCGGCGTGAACTCCCACACTTGAGCATAGATTCAAATTCTGAAATTTCCAGATTTGGTCTCCAAGCTTCAAACTCAAACTAAACACTTCAAAACTCATCCTCTTGGCCCAATATTTTGAAAAACATTTAGATATTCACAAAACATCATGATTTAAAGATCATTTCGTGAAATCAAGGCCCAAAAGCATGCCAATTGTTTGCAAATTCAACTTAAACTTCATGAACTCTCCAAAAACATGACATGCATGAAATGAATGAGCTTCAAGTTTCTAAATCATGATCAAATGAAACGAGAGGATGTAAAACATGATGAATTCTCAAAACATAAGTGAGATGAACACATGCATGAAAGAATTCCTTGAAATCATGCTCAATTTGCAAAGAAATGGATATGCATGCATGGTATGGCTCAATTCTCTTCAACTTTAACTCAATTCCCACATGAATTCATCTAATTTATTTGAGGTCTTGAAAAAAATCTAACTCAATTACACAACTAAGAATTTGATCCTTTACCTAGAGACTTGAATTCACAAGGGTTGAAGTTAAAACTCTCAAATCTTCTTCAAATGTCAATAATTCCTAACAAATCCTTGGTTTGAGCTCAATTTCCAAGCCTAGGACCAAATCTTCCTACTCTTTCTCTCTCTCACGTTTCGAACATCAATTTGAGGTAGTGAGTGAGCAAAATGGACTAGTGAAGTCAAGTGGGCCTTAAATACGCTTCATGGAATTGATTTAATTAGTTTTGGCTTAATCTAAATTAATGGGCATTAATTAATCTACTTTAATCGTTCCAAATCGAATTTCAATTGACCTTACTAGAAAATTCTAAAAATTCCAAATAACACATAAATCAAATCAATTTTAAAATCAGATGCCGATAAGGCCTTCAATTCGCAAACCGAAACTAAAACATGAACATATCTTTCTACGTTAAACAGATATAACCACAAAATGATGCAATACACATGTAATTAACTCAGGATTTATTCTTAATTACTTATTAGGCATACATAAACATGAATTAGCGCTAATCATGGGTTGTGGTTGTTACAAGGTATCTCCTGTAAGATCTCATCCATTTGCTCCCAAAAATCCCTCTTAGTCTGGTCATCTAATCCTACTTGAGGAGTGTATGCACTAATAACGTTCACTATATTCCCTCCAATAACTAGTTTAACTAACATAATCCTATTCCCTTTCTAATGACTGCCACTACATTCTCCATAAGACCCTTGGCAATTATGATTCCTATCCCATTCATGCGTCTATCTTTACCACTATAATACAGTTTAAAACCGGTATCCTTAATTTCCCTATCTTTTTCACCCGTCCACTTAGTTTCTTGTATGCAAGCTATACCAACTCTCCTCTTAATCATAACATCTACCAATTCCATCGTCTTACGATTAAGGTTCCTATATTCCAAGTGGCTACCTAAACTTGTAGTCTTGGACTAGCTTCTTTACCGCGTTTATCGAAGCGTAGGAACCTTTGCCCATTTATCACAGCACCCACGCTTAACATTCAAACAAATGTTAGCATTTTTTTTTTTGATGGGTACAGTGGTACAATGTAAATTGTCTAAAAGTAAATAAATAAATGAAAAATAACAATTTAGTTACAAAATTTTAAAAATATTTTAAATACATGAAAAAAAAATGTACAAAAATCTTTTTAACATATTAAAGTTCATCATTAATATGTAAATATATTTTTTAAGCAACAGTGCTACGTACACAAAATTTCTTTTCCACAATTCCCGTAATGAGGTGACAAGACAGAAGAATGCAAGTAATGACAATTTTGAAAACATGAATCATATATCTGAAAACATGAATCATAAATCTCAAAATAGTTTTCCAAAACAAAATTGAAGAATATTTTTTTGAATTTTGTTTTTTTACGCATTCAAAAATTTCTTAGAATATTTTTGCATTCATTTTTGTAAGTATAGTTTTGCAAAAGAGTTATGAATTGAGTTTTGGGTAACATTGGACATTTAAAATATGTAAGAAAAAATACAGCTCATAAATTGTGGAACTGTACTGTATATTAAAATAAATACATAAATATGTTAGTAACATTTTTACACTAAACAAACACATTGACTGACCTACATCATTTACACTGAACAAACATTTTTACAGCGACCAACCTACATTTACCAAATACATAAATATGTTATGGTGATCAATAACACCCACTACATCACTTATACCACCATTTACATAATTACGATGGATTGACCAACCACTACTTATTGTATCATTAATGAGGTCACCAAACTCTCTCCAAAATTATCTTTAAAATGTGTATGGGTGCTTGCATGCATCCCACAGAAGCTCTTCATTTTGTTGACAAAGCGAAGCACTCTGAACCTACAATATATCTAAACAAGCAAAGCAGTCTCTCCATTGATTTTTTGAATCCATGTCCCAAGCACAATCACTGCTTGAATAAATTTTAAAATTCGAGTGCAAACACAGGTAAATTTCTATATTCAGTGTTTTGCTGTACATTTCATGATGTTGCTCTAAATATATCATCTGTAAATTTATTTGTTCTACCCTTGATTTTTTTTTTCAATACATGCAACACTTCCATGTTATTGTTAAAATTCTGTTAGTCTATTTTTTTCTTAGCATCAAAAAGTGATGGCTCCTCGAACTAAGAAGCCTAGAGCCCGAAAGGCTGGAGAGTCATCAAATCAAGAACGACAGCATCCGTCAATTGACTTCCTCTCATAGAACCAGGAATTTGAATTTGCCACTATTTCTTTCCATTCAATCATTAGTGGCTGAAGAGTCAACCTTGCCCTAAAATATGATGCCCTGTTGATGAACAAACTTGAAGCCATGCGATGGAAAAAGCTTGATAAATTTGCCTAAAAACGTATATCCCCGTCTTCTTGCCCTATTTTATTTGCATCTCAAATATTCAAATGTCAAAGATGACTACACTGTTGAGTCTTATGTGAAAGGCAATTTTATTTTGTTTACTTTTCCAAAATTGGCTTCTATTCTTCATGTTGAACAACGCAATAACCAAATATATTTTCAAAATGAGCAGCAAATGGCTGATATTGTGGGCAATATCCTTTGAAGTTTATTCTACTATCTACATTAGTAAATTTATGGGCTCAAATCTACTTGCCAAACACACGAAACCACATCTTCGCATTCTTCACCGTTTTTATTAGAGAATGTAACTCAAAGCGAGCCACTATAATGTTGTTCCCACTTTTAATGCTTACCTCTTGTATTGTTTTGAGGTTGGTCAACCCATTGATTAAGTGCTATATTATTATCACGAGAAATGACTCGTCTCATTCACCTTGAGACAAAGCTTTAGCATTTAGAGCCTTGTTGACCAAAATCCTCAAACACTTCAAAGTTAGCTTTGCCAATGAGCCCAAATCTCGTATTGACTCCGACATTAGTGAGTACACAATAAACCGAGCTAGAGGAGGTGATGTTTTGCTTGCGAGCATGGCTACTGCTTATGTTCTCATAGATGATCCTCGACATCATCCTGAAGTTGCAATGCCATAACCACAGCAACAACCTCCTGCCTATTGGATAGACTTTATGGCAATGGAGGAAGAACGCTATAATCAATGCATTCAATGGGAACAACAAATGGCCATAAATGAATGTCATCTCTCAACAATTTGATGCACTCAATACGTGTTGACCACATTGAGACTCGCATGGATGCCATCGGTACCACTTTTCTCCACCACCGCTTTGATCTGACGGTGATCCTCTCTATGTTAATAATCTCATAGTGACACTACTAATTGTAATTTTTTATGTAGTTTCTTTTAGCCTTGTTTTTTTCTCTAATATGTTGTTTTATTTTGCTCCTGTTTATTTTTTTTTCTTACATACCTCAACATGAAGTCCATGAGATATGATAGTAGTTGTTTTACTCCTAAGCATCAGTATTTTTGTTGTCAATATCATGGTTTAATTGAGTGTGGTAAAAGTGCATCTATGCTATCACAATTGTTAAGCAAACATTTAGGGGATAAAAAATTGAGGGGAGTTTCTTTGCTCCAAAACATATAAAAAACAGCATGGTGGGGAGATTGTTAGAAATATTTTTTGATGTTATTTTGTGAGTTGATAATTAATTCAAAACTCATAAAATTCACACTAATTAGCAAACGCATATGTTGAGATTCTTTGTAGTAATATTGCGACTTCAAGCAGGAATAAAGAACATAATGG
The DNA here is from genome assembly GCA_025200525.1 of Camellia lanceoleosa. Lineage (NCBI taxonomy): Eukaryota > Viridiplantae > Streptophyta > Magnoliopsida > Ericales > Theaceae > Camellia > Camellia lanceoleosa. The sequence goes on from CM045771.1 coordinate 1,152,983, forward strand.
AAAGCGATGAGCCGTGTCAAATTTACTTGATATTTCTTTTCCAAAAAAAAAAAAAAATATTTACGCCTAGTTAATCACGTTTCTATTTCATTGTATATTTTGTGTACATTGTAAATATTTTTGGGTTGCCCATATATATAAATGACAAATTATTTGGCCATTTATTTGAAAATAACAATACAATAAATAGCAAGCGATTTGTGACAGTAATTATTAAAAAAATTATAAAAATTTTAAAATAAAAATATTTAACAAAAATAATTTCAACTACATATACAATCAAAAGCAATTTTAAAGCACTAAGTGAATATTTATTTTGAAAAAAAAAATTGTAATATTTTCAATCAAATAAATTTTTATGTTATTTTTTATAATAATTATTTTTTTGAATTGAATTTTAAAAAGAGTTGGTCATTAGTTTTGAATAGAATTTTACAATAGAGTGTTGAGTTGTGTGTTTAGTTATTAGTGCTAAGTTTTTAATTAAGTTCTGAGAACTCTTTTTCAAAACTCATAATCAAACAACTTTTTTCATTTCAAAACTCATTTCAAAAATTCAAAACTCATATCCAAACAAATTTTCTCTTTTTAAATCATAATTCAAAACCTCACAAACTCAAATTATAACTCCACACTCATATCATAAGTCCAAAGGCAAACCAAACGCTACTTAGGGTTTTTTGAAAAAATTAGGGCTCTCCCCTCCTTTACACATAAAAAAAGTCAATGTTCACTATTTCTAACAATAATCAAGAAGGATATGTATAAACTTTTCCAAAATATGGAGTAAAACCCCTTTTTATTCACCAAACTCACTTTATATCACAAAATCATCTCATACGTTACTATAGCCAAGAAAATACCACATATATATCTCAAATCATAACTATATCAAGTTAAAAGTACTCCTACCTCAAGAATGAAGGCAAGAAGATGCAAACCCAAAGGGAAATCTTGAAGAAATGCATAATCAATCGGACAAAATGTAGATATTCTTTTGTTGTTGGCCTTTGATACAAGATTTATGGTGGATTCTTGGTGAAAAATAAATGAAATCAAGGTTTGGAGGTCTAGGGCTTCGGGTATGGAGGAGAGGGAGAGAAAAGAGGAAGAAAGAATGAAAAGTTTGGGCAAAAAAATGACTTTAAAGTGCCTAATTTTGAACAAACGCTCGCTCAGTGGTAAAAACATGGCTTGGCGGTGAAAAGCTCCTAGAATCTCGTAATTTGTGCAAGCCGCTCAAGCGGTGAAAAGTTAAGCAGAGTGGACTTGCTTTCAACATAGGTACTCAAATTTCAAGCGGGCATAACTCTCTCGTTAGGATTTCGTTTTGGATAGTTCTTACATCTAAATCGAAGCCAAAACAAACTTTCAATGGTTCTAGCCTCACATTCAAATTCAAAGTGTGGAAAGAGAAAAAAATAAAAAAGTGAAAACTACTCATAGGACAATTATCAGAATAAATGTTTTTGGTTCAATCCTACTTTATCATTATGATACCAACTCAATCAAGATTCTAAAATGAATCAAAGTGGCTCGAGATACAATAATAAGAGTGTCAAAAGCAATCCCACTAGTCTAAGGAATACAAAGTGTTACATAAACTGGGTTTTATGCATGATTACATGAAACCTAACCTAAACATACTCCTAACATACATTCAACTAAAACATGCAAAACAAAGCAAAAAAAACATGCAAATAATCTAACCTACATGATGACTTATGCTAAACTAACACCCTAATCATGATCAAAGTTGTAAAACATGATTAAAAGCTATTGAAATCAAAGAAAAAGAAGACTTACTTGTTGGTTTGAAACAAACCGAAGAGCACAGAAGAAAATGGCGAGCTTTGCTTTCTTGAAAGCTTCCCTCAAGCTTTGGCTAGGGTATAGATGTTCCTTTTCCAACCCTGGCTAGGGTTTATATTTTCGAATTTGAGGTTAGGCAGTCAAGTTTACAACTATAACTTACTTAAAACACTTCAAAAATTGCTAAAATGTTTGGTCCTTCAAAGAAGGGGGATAAGGAGTTATTTATACGCAAAAAGGAGCCTTAGGGATCACTATAGGTCGTGTTAGGGTTGCCCTATTACTTCCTCTTAGCACCTCTCTAACAAAATGCACCAACAGTTAAAGTTCAAAATCAATTTTGGATGTCCGGGGTTGTGCGATTGCACAAGCCATGTGCGAGCGCACAACTTACGTGCGGCTGCACATGCCTCTTGGCTATGTGTGTCATGCATGCATACACAAATACGTGGTTTTAAGCATTTGGATCTTCTTATTACCCAAGTAGGTTCGATTGACTCTCAATCAACATTTTTACGTAAAATTGGTCGATGATTTTTAAAATATTCATAGATTCAGACTCAACCAAACCTTTCTCCTAAGTGGGACAAAAAAGTTAGTTTTTAACCAAAAATGAGTTCAGGTAAAATGATCATTTTTACAAAAGATGATCTTAGCTTAAATAGAGTAACAGTAACTCATAACAACTTCAAACATCTATAGGGATGAAGTAATCACAATTTCATCATCGGGAAACTTTTATGGAGTGCAATTTTATGATTAGTCAAGATGAAGTGTCTATAATGTATTTGTAACTAACCCAAAATTAAATTGGTGAAAAATACAAACAAATAAAAAATTCATCTTTACATTGTTTTATGTTTGGGAACCTATGAGAGAAAAGAAAATAAAGGATTACTTAAGTTATAAGAGAAAATATAAGAAAAGAAATGATTGTGATTTCTCTCATTTTTGTTTGGATAAGGAAGAAATAAAAGAAAAGAAATGATTTTGATTTCTTTCATTCTTGTTTGGTTAGATTTCATTAAGAGAAAAGAAAAGAAATTATTTTATATTATATTACCAAAATAACTTTTTAATATTTTCAATCATTTTATTTATTTTATTTTTATAGGAACAAAATTAATATTATGAAAATAGTGATTTCTTTTCTCTCTGAATTTCTTTTCAATAATTTTTAATTTTTTAAAAATATCTTTATAATTTTATTTTCATCAAATTAATTTTAAATATAAAAAAAAAACAAAAAAACAAAAAGAAAATTACCAAACAGAACAGTCTCTCTCTTTCTGAATTTGATTTTTGATTTTTATTTCGTTTGCCCTAATCTGGTTTCCCCGAAACCAAACACATTGAAGTGGGGGAAAACTGAATGATTAATTCTCTCCAAAGATAAGGCACCGGCGATGTTGTCAGATTACCGGCGAGCCGAAGCAAGGAGGGTATGATAAGGTACTGCTGCTGGTACTACTACCACTCATCCTCACATTCATACTCACAGATTCTGAGATATCCAATGGAAAACCACTTACAAAGCAAGAAGGTCTATCTCCATTATGACCACACTGATGCTTGCAAGAACTCCAGGTGGACTGCTAGGTACTCTACCAATCTCCCTCGATTTTGTTGGGTGGTAATAGCACCTGTTTGTTTGGCTCCGAGTGTGTGCAAGTTTCTCAACTATTGTGTCTTTATAAAGAAAAAGAATTTCGTTAGGCTCCACTTGGATACGCGGATTTGAAATGAATGGATTTGGTATCACTTATTCCAACCAACTATATCATTTATGCTGTGTTTGTGAATGACATATAAGCTTAATTAATTAATTAATTTATTTATTTCCCTTCTCCTTGTCCAAATCGTGATCCAAACAGAATAGAACAGAACAGAACAGAACGTTAATTTATTGTAATATTCTATTGATAGGATTTTAACAATGAATTTGACAGTTTTAGATTAATGGATTTGAGATAATTACTAAGTGAACATGGTTATTTGAAATCCTTCCATGAACGGTTCAGTTCAATTTGTATAAAAAGTATTAAAACAAAAATGCATATTTCTTATTTACCTTACAATTATCAATCTATATCCATTAATCAATCTTCTTACAATTTTACATGAATCAATCTTCTTACAATTTTATGAATTGAATACATACGTATCCAAATAAAGTGTGTAAGTGATGTAAATCTTGGTGGTTTGGTTTGGTGCAGGGAATGTTACGAGTTCATGTACAGCAGGCCATGGCAACAAGTCCTTGATTACTATTCCAATGTGGTTAATGGTTGCATGTCATTGTCAGCATTGTTTCCAACTGAGGTGGGTGGCTGGCTGGCTCGTTTACAACTTCTCCTTTTTCATTTATAGAATGTGAATGTGGTTTCCTTGATATCCTTCTTCAAATTTCTCTTCCTAAAAATACTGCATCTTTTGCTGCATTTTGTTTATGTCTCAAATTGGTATTGGTTGTTGTTTATCCGAATTGAAAATTGAATTTTGGTTTTCCAAAGCAACAAGCAATGGTTTGAATTGAATAGTCCTGCACTCTGCTCCGGCAGAAACCTCAACTCCCCTGCTAGTAGTGGTGCACTATCTTAATCTTTCCTTTTCTCATATGTTTTGAGATGTTTATGTTTTGCATTAATTTATATTTTTTTGTTTTACCCTTTCAATGGTAAAAGGTAACTAAAATTCAGATTACCAAAAAAAATGGAAAGAGACCTGTTTGACAAGATTCATGTAAATAATCACCATTTTTACGCTTAACTCTTCCACTTTCCTTTTGATTTCAATTAGTGCAGGATGAAATGTATAGCAAAGTGTCTCACCTTATTTCATTTCTCTCATAGACTATAAATCTTGTAGTTAAGTGCATTTCAAGGAGTGTTGTAGTTTATAAATTGATTTTCTTTTTCTTTTTTTTTTCTTCACAAAGTCATGAAAACTTTTAAGTATTATTGTGAGAACATACGTTATCAATTGAGGTAATCAGTTTCCTTTTCCAATAAGTAAAAAAAGCTATTAAGCTCTGTATCCAATTTCAAAATTTCAAAAGTTTTGTGTTCGATGTTGTAAAAATTATAGTTTGTATGCGTTTTGCATGATTATATAGTATGAGTCGTGAGGGTCTTATAAGATTTGTTATTTGTTGTTTTAGCATAGAGAACTTTCTCCACGGACGCATTCTGTTTGTAAGGATGGTGAAATCATAGAGGCTTCTGAAAAATCTGAATCTGCTAGTGTTTCAACTAAAGGTAGGAGTGGAAGGTGGGCAAGACTAACATTTAAGATAGTTCTTTCATATCTCGGGGGATCCTTTGACGGGTGGCAGAAGCAGCCTGGCTTGAACACTGTCCAAGGGTAAGTTCTTCCCCCACTTTCTTTCTTCTTGCTCTCTCCTTCCAAACTGCTTACTTTTACCCATCAATTGAAGAATTGCTACATAGTATATTTTTGCATAGTAGTTGATTTACATATTATGAGATAAATCTTGATGTTTCATCCTTCATTCTTGTTCAGCAAGTGATTATCATTTGCATGGGGATTCCTTTGTGCATTTTTTCCCATTGGCAAATGAAATTCTTCACCTTAGACGATTTTGCTAAAATAAAATCCAATTTTGTTTTCTATCGTGCATAATATTTTGCACTTTATTACTTACATCAAACCAAACTAATAAAGTAGTGTTCTAATTAGGTGGGTTCAGCTTCTGAATCATTTTTTTTTTTTTTCCATTCAACAAGTACACTTAGTTAAATTAATAGTAAATTACAAATACCCTCTTTGCAGTTTTCCTAAAATACAATTGACTTCTTCACATTATGGAAATCAAATTCCCCCTTACGATTCTAAATCGTACTTATCCCTTACGTCAATCTACCATTAGGTCAACTAACGAAATTTGATGATGTTAGAAAATTTTCGAGTACCAAAATTAAACCTCCGACCCCTTAACTGGTCTTTCCCCTCTTGCCGCTACAGAGTTCCATAAGCTATTAATGAGCCAAGAACAGTTCCTCCTCTCTCCCTCTCTTTGTGTCCTTTTTCTACTCTCTTTCTTTGCCTTATTTTCTTCTCTTCTTGTCATCGCCTCCCCATCTTCTTCCTCCTCCTTTTCTTCTTAGTTGGCCAAAATGCCTAAATAGGATGGAGAATATGGTGTCAAGCTTCCCACCGTGCACCATCGTTACGCACATGAATGCACCAACATCATCCTCAATCCCACTCATCCATTTCTCTCCTCTTCACCTTTACCTTCACCATCACTAATCCTTCATCATCCTTCACTTCCCTCCCTGAACCACATTTCCCTTGCCCTCCCCCATTACCTCCCTCAGCCACCACTCCCCCCTTCCTCGCCACACTTCTCTCTCTCTCTCTCTCTCTCTCTTGCTCGCTCGCTCGCTCTCTCTGTGGAATGGTACCCCGTCAATGTGAGAGTCAAACACTTCACCTAGTTGTTGTAATGTTTAATTTCATTATAGTGAATGGTGGTTGATTCAATTTGGTGTCTATGGTGGCTGATTTTTGAGTTCATAGTGGTTGATGGTTGATTCAATAGTGGTGGCTGAGGTGGGGAGGGGGGGTAGAGGTGAGCGGTTGAGGTGGGGGTGGGGCTATGTTACTGAGCCTGATTGTTTGAGTCTGAAGCTGGAACAAGAACATGGTATGACACACACTCTAAAATGTGGTACGATAGAGTTAGGCTTGTATAAATAACACTATTAGAAATGTGCCTCTAATTGTTAGAGCAATTTTCCTTAAACATATTTTAAGGAGTATTATGATCCATTTTTTGTATTATGTTCCACCAAAACTCCATTCTCCTTACATTTTAGGTCATATATATGTATATATATATTTTCATCCCAGTGTTTTTAAAGGCTCAAGGCGCACTAAGGCGTTGAAAGTCTTTTGGGGCCTAGGCGCGAGGCGCAAGGCGAGGCGCAGGCTTTATTGAAGTAAGGCGCATAGTCTTTGTAAAAAATAGAAAAATTTACATAGACTAATCATTCATAGTACTAAGACAATTTTTTTAAAAATAAAAAGTAATCAAGATTCAAGACAAAATTTAGAATAATTCTCAAAGTCATGAAAGTGCATATTACATAACATTCCAATTTTCAAAGATAAAATAATCCACATTCAATAAAATAAAAATAAAAACATAAACACTAAACATCCAAAATATAATATCTAACAAATACTAATATATATCTTAACAGTTAAAAACATCAATATCAAAAGAAATGGTAGGTTAGGTCGGTTAGTCAATCATCATCCTGAACATCAATGGCAAGCAAACTATCATCTTCTTCTCCATCAGTTGATTTATATCCCTCAACATCTTCCTCCTCTGTGTCATCTGAGCCCGCTTCCTCTTCATCTATTAATTGAAGTGGAGTTAATCTTGATGATTTAGATATCTTTGGTTGTGCCTTTGAGCGTGAACTTGTTGCTCTACTTGCATGGCTACTTTCTTCTACTCCAGAAGTTCTAGCAACAATGGCCCACATCAAGCCATCATCATCATCAAACACAGGCTCATTATCTTCATCTGATTCTCCATCCATCCTCCCAAGCAACCACTCATTGCTTTCATCAATATTTTGCAAAGATATGGGATCAAGAGTGTTGCGCATGTCATACCTCAATCTCAATGTTCTGTTATATTTGACAAACACTAAATCATTGAGACGTCGTTCCAATCTATTTCTTTTCTTGCTATGAAGCTGCAAGTATTAAAAAGATATTAAATTCTATATAATGAGAATAAAAAATATTTGAATTAAACAAAAAATTAGTTAGGATGTTAAATACTCACATGTTCAAATACACTCTAATTTTGTTCACAACCCGATGAACTACATGTTAAGCTAAGGACTTTTATGGCAAAAGTTTGCAAGTTTGGAGTTTTAGAACCATATGATGCCCACCAATCAGCTGTGACAATCACTAGGTAGAAATAATTATTACCAGGTATTGAGTTTTACTAAAAGTATTACTAAAAAAAAACTCAGTCTATAATATATTACTTGGTGCCCATGTATTTCTTTGCCTAATCGCAACAGATTTGCCAAAAAGACTCTCAGCTTTCATATAAATACTTATCTCAGTAGTGATCAAATCTTGAACAGTGACATCCGGGACCAACCTTTGCATGCATTCATAAAACCCATTCATCACTTCATAATCTTTTTGCACCTCTAACGCTTTTGGTAAAAACAAGAATTCTGGGTTAAGAAAGTGTGCAGCTGCATGTAAAGGCCGATGCAATTGGACATCTCATCTTTTGTTGATGATTTCGAAGATTTCATTATACTTTTTTTCTTTATGATCAAATGAACTTGCAATACATTCTTTTTCCCTATCCATTGCCTCATAAATGTATCCCATGAAAGGTTTCTTCTCGGTATCAACCAATCTAAGCACTTTGATGAGAGGACCCGAGACCTTAAGGGCAAACACAACAGTATTCCAAAATGAAGGCATCAACAAAGTTTGTGCCATTCTTTTACCTTGTGCCTCCTTTGCCCATTTGCTTGAGGTCTAGTCTTCGGAGGTAACCATCTTTCTCAAATTGTTTTTTTGTTGATGCATCCTAGACAAAGTCAGAAAGGCGGTTGCAAATCTAGTTTTTGCAGGCTTGATCAAATCTAGATTTGTATAGCTCCTCATCATGTTTAGCAACGTAGGCCGGTTGTAAATGTAGCCATGTACTGCAATCCCTCTTTCAAATGTCTTTTTCAGTCTAGGTATCTTGAAAATGTCTTCTAACATCAAGTCCAAGCAATGAGCAACACATGGTGTCCAGTACAAGTGTTTATACTTGGCTTCCAAAAACCTCCCTATAATGTAACAATAACGAAGAATTATTATTTTCAAGTTTTTAAATACAAAACAAACTATGAGTAAACAATTTTGATGTAAGGAATGAAGAAATATTCTTACCGGCCAACACATTAGTTACATCACTATTAGTGATAACTTGCACCACATTCTCTTTTCCAACTTTCTCCACAAACTTGTCTAGTAATTCAAATAGCTTTTGTCCATCCTTTGAATAGCTAGAAGCATCAACCGACTCAACAAACATGGTTCCTCTTGGACAATTAACTAAAAAGTTAATCAATGTCCTTCCTCTCTTATCAGTCCAGTCATCAGCCATTATGGAACACCCGTATTTTGCACAATCCTCTTTATGATTCTTCATCAAATCTTCAGTATGTTTCACTTGTTTTTTAAGTTGGGTAACCCGCATTTCATGGTAAGTTGGTGGCTTCATACCAGGACCATATTGTCCAATGGCTTCAATCATTGGTCCAAAACTCTCATAATTTACTGCATTAAAAAGGATACCAGCATCATACATCCATTTTGCAAATCTTTGCATTGCCTAAGCTCTCATTTCTTTTTTGTAAGGGTCATTCGCATCAATTTTGGTTTGCTTCCCTTTTGCTTGGTCTCTTCGATTTTTCTGCTGTGATTGAGATTGGGTGTGAAGTAAACATCCATAGGCCCTTTTCTCTTTGGCATTTTTGATTTGGATTTGGATGAACCTTGGCTGCTACTTGTCAACTTACGACATTGATTGACATTGATCTCAACAACATCATCTTCATCTTCATCTTCATCTTCATCTTCATCTTCCATGTCCATGTCATCGAAATCAAGTAACATGTTCATTTCTTCTTTTTGTGTCTTCTTTTTTGACATGAACTCTTTAATCTCTTCTCTTACATGAGCTGGACACTTTGGGCAAGCAGTGACATTCCTATAACCTCCCGCGAGGTGTTGTTTCACCCAATAAACTCCTCCATTTGATACTTTACTACAAAAATTACACTCAAACTTATTTAAATTATTTTCCTCTACCAAATGGGCATATTGCCACGCCAGATCTTTTCTATTACTTTCAGATGTCATTTTCTACTTAGTACTACTACACAACACAAAAAATAAATAACAGAAAAACAATTTTAGTATAATGAATGTAATGTATGTGATGAATTAATTAATGTATGTAATGTATGAATCAATTTCAGTATAATGTATGTAATGTATGTCATTTTCTATTTATTTATTTATTTATTTTTTAATAGAGATAGACTCCAAACAAAGGGAAAAAAGAAAAACGAAAAAGAAGAACAGAGAGCTAACTAGCAGAATGAAAAAAAAAAAAAAAAAAAAATAGAGACAAATTTCACCCAGCAACCAGCAACGAAGAAAGGAAATGAGAAGAAGAAGAAGAAGAGGAAAAAAATTCACCCAACCCAGCAACAAGCACAACTAGCGAAGAAGGAAAAAAAGAAAAAAAAGAAAACCGGTAAACGGAGAAAGAAGAAGAAGAAGAAGAAGAAGAAATTCACCTAACCTAACCCGACAACCAACGGCGAAGAAGAAAAAAACAAAAATCGTCGAGCTTTGAATTGAGCAATGAAGAAAAAATAAAAATTTGCCGGCGGAGGTTAGGCGGAGGTTGAAGAAGAAGAAGAAGAAGAAGAAGAGTACGGTTAGAGAGAAGAGCCCAGTTGAAGGAGTGAAGAAGTTGAAGGAGCCCAATCGAAGGAGACAACACAGATTAGGGATTTGATTTGAGTCATCTTCTGATTTTGGTTGTATTGTATTGTATATGAGTTGTAATCGTATGTGTTGGAGGCTGTTGGAACACAATTTTGAGTCGTTAGATCTGAATTACAAATAAGCGAGAAGCGACTAAGCGCCCTTAACGCCTCATTGCGCCTCTCGATCGCATCCAAGGCACTGTTATATTGTGCCTCACCTTGGCGGCCTCAAGTCGCGCCGGCTGCGCCTCGCCTCGCCTTGCCTGGCACCTAGGCGTGCCTTTCACAACACTGTTTCATCCTAAAGGAAACTTTGAGAAAATGAAGAGAGAATTTTTGGGATCCTTTTGGATTGTTAAATTCATCGTTTCAAAACAAAAATGTACCGTGTTTTGGAAAGTGTGTTCCAAAATGTAAATAGTTAAAGGAGAGCCTTGTTGTCAAAACGGGGGGATATACTTTGGCCTAGTAGTTTTGGGTGGCATATTAGTTTACTTTTCATCGCTTTTCAAGATTCTGGGTAGGATTGCAAAGACAATTGAAAAATTGATGAGGGATTTTTTGTGGGAAGGGAAGGATTAGGGCAAAAAAGATCATTTGGTTAACTGGGAAATTGTTTCAAGGCCTAAAAAGAAAAGGGGGTTTAGCCATTGGCAACATCACGTCTAGGAACATTGCCATACTCGATAAGTGCTTATGGAGATTTCCCTTGGAAAATGATTCAGTATGGCATTCTATTGTTAAGAGTAGATACGGGGTTCATATTAATGGTATAGATTCTCAAATGGTTATTAGGGGCAATGGTGATCCTTGGAAATCTATTTCTCGATTACTTCCACTTTGGTCAAGGGTTTTGCTCTTGAGGGTGGGGAATGGGGATAATGTTACGTTTGGAAGAATGTTTGGGTGGGGAATTCCTCTTTCGAGGTGGCATTTCCACATTTATATAGAGTGGCTCGGTCTCATAATGATCGGAAAACTTGCGAGTTGATTTCTTTGTCATCTTAGGTGGATCATCTTTTTTTAATTCCAAATAGGAGTGATAAATGAGTTTGGTCCATTCATTTTTCAGGGGAGTTTACATGTAAATCATTCTTTGACCAAATCATTGACAATTTGAGAGTGCCTTCTTTCTTCTTCTACAAAATAAAATTAAAAAAAAAAAAAAAATCGAAATCGTTTGTGCTACTTCAAGTGAAGATTTTTTTTTTTGGTGGTTGATGGCTGATGGATTCATTTTAACCAATTATACTTCACAAAAAACGGTGGCCTAGTCGTTATCTTTCTCCTCAATGATGTGCCATGAGGATTCTTTGAATTAGGGGTGTGCACGGGTTGGTTCGGCCTAGGTTTATCATTAATCCGGCAGCTGAACTGACACTATCGGGTTATCAAATTCCTCAACCATTATCGATCACTTTGTCGTTCAAGATCGACCGAATGAAAATAGTCGGTTTTTCGGTTGAATCGGTCGATTTCGAATATTTATTAGATAAGGAAGTTAAAGAAAAAATTTAAAAAAACTAGAACCATACAAATCGAATGTATAAGTAAATAAAAATATTACAGATCTGAAAGCGCAAGAAAGAACATAGTGAAAAATGGAGAAACATGGAAAATTCACCATGCAATTGCCACGGCCACCGCTCATCGCTGCTGCTATCGCGATTGTGATTGTTGCTTGTCTGTTACCACCGAAAAAGGGAAGAACGAAGACAAAATATGAGAGAAGAAAAAGACGAATAAATGAGAGAGATTGAAATAGGGAGCATGTCTTTGAACATCATCAAAGCAAGGGAAATGGATAGTCACTTTTCTTTGTTGATTTTAGGATTTGAAATAAAAATATCAAAGATTATGGAAAAGTGGGAAACATAGGCTGTCAAGAGTCAGAAAATGAGATATCAAGGTCATAAAGAGATAAGACTAATGGATGACACCTGAGAATAAAAAAAAAAAATTTATATAATATTAATTCGGATTTTTAATTTTTGAAATAAAAATATTAAAGATCATGTGTGAGAGAGAGAGAGAGACGTTGAGAGGTTATGGGAAAGTGGGCTATGGAAAAGTGGGAAACATAGGCTGTCAAGAGTCAGAAAATGAGATACATCTATCAAGGTCATAAAGAGATAAGACTAATGGATGACACCTGGAAAATAAATTAAAAAAAGTTATATAATATTAATGCGAACGGGTTGAGTTTGGCGGGTGCAGAACTTAGAAAACTGTTTCCGACCGTAAACCCTTGAGATCAGAAATTATACAAGCGCAACCGACCATTTTTTCTTTTGAAATCACCTATTTCCTTTTGGGTCGGTCCGGGTTGGACGGTTTAATTGGGCCAGTGGGTCTCGTGCACAACCCTACTTTGAATCATTTTGATGAAGATCATGTAAAGAAGAAAAAGGGCAAATCTGGAATTTCATATGAAGCATGTTTAGGGCATCAAGAATTGAAATTTTTGAATACTTTTTGAGTTCTTATTTGTATTTGTTTTAATTTTGAGTCTTTGGGGGTGTTTGGGAAGCCAAAAATTGGCTCTTTTTGGGCTAAAATTCACAAAAAGACAAAACAGGCTAAAATAACCAATAAGACAATGTCACATTAAGCCCATAATCATTTTATTTTTTCTCACAAGTATCACATTTAATTACAAAAAATTTCAACATTCTTCCCAAACACAAATATTTTAGCATACTAAAATAGTAAAAAACTAAAATAGCCAATTTCCCAAGCGAGGCCTTTATGTCATTATAGTACGTTTCTACGTTACACGGACTCGGGCGTGGGTGCGTATCTAAGGGTTGGACACTTCAAAATTAAAAATTGAGGATACATGGGTATGGATCCAAATTTGGATACGGGTACAGGGATACGTTAAATAGTTATTTTTAAATATATTTATTTTATGAAGACGAGTTAAAAAAAGTTAAGGAATAATAGATTTTGTTAAAAAATAAAATAAAATAAAATAAAAATAACAAATAAAATTTATAAAAATTATTTTAAGCATAAAATAAATAATATTGTATATGATAAAATAAATTATTTTTATTTTAGGTATAAAAATTATATAATTTATGATATATTATATTATACAATGTTATATTATACAATAATATTTTATAATATTATATATTATTATATTAATGTAGTTTACATTTTATAATATATAAGAAGAAAGAGGGCAGAGAATAGAGGATAGAAAGAGAACAGAGAAAAGAAGACAATCGATAGAAGGAGAGAGTAGAAGAAGAGGAGATTGAGAGGAGAGAGGAGGAAGAGGGAGATCGAGGCGAGAGAAGGCGGTCGAGAGAGAAGATAGAGAAGGAGATTGAGCATCGAGCGAAGAAGATTGATGTAGAAGTTGAAGCCGTTGAAGCCAACGGCCAGAGGAATCAAAGTTGGCGACCAGATCAAACAACGAACGACAACTAGGTTCTCTCTTGCTCTCTCCTCTTTCATTTCTTTTGCCGTATTCGTTTGTGAAGAGCCGTATCTCGGCCGTATCCCGCACCCGTGTCGTGTCGTGTCATGTCGTGTCGACATAGGTACCTCCGAAAATCTAAAGAGTCCGTGTAAGGTTGGTAGGTTTTAGTAGTTAAGGGTATTATGGTAATTTCAATAGTTGTTGGACATGGGTTGTAGAGTCGCCCATGGGTTTTATTTTGAGTCAAGTTATTAAATGGGCCATCTTAGTGGTCAAAAAAGATAAGTTTCTTATTTTGATGTTGAAGTATAATTAGAAGCAATGAAGCACGGACACCTCTCCGGAGGTAGTATATGGTTGTCCGACACGTGTTGGACATGTGTTAGACGCTCTATCTAAGGCCCCTATTGAAGTTCTATTTCTTTTCTTCTCATCCTCTTAGTTGCTTTCTCGTTCTTCTCTACTTTGCTTTCTTCTTCTTTTCTTGATTTCTCTTTTCTTTTTTTCCCTTCTCTCTTTCTCTCTCTCTCCTCTGTTTCTTTGTTTTTTCTCTCATTTTTGTTTAATTATATATTTGCTGAATTTAATTTAATTAAATTTTTGTTTTTTGTTTTTTTTTTTCGGAGAAGTGAACGAAAATTTGATACCTCTCTATTTTTCAATATTCATTTTTGGCCCTCTTTTCCTGAACATGCATAGAACAAATTAATTTTATTTGAAGAAAAAATAAATTTGTTGAAATTGCTGAATTTATTTTATTGGGTGAAGTGATAAATTTGATGAATAGATGATGGTTGATTAGCATATATATATTTAAATATTTGTTAATGTTATTTTGCATTTTTTAATACCTTTCAATGTTTTTTTTTTTTTTATAATAAATTTTTTTATGACATAATAAATAAATAAAATTATATATTTTAAAATTTTCCCTCGCTTGTTGTGTCTCTTATTTTTTGAAAATTTGCGTGTCGGCATGTTTGTGTCGTGTCATGTGTCTGTGCCTGTACTTAGATTAGAAGTCATCAAAGTTTCTTATTATGATTGAAGTAGAATTGGAAGTCACAGTTGGTCTAGAATAGTCTTTATAGAAATATGAAAGTTTTTGCCTATTAATATATGTGTAATCTCAATAATTGGATAGAATAGTTGATTTTATGAGAATTTGATATTGTGTTTGTGTGATTGGCCTAACCCTTGTGAGGGTGGGGCACCTCTTTTCTATCTTCTTCTTCTACTTCTCTTTCTTATTCTTTGCGCACATACCCAAGTTATTATTCGCGGGTTACTATTCACAGCCCACTAAAGTGCATTTTCAGCCCCAAGACCTTATCCTCTTACCCCCAAATCAACCCTAATCCCTTCCCCTACCTATTAACTTTCAATTTAACCGTTTAATCCCTAAATTACTCACTACTTAGGTTGTTAAATACCCACTGTTTTGAAAATCCAGCAAGTTGTCCTACATCACATTTATTCTTACATTGTCCTGTGGTGTTGGGCTTATGGCGCTGCCTCTTTCGGTTCGGAGATCTTATGTGGGTGGCTCCAAGATCATGTAGTCATATGCTTTAATCAATTTTTGGGGTTGTGATGCTAGAAAAAGAGGCAAAACTTTGTGGCTTTGTGCAGGGGGCAATTTTTTTGGTTATTTGGATGGAAAGGAATGCAAGGATTTTTCACGATAAGGTGGGGAACATGGATTATATCTATGTGGGATAGAGTTCGTAGTTTGGCATCTTTCTAGGCGTCAGTTTGCCCTCCATTTAAAGGGGTCCTGCTCTCCTTGATCTCTTGACTGGAAGGCTGTTTGCGAATCATAGATCTTTGTTTTAGTTGTGTTTTTGAGATGTTCATGATTTGTACTTTCATATGCTATCTCAAGAGGACTCCTTGTCCTCTCTTGTTGTATTTGTCTTTTATTTTACAAAATTCCTTTTGTTGCCGATCAAAAAAAAAACCCCGTAAATGGTTAGGTATTAGCGTTTTCTAGTAACACTAGGGTGGGAGATGCTCATTGCCATTGCCAATGTGTATTGCCATAACTTTTTCTCTCTCTAAAAACTTGCTTCTTTTTCTTTCTCTCTCTGTCTATCTATCTATCTATGTCTCTATCTCCCTCGCATTTCCTTTTTTCTCTGTCTTTGCCAGGTTTTTTTTTTTTTTTTTTAAAGTTCCAATATAAGTTTCTTCCATTCTTGATCCTCCTGTATCTAAATATTACTATTTGCAGTTTAGTTGAAGGATCTCTTGGAAGATTTGTTGATGAAAAGAAAGCTAACCAGTTGAAAGATAAGGGTTCACCGATAGAAGGCGCTGTTGTTGTTGCTGGGCGCACTGACAAAGGAGTGACAGCTCTTCAACAAGTTTGTTCTTTCTGTATGTTGTAATGTAATTATGTAATAGTCCAATTTTTTGTCATGTATACCAAAAACATGTGCATACAATGGTAAGGAAGAGTGATATACTTACCATAAACAAAAATGTTAGGAAGGATCTAAACTGACATGGGATGTGGTATTAAAAGAAAAAGATAATTTATTTAATTTAACTGAGCATATAGCATTTGATACAATATGGTGAAAAATATCATGTTGCCGATCTCACCAGATTGGTTCTTAGCTTAGTTTGGTTTGGTTCAGTGTGTAGTCCAATTGTGTTTGATTCTATCCTCTTAATACTCCATTTGTACTGATCATTTATCTACGCAACTAGTTTCATGTAAGTAGTCCTCACTGCTCAGTGTATGTATAACTTTTCCTTTTGAAGCATTTGCCATGTGATTGTTTGTATCATATTAAATACCAGCTGCCAACTCCATAGAACACAGCTGTACAGCCTGCGAACTTCAAGTCATTATCAATTTGCAAAATCAGTCCCAGCTATAGTCATGTTATTTTATTGATTCTTTGTCCTTAAAGTGCTCATGGAAAAGTTTCTGTCATTAAAATGGTCTATTTTTTTTGCATCAGTTTAAATTATGTGCATGCTAACAGAATAAGGGCTTGTTTCTGCGTTTTTATGTTATCTCATCTCATGTTTTAATGTTTCCCTTCTCCCCATCAGTGTATCAAAGGTTATTTTTCCTCTCTTGTTTTCGGATATTGGATTTTGTCTATGCGTTGGAACAAATGAATGGTCTTTCTTTTTACAATAGAGCAGTATCCTTTTTTTTTGGGTCAATCATGCCAGTCACTACTTAAAATCTTTTTGTTGCAAGCTTGAAGAAACAGTTCATACTGATTTGTCACTTTCATCATTTCTTAAAATTATGTAGCCTTCTAAAATTACTTTTACGGGTTTGAATATCATTCATATGGGCCTTCAACTGTTTATATCTCTAGATACTTGGAGAAAGGATGTTAAACCTGAAGATATCATGGATGCCATCAATGAAGCAGCATCAGTAAAGTTCAGGGTCATATCTGTTACTGAGGTAATGTTGTCTTTCATCCCTCTAAGACATGCATACAACTCAATCTTTGTGCACATTGCATTTGTTGGTTACTCCAAATTTCTGAACACATGACTTCTGCTGTGTTCGTATTAGTTGGTGGAAACATTTACCTGTTGCCATGCTTTGCTCAAACACAACCTTTTCAAATTATGCTGATTGAGGGTCTAAATTATTGTAGGTGTCACGGGTATTTCATCCTAATTTCTGTGCCAAATGGAGGCGGTATTTGTATATTTTCCCTTTAAATGATGGAGAGGAGGGGGATGTTGAGAATATAAATTCTAGAGAAAATTATGGCAGTCAAAGATATAAATTTGCTGAACACATTGGTGAAGAAACCATTGACGACCTTCTTGACAATGACGAGGTTAGGCTTGAAAGCCCGACGAAACCAATGAGGTTTAAAATAAGCAAGGTTAACCAACTTTTGTATCAACTGGAAGGAAAATTGTTATCATACAAAATGTTTGCGCGAGATACTAAAGCTTCAAGAAACGTGTAAGAATTTAACCCTATCCTTGTACATGTAGCTAGCTAAGCCTGAGCCATGTGCATAGGCCCATAAATGGATGTTCCCTAAATCTTTTGGTGCTCTGTTATGGCTTCTTAAAAACTAACATTGGGTTCTCAATAATTGTCTTCATATTTACTTAATTCGTTTAATCCACTGAAATATTGGACAGTGTCTTAAGCCTAGCCTTATCCTTTTTTCTGAACCCGGGGTTTGTGTTGGACAACAGTTGGGAATGACCAGAATGTGCTGATTTAAGATTGTCCCTCTGGATATAATTTTGTCCGGATCTGGTAGCTATCCAAGGGAGAAGTTAACAATCAATTGAATGAAATTTGTCTTTACGTAAATTTGATTTTTCTGGTGGAAACCAAGTATTTTCTAATTGCATTTTCCTTCACAATGCAGAGGTCCACCAACTGAGTGTTTTGTCTACCATGCTCGAGCTGCTGAAGCCAGATTACCACCTTCTGCTAAGGTTTCATACTAATAACTCATGTTGCAAAATTTATCTAATTGTATTTAACTTGCATTGTCTTGTGTTCAAGTCACCTGTGATACAATAATAGCTTCTCAATACTTTGCTTACTTCTTAGAGAAGAAAAAATAGTGATATTGAAGTAGTATCCTTTTTCAGAATTTATCAAATTAATGTATTTTTATACAAGTGTCATATATGTTTCCTATATCCATATGTTTTAGGTAGTAATGATAAGTGAGAAAATATGATGATACTAAAATCAGATTTCAATAGTTAAATAAGTAAACTTGTGTCTAACACGTTTATGCAAGAAAGAGAAAGTACAAGGGCAATAACACAATCTGCACTTGATATTGAAATGAAATAACAAAAAGTAAAGTGGTTGGCCATTAGCTCTTAAATTAATACATAATTCCTAAAAAAATGATTTCTCACAATTTTTTGAGCTTATATATAATGCAATATTAAATTATAAAAAAAAAAATTTTTTTTTTTAGTGTATATTGGCCTGGCCCAGTGTCAAGGTGTGCTCGTCCAAGGGTCAACACCTTGATGCCACACGCATTTGTGCCCTCTGGAGGGCCCAAGATATGCCTAAGAAGTTGTTTGGGCAAGTGCAAGCAAAGGCCCAAGGTATAGTCCAAGACAGCCCAAGGCATGCCATGAGACAGCCGCAACCCAGACCGCAGCCCTAGCCACAACCCAGGCCACATAGGTCGAGTCCCAGGCTACGGTCCCAGCTGCAGTAGGCTGCAACCTTGCCTATGCAGCAGCAGTTTTAGGCCAACGTTTGAGGGTCCAAATGAAGTCCTTTTGAAGCTTGTAGAGAGTAACCAGCTTAGGGTTTGATAGGATATCATCCCCTATTTATATAAATGTAGATTAAAGTTTGTAAGAATTACAAGGGAGCCCTGAGGCATAGAATAATTACAAACTCATATGTTAATACTCAGATAATCATATAATATGCTAACACTCCCCCTCAAGCTGGTGCGAAGATATCTCTCATGCCCAGTTTGCCTGATATGTCATGAAATAGCTTATTGCCAACCCCCTTGGTGAGAATGTCAGCAAGTTGTTCACCAGACTGGACAAAAGGAGTACAAATGGTACCATTAGTGAGTTTCTCCTTAATGAAATGGCGATCAATTTCAACATGTTTTGTCTGTCATGTTGAATGGATTGTGGCGATGTTGATGGTCTAAGTTACACGGACGCGAATGCAGGTGTCGGTCTTGTGCGTATCTAGGGTCGGAC
Source organism: Camellia lanceoleosa (assembly GCA_025200525.1). Taxonomy (NCBI): domain Eukaryota; kingdom Viridiplantae; phylum Streptophyta; class Magnoliopsida; order Ericales; family Theaceae; genus Camellia; species Camellia lanceoleosa. The sequence goes on from CM045771.1 coordinate 1,172,501, forward strand.
ACTTCAAAATTAAAAATTCGGATCGTAGATATGTGTCCAAATTTGGATCTGAATGCGAGGATCGTTAAATAATTTTTTTAAAAAATATATATATTTATTATATGAAGATGAATTATATTATATAAATAACAAACAAAAATCTATGGAGATGAGTTATATTATATATATATTTTTTATAAATATTTTTATTTTAATATACATTAATTATTTAATTTATTTATTATATTTTTTTAAACAATATGTTCTAATTAATTTTTTTATTTTATTTTACATATATGTGTTTATTTTTTTTATTAATATATATAAGTATATATTATCTTATAAATATATTATATGTTATATAATAATTATTATTTAATATATAATAATAATAGTTATTATTATAGTTATTAACTATTATTATTATTATTATTAGATATTATTATAGTTATTATAATAAATATATATTATATATTATATAATAATTATTAAATATGGTATATGTTATATAATAATTATTATATGATATATAATTATAATATTTATTATTATAGTTGTTATCTATTATTAGTTTATTAACTTTTTTTATTATTATTATAGTTATTATAATACTAGATAGATATAGTTCAGAATTCGAGAAGAAGATATATACGAATAGATAAGCAGAGGGAGAAGGACGAGAGGAGAAGGAGAAAAGGCGATCGCGATGGAGCTTCGATCGATTGAAGGCGATCGCGATGGAGCTTCGATCGGTGAAGATAGAAGCGGCGGTCGTGAGCTTGATCGGTGAGGCGTCGATCGTGAGAAGATCGATCGGAGGAAGCTTCGATCGGTGAGAGATCGTGGATGGAGCTTCAACTAGATTTTTCCTTACTCATCTTTCATCTCTTTTCTTTGTTTGTGAAGTGCCGTGTCGAGTGAGAGCATGCGAATCCGACCACGGATCCCACACCGTGCAGGTAATAGGTGTAATGCGACCACGGTACTTCGCCCAAAAGTGGCGAGTCCATGTAACACAGTTGATGGTGGCCTTATTATCACAGTATAACCGCATGGAGTCCGTTTGATCAATACCTAGATCACTTATAATTTATTTTATCACAGTATAATTTATTTTATCATATATAATATAATTTATTTTATGTCTAAAATAATGTTTATAATTTTTATTTATTTTTTTAAATAAATTTTTTTATTCCTTAAACTTTTTAAACTCATCTTCATATAATAAATATATTTAAAAATAACTATTTAACATATCCCCGTATCCGTATCCCAATTTGGATCCATATCCACGTGTCCTTAATTTTTAATTTTAAAATTAATACGACCCTTAGATACACACGATGCGATACCCACACGAGTCCATGTAGCGTGAGCGGACTTAACCAAATCATAAGCGAGCGACCTCGGGTCCAATCCATTATACTCATAATGTATTGAAAGGACAAAACGACCTTGAGTCCAATATATTCATATACAAAAGCGAGCTTTGGTCCAATACATTCATATTCAAAAGCGGCCTTGATGCGATACATTCATAATCGAAACGACCTCGGATTCAAAACATTCATTTATAATCGAAACGACCTTCGGTCCAACATATTCATATGCGCATTAATGTTTATAATCATGTTCACATACGTATTCACATACAAAACGACCTTCGGTCCGATTCATATATAAGATGACCTTAGGTCTATCTTGTTAAACATTCCAAATGGCTTTAGGCCCATCCCGTGTCCTTATCAAATATACTAAACGGCCTTAGGCCCATTTCATATTCGTACAAAACGACCTTTGGTCCAATCTTATAATTTCGTGATTATCAATCACGTTTCAAGTCTTTTACGAATCAGACAGGTAGAATACTCATTCATAATACAAATTCATGAATTCGGAAAACTTATCACATAGGTAGTAGTTAGAAAATAACATACATGAAAATATATTTACTACGATATTACTCATTGTGTTTAGATGGTTGATTCGTCCTCGCAATTGCCCTTACACAATTCATAGCACATACGGAAATCGGATCACAATACAATTCAATCCGTTCTTTACTTTAATCTTTCTTAGGCTTCTTCCTACCTCTTTAGTTCATTTAGGATGCTCAATGTATGTCTAAGAATGCTCAGAAATGAAAAAGACAGAAATCGGAACATAATACATCTTTTCAAAGTTTTCTAAAAGCAGGCACTTAAGCTCGAGCACAACATTGGTCGCAGGCAAACCCTTGGTCTGCCAAAATCTTGGATGTTCTCATTTTACGCTTGAGCCAACTTCTTGGTTGCTCTAGCAAAGGCTGAAAATAAAGTGTGGTCACTTTCGGCGGTCTTTTGATTGCTCGGGCCAACCTTCAATGTCTACAAAGGTACTAGGAGCTCAAAATGTACACTTGAGCGACAATTCCATTCTTTCGAGTGAACTGCTCGAATTCTGGAATTTCAGAATTTTATTTGAGCTTCAAAACACAACTCCAAGGTTCTAAATTCAAACATGACATACTCTTGACTTCATATACTCATTTATAAGCAATTATTAGCTTAGTTTACAAAATGAAAGCCCAAACTTGGGGAATTCACCATGCATGTCCCAAATCATTTCAAATTCTTTTTCATAACTTCAAAACTCATGCAATCAAGTTCCATAACTTCATGAATTATGCATGCATGTGCAATGTAGTCTCTAATTTTATCTCAAATGGTATAAATGATACTCATATTCATGAGACTCACCAAAATTATGCATGCATGTGTGATTCAATACTAAATTCTTCATGTTAAGTTCATATCTTGCACTAAGTCACCAATTCTTCTTGAATTCTCACAATATATGATTTCAATTTACAATTTGAGGTTCAATTACTCACCTAGAGCCTTTAACTCTTTCAAATTAGCTAAAACTTGAGTGAATCTTCCTAATCTCCAAGCTTTGAGTTCAATCCCTCAAGCTTTCCCCTTCTCTCCCTTGATTTCTCTCTCTCTCTCTCTCTCTCTCTCTCTCTAGTGCATAATCTCAGCCAAGACTTGAAGATGAGCTCAAACATTAATTAGTCCTATATATAGTGGGTGGTTAGCTTAGACTAATCAATCTTGATTAAGGTTAAGCAATTACACTTATTTTAATCACTTTAATCTAATTATTTTAATCCGAATCAATTTTTAATTAAATTTCACCGTATGCTCTAAAAATTTTGCTAATCACAATGCTACAGTCAATTTCGGTTTCTGTCGCCTCTATGGCCCTCAATTTCAGTTTACTACAAAATACGAAAATATTTTCCTCGATGAACAAATATGAATTCAAAAGTGAATAGAATCACATGCTTAGCATCCAAAATTATATTGAGCACATAATCACAAGTATAATTAAAGATTAACGGGATAACATAGAATGGGGTCATCACAGAGAGGGTGAGTGCCTTGTTGGAACTCTACATGAGGCACTTTGTAAGTGCCAACGAACAAGATTGGGTAAAGTTATTGGATGTGGTCCAATTCTTCTACAACTTGCAGCGGAGCGAGTCTATAAACCACAGTCCTTGAGTTAGCCACTGGTTAACAACCATTGACACCTCACCAGTGATGACGGGCTATCTGAGAAAAAGTCCTACTGCATTCAAGATGGCTAAAGGTTGGCCTGAATAGGCTGATGTACGAATATACTTGGACAAGGCCTCCAAGAAAATGAAGAAGTGGGCTGACAAGAAGAGGCGAAAGGTGGAATTTCAAGTTGGGGACTTGGTGCTAGTCAAGCTATTGCCTCAACAATTCAAGTCTCTCTGGAAGGTGCATAAGGGGTTGGTGCGGAAATATGAAATACCATTCCCGATCGCAAAAGAAGGTGGGAGAGGTTTCCTACCAAGTGCATCTACCTTCAAGGCTTAAAATTCATCCAGTCTTCCATGTGAGCAACTTGAAACCTTATCATGCCGACTTGGAAGACCCAAGCCGAGGAGAATCATCGCGAGCACCGAAAGCACTAGTAACCTCCTATGACAAGGAGGCGAGAATACATGGTGGTTGATCGAGTCATTTGGCGAAGTTCCTCCTTGCATGGAGTCCTTGGTCAAGTGGAAAGGATCACCAGAAATCGAGGCTAGTTGGGAACCGGTGGATGCTTTGTGGCAGTACCAAGAACGGATACAAAGATTTCGCGAGGAAGGCGCGACGAGGATGTTGCTGGCCTAGGTGGGGTAGAATGTTACATCTGCCAAAAGTCCGAAGAATGGCTATAATTTTGAGGCTAAATAGAATAATCTAGAATTCTCTAGAATACTCCAGAGATTGGTAGAACCTTGTATATAATTCTAATAGCTTATATATTATTTTTGTATATTTTAGAATAGGATATTTGAGAAGATGAGGGAAGAATCTAGAATCCTCTCTATCCTTGTATCTCTAGAATGTTCCCTGTAGCCTATATAAAGGGGAGGGCCTCATTTGCCCAAACCATCCAAGTGAATACAAAGCAAGCATTATCCAAGAGCTTTTCTCTCTAGAATTGTTTCTCTCTTCTAGCACTCTTCCAAGAAGGCTTACTTAGGTGCAAACCAGGCGGGTGTCAAGCATCTAAGGCCGCCTGATTAGCGAAAAAGTGATGTCATGAAATTTGGGTTCCCATGGGTAGAAGCGGACAAGCATGAAGGCAAGCAGGGTAATGTCCCCCTGATGAGGGCGTTAGGGATTGATGGTGGTAGCATGTCATGTACCGATTCATTGGTAATGCAAGTTCTACACCAAGCACCTTGCAAGCACATCAGTTTGTGAGCGGCAAGGCAAGCAAGGTAGATTCCTATCGCATCACCTGGGTTGGTCTTTGCACATACATCACGAGGGTATCTTGATTACCACTCGTGAAGCTAGTTTATCAGAAGGATGACAAGCGCCTAGTTTGTGACATTGTGCTTCCTTAGCTTGGTAAATGCCTTCTTGAGATGCTCTACATGCTCCTCTAAAGTAGAGCTATAGATCACAATATTATCCAAGTATCCCACCACAAATTAGTCCAAGTATTCTTGGAAGACTTCATTCATCGTAGTGCAAAAAGTTGTTGGAGCATTAGTCAGGCCAAAAGGCATGACAAGAAACTCATAGGAGCCATACCAAGTAACACAAGTGGTTTTTGGCTCATCTCCCTCAGCAATCCTCACTTGATATTACCCTGGCCGGAGATCTAGCTTGGTGAAGTATTTCACCTTGCTTAGTTGATCAAATGAAGGTAGATTTGACAACTTTTCAAGATGAGATTGATGATTATTGGGCAAAGTTGCCAAGGACGTCGACCATTCAAGGGGGGGAGATCGTCACACTTTGACTATGCGGAAGCCTTGCCAAGAGGATGCAAGTGTGGCACTAGTTTTGTCACACCCCAAGTTTTAATTACACGAAAACATTACCAAAACCTTTAATTTAGGTTCATTCTTTTTTTTTTTTTTTTTTTTTTTTTTTTTTAACCCTTGAGTAATAGAAATACAATAACACATGCTCTCTCTCTCTCTCTCTCTCTCTCTCTCAATGAACATTATAATAACAACAATACATGCCAATCTCCTACTGAGAAGTTACAAATAAATAAATACAAATATCAATATACAACAATTACTTCCTTCACATCTACAACGAAATTACACAAACAGACTCATAGACTTCGTAACTCTTCAACTATGAATCCAAATTTTCTTCTTGTAAAAAGATAAAACAACAAGGGGTGAGCACTAATGCCCAATAGGAATTTCATAGTTCTCAATCAATAACTAACACACAGATAGAAATGATCATGCATGCAGGGTGATACCATATAGTAGGGTGACACTTTGTAATTTCAAAATATCATAAGTAAAGTACCTTTTTCTCGAAAACTTTTTAAACGCTTTTAAGAAAAAAACCTTGACCATTAAAATTTATCCCTTAACCTTAGCTAACCATAGATCCTTGTGAACCAAATATATTTTGAGATACAACATTATTTAAAAATTATTATCCAATTTCCAAAATGTTTCTCATTTAATTTCCATTTTTAATATTTCTCTATTTCTTTCATTCTTCCTTTCTACTCATTATGTTTATTTAGATCTCCATAACTTCAAGTACAAGTTCCTTTTCCTTAATTTATTTACAAATCAACCCTCATAATTTACCTTTATTGCCACAACTAATTTATTAAGTTCACCATCACCATTCCATAATCCCTTACCCATTTTGGGTTCCATTCTTACAAATAATGTCTATGTACATTTCCTCTTTAAACCAAATTACACATCAATTTGCAATTTCACGATTCATCACAAGTTACAAATAACATCACCAACTCAACACACTTGTCAATACACATCTCAACACAATTCATCTTTTTGCGACTTACTACGGTGGGATAGTGGGCACTCAATCCATAACACTTTCCACCTTTAATGGCTACTATCACTGGAAAGTAAACTCCCAAAAACCATTTTCTCAAAAGCCATTTTCTTCCAAAAATCATATTTCTCCAAAAATCATTTTCAACTTTTTAAAACCATCCCCACATTTGCGGCTACTATCTGTTGGGATGTGGGCACCTAAACATTTTCAAAACCATCTGTTTTCCACTTTTCTTGGCTATTATCTGGCAGACTGTGTGGACACCCAAAATCATTTTTCCACTTTTAGGCTAAAATCTGGCGGGGTGTGTGGACACCCAAAACACTTTTCCCACATTTGTCCAACGATAAGCTTAGATAGGGCAATTGGGTATCTTGAATTCTAACCACCCCACATTTGCGGTTATTATACGGTGGGACGTGGGCCCCCAAAAACCTTTTTCAACTCCCCGGGTACCAACACCACCACCCAACTCAACTCAACTCAACCCAAACTCAACACAACCCCAACACAACTCAACTCAAACTCAACACAACCCAACACAACTCAACTCGGACTCAACACTACCCAACACGACTCAACATGATGCAATACAATTCAAGATAGTTCAACACAATTTAACGTAGTTCAACTCAATTCAATATAATTCAACACAATTCAATTCAATTCAATATAATCAACACAATTCAATTCAACATTATTAAATGTAATTCAACATAATTCAAGATGAACTCTTACATCTCCATTTCATCATTTCATCCCAAGGGTCTGTCATTCATATTATTAACAAATCTTTTCCCAAATTTCATTTCATATTATAGCATGATTTACAATATCCATAATAAATGTTCATTTGTTAATTTTTAACATAATTTTCAAACACTTCCAAAATTCAATTAAACTTGTGTATGTATAATTCAACCTATCAATTTCATGATTCTACTTTCAATTTAAGCAAAATCATCAATTATCATCATGAATCAACTTAGAGTTTTCAAAAAAAATCAAAACTTTCAAGAAAAATTAAAACTTCTCACACTACTACTTTTTATTCCAAATTTCCCATTGATTATACACCTAAGATTCATAATCCATAACCTTAATCTAACAATTGAACCCCAACACTTCAAACCCTAAATCCCCAAATTCCATGATATAACACTATATGCACAAAAATATAGATTTTGTATTTATATAATCAAAGACTAATGCTTCATAGCTTGAAATGCTCCGCCCCGAATGGCTCGAAAATTACAACACTCTCTCTCTCTCCATGGCTCACTCTCTCTTTCCCTCTTATTTTGTATCTCTCTTTCTCAGACCCAGACCCAACATTCTCTCCTCTCTGAACTAGCTCATCTCTCTCGGTCGTCTGTCTCTCATTCCTGTAAAGAAACTGGAGCTGCGATTGAACTCTTCAAAACTTTCTCTCGCTCATTCCTCTGTCATCCTTCTCATCTCTATGTTGGGTGGAGAAGTCGGAGCTGATTAAATTCTTCAAAACCCTCTGTCATCCCTCGTCTCTGTTTTCTCTACCTACTCTTTTTTGTTTTTTTTTTTTTTCCCTAGTGGATTTGGATCTGAATATGATGATGTTGATGATGATGATGATGATGTTGTGTGTTGTTGATGATGATGATGATATTGGTAGATAATATCTCTCTCAAGTTGCTTGGTTTGATTTCGTTTTGTAAATTCATCTATAGTGGCCTCAAGTTGCTTGGTCTGATTTCTTTTTGTAAGTTGAGAGAGATATTATCTACTTGATGATGTTGATGATGACGATGATATTGGTCTGTTTACTCTCTGTCTTATGTTGTAAGTTGATGAACAGTTTGATTGGTCTTGGTCATTAATCGTTGTTTTGAGGGGGTATTCTCTGTCTCTCCTCTCCTCTTCTCTCCTCTCCTCTTCTCTTCTCTTCTTCCTTCTTTCTTCTTCTTCTTCTGCTGTGTGAAAAAAAAAAAAAAAAACCCAAAACGACGCCATTTTGGAATTTTGGGCCAATTGAGCCTCTCATATTTCGAGCTATGTAGCGGGACTCATAATCAAAATACCACAAATCTATCTATTAATGCAAGTATTGAAGAAGAACTAGGACCCCTACCTCAAAGATCAAGCAAGAAATCAAGGCTCCAAGAAGAATCCTTCGCAATTCCAAAATACAATCGGTTGAAAATGTTGAGCTTCATGCATTCTTCATTTTTTGGTAAGAAATCTTGGCCAAATCTTTAGGGAATGGAAGGTATTTGGGTCAAGAGATCGAGGGTTTTCGGACCTGGGGTGAGAGGAAGGAAGTAGGAAAAGAAATATGCAAAGAATGATCTATAGATTCACTTTTTAAGTCTATGAATTCGCGCAGTCCGCTCGAGCGTACCTGCTTTCAACACAGATACTAAAACTTCAAACAGGCATAACTCTCTCATCCGGACTCCGTTTTAGGTCGTTCTTGTGTCCAAATTGAAGCCCTGGAAACAAGCTTTCCAATGGTTCTAGCCTCACACCCAAATTCAAAGTGTAGAAAAAGAAAAGGACAAAAGAATGATGGCTGCTCGTAGGAAAATTATCCGAATTAAAGTTTTTGGTCCAATCATACTTTACCATCATGTTACCACTTCGATCAATGTCCCAAAATAAAACTAAGAGGCTCCAAAGACAATAATAAAAGGTCAAAAACAATCCCACTAGTCTCAGAAATTCAAACTCAACCAGGCAGACCGCTCGAGGGTCCAATCTTGCGCTCGAGCGCGCAGACCAACAAAGCCGTCCGCTTGAGCGACCACTTCTATGCTCGAGCGGAAATTCACAACTCTCAGAATCTCGGATAGACTGCAAAAATACTAGGAGCCTCACAAGTCCGCTCGAGTGTCAACTCCTCCGCTCGAGCAGAGGGAAAAATTTTGGATCGTTACAAGTTTGCTCTCCTTACTAGCCCGCCAATATAGCCCAAGTGGTTTGCCAAGACAAGCAAACACAACATCAATTAGTTGATGAACCACAAAGTTGGAGACAAGTCACAATATAGTGAGCAATATGCTAAAATTAAAGCAAACAACAATAGATGAGCTTTGCACAATATAAAGGTGAAATGAACTCTTTCATTATGCAAAAGTAGGCGTTACATGTTGAATAATGCACAAAAGTGCTACAAAAGATTCTTACCAATTGCTAAGTTGGGGTACATTAAAGACACAAGTGATCTCGTTCAACACTTGGGTACCCCCTTCTTAATATAACTTTGAAAACTTTTTTCAAGCTTACAAGAGGAAACATTTTCTATGTTTGAGGAGTCCTAATGAATTTCTAAAAATTCTACAAAAAGAGAAAAACTAAGGTATTTACATAAAATTTACAAGGCTAAGGACTTCATTTGGACCCTCAAAAGTTGGCCTGAAGCTGCTGCTCCACTGCAAGGCTGTGGCATGTTGTGGTTGGGGCTGTGGCCGAAGCGCCGGCCTGGGATGCGGATTGTGTGACCTGGTTTGCGGCTGGGGCTGTGGCCTGACTTGGGCTGTCGCATGGCATGCCTTGGGCTGTCTTGGAGCATGCCTTGGGCCTTTGCTTGTACTTGCACAAACAACTTAGGCATATCTTGGGTTCTCGAAAGGGCACAAATACATGTGACATCAACGTGTTTGACCCTTGGATGGGCGAACCTTGATACCCTGCCATACTTGTATCCTTTCTTTTAAAGGTTTTTCCATATTGATGTATCCGAATCGTATCATGCCTGTAGCCGTGCTTCATATATTTAATTAAATAGAGAAATGGAAAAAAGAAGAAAAACACAATCTAATATATATATATATATAATAAATCATAGTTGGAGATGGTTTTTTTTTTTGTTGCTTTGACTAGCTAATTTTTCTTTCTAAATTACTGCAATATTTGAATGCTTGTTTTCCTATTTGTTTTTTTTAGTCTATTTTAATTTAGTATAACTTATTTTTATTCATTTGGACCATGTACAATTGGTAGTCAGGCAACAAATATTAAATCTACAATGAAATAACTCATATCATACAAAATAATGCTTAAAAATTGGATTGGGTATGATTGGATCCGGATTAGGATTCCATGATCCTATAAGATCCATCCAACTATCAAGATTGAATGATCCTACCTGTAAAGGATTTTCTACACTATCCAGATTAAATTTCTTTTTTCAAATAGATCGGAAGATCTGGGTTGGGATTCTGATCCATAGCCACTTGGCTGCCCACCTCCCTTGACACTTCATCCACCACCTACGTCACTTCTTCCCCATGGTCCTAAATTGCATCAATATTATAGCAGAATTGCATGTAGGATCAGTAGGATCATGTAGGGTCATATATAATCCCAAGTAGGATTGTTGGGATGGTTATTTTTCACAAAATTTTGAATATGCATAATCATTATTGGTATTTTTTTCGGAAAGTAAAATCTTACTACCCTCAATCCGATCCTATGATCTGATCCACTAGACCGTCTCATCAATCCTACACAGGATTCCTGTTTTAGCAACTATACTGCTAACCCCAATCATCTTCCCTGCCATCATCTATTGCATGCCCCACCTCTCCCTTGACCTCCGCCATCACATAGCTTTTGGTGAGTAATATATGCATCTTTGAATGGAATATTGTGAGGAACATCTTTTCGAATGGAATACGGTGATGATTAAGTGGCTTTGTTTGATATTATGGGATCTAGCAACATCTTTGAATGGAATATTGCTAGTAACATCTTTGCAAATATTATTATAATTATTATTTTTTTGTAGAATGTTCAAAATATTTGTTAGCAGTGCAAGAAATTATTAAATTATATTAGACAGTTGTCTTCATTTTGCTCAATGAAAAAAGCTAGAATCTTTCCGGGGAGTCATGGGAGTAATGTAAGAATTTTTCCCTTAGTCTTATGTTGGATGACGTAGGTACTTCAGGCCAAACTCAACTATTGGGCTGGATCCACGATCTTTTTTCCTTTCTTGTTTAGTATGTAACCATGGTTATATTTCATATGACTTTGTGTAGGTATGTTCTTTATGTATTTAGTCTTGAGCATCTGTGGTTCGGTAGGCATTTTGAACTCATACAAGGTGCAACAAATGCACCATAAAATACATAATGCTAGCGACAATTATGTGGTATGATTATCTTAAGAAGCTGAACTTTGCACGGCTTGAATGAGTTCAGGTTTGGTAACTCTGCATACTAGATTTGGATTCAAGATTTTCCTTTGTTCATTCTCATTGAGCCTCTTCAAATTTCCATGGCCTACTTAATTAATGTATTTACTAATAACATTGTTTGTCTTATCTATTCCAATGGAAGGATGCTGAAGGTACAAAGGCAATGTGTGTTGAGTTGGTTGCTAATCGCTTCTCGCAAGGTAATTACTTTTCCACTAACCATTTTGTAAACATATTGTTAATATCTTCTTGAATAACTCCCCAAGACCCTTCCCAATTCTAAATAGAAGACTTACCAGTTCTAACTAATTGGGTCTGCAAGGTAAATCTTTCATTCCCATTTGACCATACCATCTATAAAATCGCATAGAAAACTCTAGGGTAGTGTTTGGTTTAGTTTTAGAATTGTGATTCTAATAAAAAAATTTTGAAACTCTTTTTAAAACTTATAACCAAATACACAATTTAAAACTCAATTCAAAAATTATTTTCAAAATTCATTACTAAACACACAATTCAAAACTCATTTCAAAACTCATAACCAAACTCTTTTTAAAACATAATTTAAAAAAAATAAAATTCAAAAAAATATTTTTTTTTTATTTTGTTTTGTTTTTAAAATTATTTTTAGAATCATGATTTGAGTGTGAAATTGTGTTTTGAGTTATGAGTTTGGAGTTGAGTTTTGAAAAAATAAAATTTGTTTGGTTATGAGTTTTGAAAAAGAAAAATGCTAGGTTTCAGGAAAAGCTTCAGGAAAATGGAGGAGGAGGAGGAGGAGGAGGAGGAACTGGAGGGGCTCGGCGGCCGATCGTCGATTGTCGGCCGATCGTCACAGCCGTCGTCGGTCGTCTGCCCAGCCCCAGTCGTTTGCCCAGCCCCGCCGTCGCACGCCTCCGCCTCTGCCCAGCCCCGCCTCCGCCTCCGCCTCCTTTCATTTTGATGGCCCCCTCCAGTTCCTCCTACTCCTCCTCCTCCTCCTCCTCCATTTTCCTGAAGCTTTTCCTAAAATATTTTCCTGAAGCCTAGCATTACTCTTTGAAAAGAGTTTTGAGTTGTATTTTTTTAATGTGTACTATATTTCATACAATTGTGTGATGTATTTTTTTTAAATATTTAAAATTTTGTTTTTTTTTTATTTTAAATATTTTACTTTATTTTATAAATATCTTTAAAAAAAATTTCTTACATTTTTTAAAAATATTTATTTATTGTTTTAAATTTTAAAAATTTTTTAGATCGCTATATATATCTAAATCATAATAAATTATTTGGCCAATACTTAAAAAAATAAAAAAAATTATTTTTTGAAAAAATAAAAAAATATTTTGAAAAAAAAATATAAAATAAAAATAATTTTAAAGAACAAAATAAAAATATTTTTTTGAATTTTTTTTGGTAGAATCTTGAAAAAAGTTTTTGAATTGAGTCTTGAGTTATGTGTTTTGTTATGATTTGAGTGTGAAGTTGTGTTTTTAGTTTAAAATATTAAAAAAATAAAATATTTAAAATTATTCAAAATAAAAATTATATATTTAAAATAATAAAATAAAATTTTCTTAAACATTTTTAAATATTTAAAAACAATAAATCCAAAAAATTTTAGAATACAACTCAAAACTCAAAATACAATTCAAAACTTTTTTCAAAATTCAAAACTCTTTTTAAAATTCATAACCAAATAAATTCTCTCTTTTCAAAACTCAACTCACAATTTCACACTTAAATCACAACTCCATACTCAAATCATGATTCTAAAATTAAACTAAATAGATAATTTTGCCTCTTTTGCTGTTACATGTTAGAATTGTGTTATATAGAAGTTGTGTTTGGATCATAGATTTGGGTAGAAATTTGGAATATGAAAGGAAACTGTGAGAAAAATGTGAATGAAATATGAGTTAATTTTTTTTTTTTTTCCATTTGTCTCCTCTCTTTCTTTCCCTTTTCAAATTTGTACTGAAGTCCATGATTCAAATATAGCTAGAAGAACTAATGAAATGGGCCACAGCTGGCCTAATGACCTTTGGAGATCTTGGCTCATGTTGTTTCCAGGCTTCTGCCAAGATGGACCCTACCTATTCTTCATTGAATTAGTGGAGGTCCTTATGAATATAAATGTTTGAAGATTGAACTTGAAAATAAAAAAGAAAAGAAGTTTACTAGATTGATTAGTTTGAAGGGCTGGTCATAGAATAAATATAATCCTCGATGACTCTGATTGGTAGATGGTTCGAGTTATTGTGGCAACGGCAGTAAGGGAAGCAGCTGCTGGTGCAGAAGAAGATGCATTGCTGAAGTTAATGGGGGCAACATGTAGACGTGCGACTGCTCCACCAGCGCCACCTGATGGCCTTTGCCTTGTTGACGTTGGGTATACAGAATTTGACCCCAAAATTTGCCAAATATCTTGAGGTAAACATATCATCACTACCATAATAAAACTTATTGGCTATTTTAGCATTGATTAACTGTATGCATGATGCAGGGAGAGAAGTTCGTAACCGGCATGCTTCAATCTATCCCATCAGAGATGTTGAGTAGAAGATGTTCCTATAATCTGTTGGCAATAAATATCACATCTAGTATATTTAATTTTTGTACTATATAAGTTAATTACAATAGTGATTTTATTTTCATTCATTGTTTCCCATTAGCCAAAGCATTTTCATATGAATTCAGCAATGTCCAGTAGTGTATTAGAAGAATCATTTGAGAAGCTTCACCAAACTGTAGTCAATGCAAGTTTTGCCAGCAAAAGCTAACACATCGCTGTTGTTTTGTCTAAAAAGAGAGTACTTAGAAATTTGGATTTGCTTGGGCTTGTTTGGTTAAACTGCATCATCTTTGTGTGTTTGTACTATAAATTAAATTCTTTTGAATTTGAACCAACAACCTTTTTATACCAAATCTGAATTTATCTCAAATGTGAATCTTGTGACATATTTAAGGCAGCCGTTATATTCTTTACACTATTAGGAATGTTCCTATACATTCACCAAATTTTTCTTGTATCTGGGGTGAATCAATTCTTGTTGTATACTATTTAGAGCATCTTCAATGGTTTTGCCATTTTGATAATGTCAGTCAAACCTGTATTTTGGCATGTTACAATACCAAAAATATTATAATTTAGTGATTGTGTTCTAATGGTTCAAATGTATGTTATTATTTTATTTTTTCCAGACAGTGCCTAATGAAAATATTATTTGTAGGTTACATCATAAGAAAGATAGGGAGATGAGTATTGTTAAATTTTATAAGGTGATATGTAGACCATTTGGAGTTTTTTTTGTTTGTTTGAGTTCCTATGAAATTTTAGCAATGACAAGTGATACCTCTATTCTCCTATAATATAAGAGAGAGTTCGTATAAGCTACAGTGATTGTGGCCCTCATTTTACTTCTCATTTTTGCCCCGTTTCTATATTCAGATGAAACTTTGTTTCAGTGAAACTTCTGAATTAGTTCGTAAATTCACACATATTTCTGATTTCAGCCAGGTGTCTCCCTTCCCATATTTCTGTCATTTTTTTGTCTTTTTCGTTTTTCCACGCATATTTTTCTCTCATCTCATCCATGGTTGTGGTGGTTGAGTTCACATGCTCCTTGGGCTCTCTTGGACCGTCGACTACCCAACTGGTTGTTTAAGCGTTAAGAAAATAGAAAAAGGGTTTGTACTTTTATTTTATTTCTTCCCCTTTTTTAAAGCTTTATTGAAGTATCGTTGTTTTTCGAAGTTGATTGTAACAGCTTCATAGTGTTTTTCAGTTTCTTCAGAGAAGAACGATTTTCTTCTTTGATTCTTTACTCGTTTGTGTGTGTGTGTGTCGTTTGTGCCCTTTTTTCCTATTTGTTGGTGTTATCTCGAAGCTATTTTGCAGATGCATTTGTATTTATGTACTATGGATGAATATCTCTTTTGGGGCTTTTAAGTGAAGGGTTTTCTTGCTCTGTTTTTGTTTTCATTTCATTTTAATTTTGTATTTTTTATATTTCTATGTTGTTGTTTGTTTTGGCTTTTGTTATGGTATCTTGTGTTTTCCATCTTTGTTATTATTTTTTAAAAACTAGTATGTTGGGCACGTGCGTTACATGGGGCACATGATTTTTTATCAACTATTAGTATTGTAATTATGCATCTCTTAAATTGGTATATAATATGTATGCAAAGTACAGAAACTTGTATGAGTAAATTGATCTGTATCAAAAAATACAACTAAAGTAAAAAATGAATACGTACTTGGCTAAAGAATTTAAATGATAAATGAGAAATTTTGAAAATATAAACATTAATTTATAGTTAGATTATTGAGATCACAATATTATCTTAAATAATAAACAATAAACAAATTTTTTAAATATATAGTATTACATAAATTTTTTTTTATCAACTTCTCAAGCTATGAAATTAATTACATAATTTTGTTTAACAATTCATCTCATAATACAAATTCATTGAACCCATTATTGCATGTTATTGGTGTAAGAATGTGTTAATATTAATATGTAATATATTATTATGTATCAAGAGTTGTTGAGTCTCATTTTATATACTATAAATATCTTGCATGATGAAAAATATAGCATTAGTCATTAGTATACAATTGTCGTAAAAAAAATAAATATAAAAAGAACAGTTATTGTCGTGATGAAAGTGTTTTGCAAAGTCATCATTTGTTATTGAAAGCATTTGTTGTGGATACTTATTTATGTTACACTTACGTATATATGTGTTGAACATAAGTTGATAGGAGAATAATACACAATTCTACAGTTTTTTTCTTAACAAGTATAACTATATTACTAAAGCAATACATGTTAAAAAATTAAAGTATCTGATGATGATATAGCATTATAGATTGATAATATATGAATATAGTAACATATATAAATTTACATTTATATATTTTTATATGTTTATATATGTAGACATTGACATATATAAGATATCAAAAAAGTAATATGTGAAATCTTTTGCAACAATATAATGTAGGTAATAATGAGAAATTATGATTAAATATGTGAAATCTTTTACAACAATATAATGTAGGTAATAATGAGAAATTAATTAATCATAATTAAATAGTTAGTCTTAATGTAAATTTTTAGTGTTATATGTTTGCGTGCATGCACCATTTTTTAATTAGATTATTAAATTCACATAAAAATTGAAAGGAATTTGTAAATAATTTGTGTAAAGTTAGAGATTAGTGAAGAAAGATTTAAAAAAAGAGAAGTTCATAGTGCTTGGTTTGGTTTGTTTTTTCAAATTTTTGTTTTGAATTTTTTGATTTTCATGTTTTTTGCCTTTGACACTTTTTTAATAACCTTTTTATTTTCTTTTTAGATTCACTTAATTTAATACTTTCTTATTTTTTAATTTTACTTTTAAATTTAGATTCACTTAATCTAAATACACTTAGAAAATAATTTGTTGTGTATTCTTTTTGAATAATAATAATAATAATAATGATAATAATAATAGTACATGTTTGAATTTATAATTGTTTTTACCAATATTTTACTTTTTAATTCTATTTCGATTATTAGATATTAGATTTCATGTAAAAGTATAATTTAAATATAAAATATAAAGAAATTTTAGTATCTTTAATTATCAAAACTGAGAAAATATGAAAAATAAAAAACTGAAGAACATATTTAAAAAATAAAATCAACGAAAGTGGTTCTTGTTTAAAATTTTGACTTCGTACCTTGGTTATTAAAGTATCATGTAAAATATTACAGTTCATAAAATATAATTTAAACAAAAGAAATTGTATGAAGATAACCTACGAATTTTTAAGATGCAACACAAATTCCTGTTTTAAAAACGCATAACGTTTCTTTTGTCTAGATTTGAATGAATGCATACAACTTTAAGATTTAACCAAAATTATTCACAGTGATTTGATCCATGATGAAAAATTATAAATATTATGTATATCAGTATAGAAGCAGACACAGAAAATAAGAAAGAGTAATTGTAATTGTAATTGTTTTTTGTTCTTTAATCATCATCAATATAAAAAAAAATAGGGAGACGGTTTGTTTATATTTATATAGGACTCTTGGAAGCAGATATATCTTTTTGAGTGTTCAACTCTAAAAATAAAAGGATAGTTGGTTTATATAAGACTTTTCATGACTTTTAGAAAATGTAATAAATTTAAGAGGGTAAAATTGGGATTTAAAAAAAAAGTAAAAAATATGACAGACTCCTTACACTTTTATAATAGTAGTAGATATATTTTTTGTTTTTATCATCATATCTTAATTTCTATGGTTTTCATTTTTAAAAAAAAAATTATTTTATTCTTCTTGCATGCCGGTCAAAATGTTGGTTGTGATTTTGCGTTATTATATTTTGCTTCTTTTATGGTTGTTGTCTTTCTGTTCTGAAGTTTCTATTCGTACAAATATCTCTTGTATGTTAAACCCAGGATTTTTTCTTCTATTTTTGTTATTGTTGTATCTTATATATATATATATATATATTTCTTTGTTTTTGGTTCTTGCCTCTGCATATAAATAGTAGACCTATACATGCCTTTCAGTATCACCTTTTCTCACGATTCTTCAATATCACAAATTTTTATATGAAACAGAGACAACAATGTAAAGAGAGTTTCTATGAGGGCAAGAAAGAGATAGAGTAAGAGGCTATAGTGGAGAAGTTCCCAATTTGGGTCAAATGGAAGGAGTCATGTTATTCCACCGATGGCCACGACATTGTGAAGGTCCTCCATTCTCTTTTTCTTGTTTTTCTTTGTTTAATTTTTTCGAGCAGAACAAAGGGTTGAGCCTATCAAAACCAAGGCTGAGCTCTTATCAATGTTAATCCTTTTTATGGGGATGTATTTTTTGTGTCGTGTCATGTGGTCGGGATGTGGCTGAGGTGTCACGTGGGTGAGCTAGATTGTTGAGGTAGTTACGGTACTATCAAGATATGGTGCGGTAATACAAGAATCCCGAGATATTTGGATAGGGGACAAGAGTCCTAGATAAGTGATGCGCTTTATTCGGATAAGAATGAGGCTTTTGACGAGTTCATCCATATTTAACTAAGAGTCCGAGATAAGCATTGTGTTTGAATCTTGTAAAGTGAGACTTTTAGATGATGAGGGCACTGCTAGCTATAAAAGTAAGACACCCCCGTAGGTCTAAGGTATGCTTTTACTTGTGCACTGATTTATTGAGTTGAGATCTCATGAGATTGTTGACTGACTTGATCGTCGGAGTGCCCCCAGGTGGACGAGCCACCGTGGTATTCTTATCTTATTGTTGGAAGATGCTTAGTTTAATCTATTCTACTGCATGCACTACAGCTAAGTTCCATGTTTGGTTGTGAGGCCGGAAATTAACATACACAATTGGCGCCGTCTGTGAAAACTTAGTATAGAATAGATGGCCAACGCTGGACAAGAGGTGAGAGTCGAGGACGACATACATAGTAAGGAAGAGGAGTACATGGATCCAAATGCTGAAGGAAGAAACAATGACATAAAAGTGTAATAAGTAAATCCTGAGGCAAACAATACTGCAAGCGGCCGTAATGGCTCGAGAAGAGGCAACTGAGAAGAATATTACAACGAGAGCAACTTCCAGGTATGGAAGGAAAGGTACATCGAGAGATGACAAGTTGAAGGACTTGGCGAACCAGTTGACAAACCTATAGATCGTGGTGAACTTCATGATGCAGAGCATGGTGATGCAACCAGCGTTGCCTTTACTGGAAATGCCGACTCCAGCAGGAAATGCCTACGCCCAGAAGAAAGGACTGGTTGCAATGCCAATTATCCAACAATATAAGAAGAGACTTGGGAATTCGCAGCGGCAATCACAAAACGTTGGGCGAATGAATCACAAGCAGAAGAGTCCTAGAGAACCTTGAGGACCAAGGGAACCTAGATCAGGGGATCTCGGCAGGTCAACGAGCAAGGCCTTTACTTTGATGACGTAATAGATGTGGAGAAGTCTAAAGGACGATCCCAACATAGGTAGTAGTATGCCAAAGAGGCCTGAAATTGACTAATAGTTGAGCTCTTGGACGGACAAAGGAAGATTTGAGAGACTACCTCTAGAGAAAAAAGCAGAGCTTCGAGGTCACATCCATCACCCAGCCGAGGATACCATTCTCAATGGAGTTTCGAGGCACCAAAGAGATTCAAAGATATCGAGATGATAAGTTAGACCCAAACTTCCATGTTGGTTTGTATTTGGATGTGATGTCTCGTGGAGTGGAACGAAAGCCATATGCAAGGTGTTCCTTTCGACATTTGGAGATATAGCATCAGATTGGTTTCTCAAATTTCTGAAGAGATGTATCAGGAATTAAGACGGTCTGGCTGAAATGTTTGTGGCCAGATTTGTTACAAACAGATTGCAACTATTGAGGGTAGATTCCCTATTGGCTTTGAAGATTAACAATGGCAAAAACCTTAGGGCTTACACCAAGAGGTAATACGAGGTTTACAATCGGATCCCGGCTTGTAACCAGGAACTTGCAGTCGTGTCTTTCAAGAACGGCTTGTAAGATGATTACCCGCTTTGGCAATCCCTTGCAAAGACCCTCCCAAAGAACATGGAGGACCTCATGGCAAGGATTGAGAAGTACGCAAGGGTAAAGGAAGACAAGAAAGCAAAGAAGACAAGTACAGTGAAGTAGGAGAAGAGAAACAGCTCACTAAAGCATAGCCGAGGAAATATCAACGCCGATAAGTCGAAACTAGGATTGAAGGCTATGCAGGCCGTACACGATTTTCAAGATCCCTATTTACAGGGTCTTGGAAAGGGTCAGAAATCAGCCATACTTCAGGGCGCTGTAGAAGACCCAGGGAGAGTACATAGATAGGAACCTCGGGAAGAATTATGCTTACCATGATGAGAATGGGCACATAACTCAAGGGTGTCGGGCTCTGAAACAACACCTGGAGGATCTGGTCAGGCAAGGACACCTGATAGACTTGATAGACGAAGTAAAGACATGAGAGGAATAGGCGAAGCTAGCCCAGGCGCGACAACAGCAACGTCACCCCCGCTATCACAGGCAGATGAACCATGGGTTATTAATGTGATCCACACGAAGGTCAATGCGAACGAGATCCGGGGAGAGACACAGAGGGTAAGGCATCTGCATCATGTTTACTAAGTCCAACAGAAAAAGCCCCGAATGGAGGGACATCGGAGGTCGATGATCTCTTTCATAGAAGAAGACCTAGATATGGTAAAGTACGCACAATGAGGATCTAGTAGTGACACTGAAGACTAGAGACTTCCAGGTAAGACATATATTTATCGATCAAGGCAACTTCTGTGACATCATGTATATCAGATGTTACAAGGAGTTCGGCCTTCATAGATCTGGGGAAATCTGACAACCCCATGGTCAGATTTAATGGGACCCCGACATGGCCACTAGGAACCACGAACCTGGAGATTTAGGTAGGAACCAAGATGGTAACCACAGAGTTCACGTGATAGACACCCTTCCCATACAATATCATCTTGGGAAGACCTTGGTCGCACACTATGAGAGCAGCTTCCTCAATCGCACCAAATCGTTGTGGTTCAATGAGTTCGATTGAGGAGGTGAGAGGAGACCAAGTGTAGGCAAAAAATTGCTCCATGGCAGCAATGAAGTACACCTGCAATGCTAGAAAAGCGAAAATGGCAGATATAGAAGACGAAGATCAGGAGGTCTTGGATGATGTCGGCAAAGAACTCGTTGACAAGAGCTAGGAGCCTTTAAAAAAGGTTCTGGTACAAGAAGGGGACGAAGAGCTATTCTTCCTCCTCGGCTCGGGCTTAGTTGAGGAAGAAGAAAGAAAATTGGAGACTTTTTTGAGAGAAAACATAGAGGTGTTCGGTTGGACACCGTATGAGATGCCGAGGATTAGCCCTGAGGTCACCTGCCATAAACTCAACGTGGATAAGTCGGCCAAACTTGTGATCCAGAGAGCTAGGCGACCAACCTTGGTCCGTGTACAAGCAGTTGAAGAGGAAGCAGAGAAGCTGCCGGAGGCGCAGGCAATCCGAGAAATGAACTACTCGACTTGGCTGTCCAACACAGTGGTAGTAAAGAAGAAGAATGACAAGTAGAGGGTTTGTGTGGACTTCACAAGCC
Source organism: Camellia lanceoleosa (assembly GCA_025200525.1). Classification (NCBI taxonomy): domain Eukaryota; kingdom Viridiplantae; phylum Streptophyta; class Magnoliopsida; order Ericales; family Theaceae; genus Camellia; species Camellia lanceoleosa. The sequence continues at coordinate 1,194,149 of CM045771.1, forward strand.
TGAAAAAGGCTTGCCTGAAGGACTGTTTCCCTTTTTCAAAGATAGACCAGCTTTTGGATGCCATATCTGGGCATGGAAGGATAAGTTTCCTTGACGCATACAGGGGCTATCACCAGATAGCCATGTATGCACCAGATGAGGAAAAGACGACATTCATCACCTCGAAAGGACTTTACTGTTACAGAGTGATGCCCTTTGGACTAGAGAATGCAGGGCCAACGTACCAAAGGATAGTGACGAAGATGTTCAAACATCTTATTAGAAAGACCGTGGAAGTCTACATAGACAACATGGTCATAAAGAGTAAAGAACCTACAGATCATTTAGCTCATCTGAAGGAGGTTTTTGACATTTTAAAGGCATATCGGCTTTGTTTGAATGCCTTTAAGTGCACTTTTGGAGTAGGATCTGGTAAGTTCTCGATATCTCGTGACCAGAGAGGAATGGAAGCAAGCCCCGATCAGATCAAGGCCATCCTTGATCTAAAGAGCCTGACGACAGCAAAAGAGGTCCAAGTTTTGACTGGCAAAGCAGCTGCACTGAATAGATTCATCAGCCGAAGTTTGGACGAGGACAAGCTATTCTTTCAGTTGCTCAAGAAAGCTACAGACTTCCTATAGACAAATGCATGCGAAGTCGCCCTAGCCGACTTAAAGAGGTATCTGACAACCCTACCAGTATTCTCAAATCCAGTTCCAAGAGAAGAGCTATTTTTGTATTTGGCAGTCTTGGACCACGCTGTCAGTGCCGTGGTTGTCCGAGGAGAAGAAGGAGAGCAAAAAATAATGTATTATGTGAGAAAAATCGTGGCAAGCGTAGAGACGAGGTACCTATCTCCGAGAACCGACACTCGCACTAGTAGTGGCATCAAAGAAACCAACCATTGCTTCCAAGCTTATGAGATTGTGGTACTCACGAGCATCCAATCAAGTCTTTATCGCAACATGGAGACTTGTCAAGCAAAATAGCACGATAGGTTGTAGTTCTAGGTCAATACGACATAGAATACGCATCAAGGACATCAATCAAAGGTCGTTTTGGCTAACTTTGTTGCCGAAGTTCACACCGAGCGAAGCTCGAAGCCATGACCTATGAACCCGCTTAGGGTGTGTAGAAGAATCAGAAAATGTAATCGCACCACAAAACCCCACACCAACAAGATGTAATAAAGATCAAGAGAAATCAAGCCTTGTGACATCTACATCGGTGAGTCCTTCAAATCTTTGTTGATGGCGCTCAAACCGACAAGAAGTAGGGGCATGAATGGTGCTGGTTTCACCAGATGGACAAATGATAGAGAAATCAATCCAACTGCGGTTTAAGGCCTCAAATAATGAAGCAGAGTATGAGGCACTGATTATCGGATTGACACTAGCAGCAGTAGTCGAAGATGAGGAGGTGGTAGTCTACTATGACTCCCAACTTATCGTGAACCAAACGATGGGAGAATTCGCAGCCTGAGATAAGAAAATCGTGGCCTATGTTAGATAGGTCATCAAATTGTTAGCCCAATTCCAAAAATGTTAGCTACAATAGGTCTGCTAAGAAGACAACAACCACGCGAATGCATTGGCCATCCTCACTAATTCCATAAAATCAGACACGCCAAGAACAATCATGGTGGACTATCTGTTAGGCCCAACTGTGGAACCTTTGATAACAGAATACGAGGCAATGTGCATAGAACTAGGCTCAAGCTAGATGGATGCCCTGGTCAAGTTCATTAGAGATAGCAAGCTAATAGAAGACAAAAATGAGGCACATAAGATCAGACTCAAGTCGGCCAGATTCTACTTATCGGCAGAAGGCCATCTGTATAGAAGGTCTTTCACTGGACCCTTACTGTGATGTGTGCATCCTTCCCAGGTGGAAGACTTCTTATATGAGATCCACGAAGGAGTTGTAGAAGCAATGCAGAGGGAAAATCTCTTGCCCACAGAGCCCTATCACAAGGGTATTCGGCCTTATATGCAAAAGGATGTCGAAGCCTATGTCAGGAAATGCGATAAGTGTCAACGGTTTGTACGCTTGATATATCAGCCAGCTGGAGACTTGAACCTAGTATCTAGTCCTTGGCCATTTGACCAGTGGGGCATGTATTTGATTGGTCAATTGCCCAAGGCAACTATATGGAGAAAGTTTTTGCTAGTAACCACGCACTACTTCACTTAAATGGGTGAAGGTCAACCTCCGACCAAAATCCGAGATGTGGATGTGAGAAATTTCATCCGAAGAACATCATTACCAGATTCGGATCCTAAGAGCCATAGTAGTCGACGATGGCACCGGTTTGACAACAAGTTGATCAAAACGCTACGCAAAGTACAAGATCAAGAACTACTACTCGACTCCCAGCTTCCTTCATAGCAATGGCTAAGTCGAGGCCTCTAACAAGACCATCTTGGATGGAATAAAGAAGAGACTGGAAGCTGCCAAGGGCAAGTGGATGGAGGAACTGCTTAATGTTCTATGGGTATACTGTACCACGTCAAGAAGATCTGCTGGAGAATCATCCTTTGCCATAGCATATGGCACCGAGGTCATTATACCACTTGAGGTCGGCATTCCTAGAGTCAAAACTCAGGGAGTAAAGAATGGGATGAACCTGGCATTCCTTGCCCGAGATTTGGATTTGATTGAAGAAAGGAGAGAAAGAGTAATAATTCAACTAGGAAAATACCAATAGAGACTAACCAGATCATACAACAAAAAAATGAACCCCTGAGAATTCCAAATCGGCGACCTCATCTTGAGGAAGGTTGTCAGCAACAAAAAAAGATCCTAGAGAGGGTAAGCTTGGCCCAAACTAGGAAGGACCTTACAGAATCATCTCGGTTGCCGACAACGGTGTATATTGGCTAGAAGACAGTGATGACAAGGAATTGCCAAGACCATGGAATACTAGCAATCTGAAATTCTTTCATCATTAATTTTTCAAGTTTTTCTATGTAATCTAGACGATTTTTAGCCGAAGTATTAATAAAATACTAGTCCAATTTTGTTACGGGGTAGATTGCATAAATGAGTCAAGTGGAGATGACACTTGTTAAAATTTTCAGAAACATTTTACAAGTTGAAGTTATTCGAGATATAAGTTATTTGAGATATTTGATAGTAGTCCTATCCGAGATGTACTAACCCAAGATGATGTGTTGTCAAGATGTCATGCTTAGAAGAATCCATTAAAGGAACACAAGATCTTAGAAGATATATGAAAGTAGTATGGAGAAACGAGTACTCAACACTTAGTCAAAAATAAACTTGGAATTCATAAAAGAAGAACTTGTTTCAGTACATCAAAAGGCACTTCGGCCTAGCAAAGAAAAGAAAAGTGTTCAAACAAAAGAAAAGTACAACTAAAAGAAAGGAAAAAAAAATCCTAAGTCGCTAGGGCAGTGTTCTCGGTCAGTTCCACCACGGTATTTGATGGTGTATCAACCTGGGTGGATAGTGCAGCAGCCTTCTTAGCCTCGATATTAGTTGCTATCTCCTCGTTGATTTCCTTCAGACTCTCCTCAAGGCTTTTGCTCGCAGCAGCAACCTTGGCCTCATAAATGTCAGCCTTCTTTGGAGAGATGCTCTTGGGGACCTCGTCCTCGTTCTCTTTAGTCTGGTCCAGGACCTGATTATTTAGAGTTAGGGACTTAGCCCCAACAACAGCAATGTCATCTTTTTCTTTTTCCTTTTCCTCATCAGACTGGACTGGGAAAGAGAGGAATGGAACATCAAGTTGGCTCAAATCTCTCAAAGGCGAGTCCTCGAGGACGACACATTTCTTCAAAGCTGCCACCCAGCCAAGGTAATAGCCTCGATTCTGAGTCTGATTGACTTGCTTCGTATTATTCTTTGACGCCTTCTTGGTCATCGGCATAGGCCTTTTCGTTAGCGTACCTTGATCTCGATCCTTCGCAGCCCAACACCTTAGCGATCCTTCTCGACTTTGATAGCCCTTTCCTTAGTAGCCTTGGCCACGCCTCGCCCATTGTTTGCCTCTTCTCGCTGAATTAAACTTGTCCAACATTCTTCTTCTTGCCATCTCGGCTTGGTTAAGTTGTTGGAGGTTGTTGGTTGCTTCTAGAGTCTTCTTGATAAGGTATTTCTTCATCAACTTGGCTTTATAGGGGAAGGCATGGGCATGCTGCATGGTCTGTAACAAAAAGAAGATGCATTAGTACATCAGTAAAAGTTCTACTTAGTATAAAATGTTGGATAGAAAGAAGAGACAGAAGCTTACCATAATGGTGTTCCTCATCATGAATGCAAAATGCTCATATTTGTTGAAGTTCTGATTGTTTCCATGTCAGTAGGAAGGAGCACGACAACCGATAAAGCCATAGCCATCTCAGGCTGTCAGGAGGTACTCTCGCTCAGTCTAATGGGGCAACTGTCAATGGAGATGCGGGTATGAAAGCATCCGAGGTGTCTTCAGCCGCAGAGGATCTCGAACGTTTTGGTGATGGGGCGTCGATGGAGTCAACGGTGGCTTGCCTCTTCTTGGCTTCTGCCAACTTGGAGATGAGACTTGCATCCTTTGGATCTTTCTCATCTGAGGAGGGGGTGATGGTGACCCTGGGCTTTTTTTTTTTTTTTTTGGCTTCTCCACTATTTGTGGAGAGGGAGAAGACTAGATAGTGATGACATTTGGCAGGCCAACAAGAAAGTCGTCGGCGACTGCTAGTTTGCAACCCATCTCTTCGGAGGTAGCGACGATGGTGCCAAGGCTAAATGCCAAAAGTGCAAGAGGCGGGTTAGCAAGATCCTATATTGGTATGTCGTTTCCTTAGAGTTTCTTGTTTGTAGTCCTATTTGCAGGAGTGTTTGGGGGACGTCAACAATGACAACGTTCAAAAGGCAAAACATGCTGAGAAAGAGCTGACGTTGATAGTTGGTCGGTTGGGTATGAGGAAGATCATTGATCTGCACTTCAGGAGGCAGTTGGTGTTGATGTAGAAGGTAGAGTCCTGCTCCTGGATGGGATGTCGAGAAGTGGGAACTTATATATGGCAGTATAATCCAAGAGAATGAGGGCTTTGCGTATGTTGATGCGCAAGTCCATAGGCCTCTACAAGTCGGCTCTGGGAATATAGTACTTTCTGAAGTTCTTGTTGGGCTAAGGAGACCTAAATGTAAAATAATTTATGGTTAGTGACATGCTAAAGTAAGGTTCTTAAGCAGATAATGGACGACAAGTGTGTGTTCTAAGGGTGACTTACTTTTGTGGTCTCCTAGGATGCTTTTGGGGAGTGGAAAAAGGTGGAGGTCATTGTTCAGAGCAAACTCCCAATTGCCCGAGACAATAAGATAATCATCTTACGTACCTTTGTTGGAATCAAGGATGTCGACGATCATCTTGTAGGCTATGGATCTCGGTTTCAGGTAGCAGGTTATGCCATTTTTGAATTGATGGGTGCACATGGTGTAGCAATATTGGAAAAGCTGAAGGTTTAATTGGGCTCTACGTCAGCAATTGAGCTTGGCTATATTGTTGATTACACGAAAGGTGTTAATGACTAGTTGCATGGGGTTTAGTTTGTAAAAGTGGAGCATTTCCCTAAACAAGATATTAAGAGGGAATCTAATTCCACCCTTAGGATTGACACTACTGGGAATGACATGCAATTGTCTTCGGGCATAATGGAGTCATTTTCATTAGCTAGTCTGATATGGACATCGGCTAGGATGTTGTATTCTAGGTGGAAATTCTCAATCTTAGTGGGGTTGTCTACTCTTCACCTATGCATACCCATGACCTCAGATTATTGGGTTTGGTATTGATTTATATTGAGGAATATTCTATCGACCTCGGCAAAACCCCAATGAGTACTGGGGTGAAGATTCTGGAAATCTGGGGGGGGGGGATTTTTGGGCACAATTCATTTCAATTTCCCTAGTATATAATGTTCTAACAGAACCCAATCCTAAGTCTATGTTTATGCTAGAACAACAGAAATGAGCATGAATCGGATGAAGGAATCTAGAAACAAAAAAAGAAACATAGAAAATGGACTCAAAATCTGAAACAGAGATTGAGATACAAGAACATAGAGAAAGCAAAGGCATATTCAAGTCATTAATAGATTCAGGTACAAGAACTAGAAGAGGAGGATTCAGGATAATCTAACGCCAGTGTGCAAAAACTAGAAACATGATGTGTAAAAGGCATTATACAAACATAGAAAACATGGAGGCAAGTTCAGGAACGTAAAGAAATTAAAAACCGTAATGGAACTGAAATTGAGAAGAATGGAAGACTTACAGAGTGAAATTGGAGAAACGGACACCGGAATCGTGCTCGCCGGAGTTAGATGGTGCGTTTGATCGAAACAGGATGGTTGAATAGGCGTTGGAGATGGTGGAGCAGATCGGTTGCAAAGAGCTTCAAATCTTGGTAATGAAGGTCTAGAGAAAGTCTAAGAAGAGAGAGAGAATGGTGGATGCAAAAGTGAAGAGACGAAGAGAGGGGAAACAGTTTTGAAAGAATTCAAAAGGGCACCAAAAGCCGATGACCGCTTAGGAGACGTGCCGACTTGACGTTAGGTGGTGTGGGGCAGAACTGATGCAACGCTCCAGACACGTGACCAATACGAACTAGTCAGGTGATGACACGTGAATGAAATAGTTGGGGTAATTATGAGATGACAGCTCATGAGCAATTGGGGTTCTTGATATTCTTGAACTAGCAGATGATGACCTCGGCTAGTAGTATGATCTCGGTTGAGATGTTGAGCTTGGATAAAAAGACATGCTGGTTCTTGATTCTTCATGAGTTGATATTTGAGTCCTGGTTTCTTGATGCCGATGAGTCATGACCTTGGATGGAGAAGCATCTCTAGCATGTTGCTTAGCCGACATGTTGGAAGATCAGACGATATAGGTTTTATCACTACTGGTTGTCAAGGTAATAGAACCTACGGGGCAATTGTAGGGATGTATTTTTAGGGTTGTGCCATGTGGCCGGGATGTCGCCGAGGTGCCACGTGGGTGAGCCAGATTGCCGAGGTGGTTACAGTATTGTCGAGATATGGTGCGGTAATATAATATCGGAATCCTGAGATATTTGGATAGAGGACAAGAGTGCTAGATAAGTGATGCGTTTAGTTCGGATAAGGATGAGGCTTTTGAGGAGTTCATTCATATCTAACTAAAAGTCCGAGAGAAGCATTGTGTTTGAGTACTGTGAAGTGAGACTTCTAGTGGACAAGGGCACTGCTAGCTATAAAAGTAAGGCACCCTCGTACGTCTAAGATATGTTTTACTTGTGCACTGATTTATTGAGTTGAGATCTCGTGAGATTGTTGGCTAACTTGATCATCGGAGTGCCTCCGGGTGGACGAGTCACCGTGGTATTCTTATCTTTTTGTTGGTAGGTGCTTAGTTTAATTTATTCTGTTGCCTACTCTCTAGCTAAATTTCCTGTTTAGTTATGAGATCGAAAATCAACCCCCACACTTTTAATGCTTTATGATATTTCTATCTTCTTGTTGGTGGTTGTTGTTTGTGTTATGAAATTTAGATGGTTGTGAACATGGGATGTGGTTAGATGAAATGATGTAGGCAAGGTTATGTTAAAAAGAATTTTATGTCGGGGTTTCGTCGTAAAAGGGGTTACTTTTGATTTATTAACTAAAGCTTTTGATTGGTGGTCTCAATTTCTTTGTTTATGAATTAAGTCCTTTTTTCTTGATAAAAAATTAAAAGGTAAATTACACAGGCACCTCCTGATATTTCTCTTTAATACAAATCTCTTCTCATCTTTAAAAAAATATATTTTTCTCTCTTAAGTTTATAATATCATTATAAATTATCACACGGATTGTTGATATTATACCTTAAAATTTTTTAAATGACCATCTTGTCCTTTTTTCTATCATTTCTTCTTCTTATCATCATGATTAAATTCTATAACTTTTCATCATTAAATTGTACCTGAACATATTCTTATGGAGTAATTATATATATTTACAATAATATTTCTATCACAAAATTTTTATGATATTTTTTGTATAAATTTTTATATATGAATATAATTTTTCATTTTTATTTCCACCATCATATTTAGATTAGATCAATTTAATCTAGATATATTCAAAAAGTAAAAAATTTGTATAAATTTTTTTTTTTAAAAAAAATCTATTGAATATAACAAAATAAGATAATGTATTGAATTTTTATATTTTTTTTGTATTTTATGAATTTAAAAAAGAAAATCACAAAATATTATACTTCTTAAGTATATCTAGATTAGATTTATCTAAAAAATAAAAAATTGCTTAAAATATTTTAAAAAATCAATAAAAATAAAACACAAAAAATAAAAAATAAAAACTCAATTTTTTGTGTGAGTTAAATCAAAGAAGATGATTGTTATTTCTCATGAAATGACATTAACAAAGTATTTATATTATTTTATTATTTTATATGTATAAAGGCTTAGGGACAGATATGTCATTTTAATCTAATAGGGGATTAGTGTAATTTTTCAAACGTGAGGGGAGGATTTATAGTAAATAGAAACCTCAGAGGTGTCAGTGTAATTTACCAAAAATTAAATTAAATTTTGAAACTTACATTTTGTGTTTACAATTGTAACATAGATGTTGGAACTTTTGCCAAAACACATTTTTGGATAAATGTGATATTTTTAGTGAAGACAGAACTCTATTCTCCCTCACCACATCAGTTTTGGTACTTTTGCCAATGTCCTTTTCTATTATCAGTAAATTTAAATGGTGTTGGCTTTTTGGCTTTTCGAAGGGTATTTTTGTAAATGTGAGCGTGCCAGCAAGGATCAATCAGCCCTTACAGAAATTATAATTGCCAACCAATTATCAGACGATTGTGTTTTAGTTCTTTCAGCCTCAATGAAGAGGACTTTTACTGGTGGCTTGACTTAGGAGAAATTAAGAGAAATAACAGTTAATATGAAGAACAATCGAAGTATTTCATTAAAATGAACACTTACAATAGTCCAAACTCAGCCTCAAAGAGGTTTACAATGATACTACTTGAATCTACTTGAAACTACTCCTATGAATCAAGTGCAAGTATGGATATTTAAAGTGCGTATTTAAAGAATGTATTTAAAGTACAAGAAATGTAAACCGAAAGGAAAATATGAAGTAAAAACTGGTTTGTATGATCTCGAGTCCGGGGGCTTTTTCGAGGGTTTCGCTATTTATACTTGTCAAAGATGACCTTCGAACTGCACTTCAAACCGTCGAACTACTCCTCCATGATCGCTGATCATGCTGCCTTAGAAGTAGTCCCACTACGCCATCTCTTGCAGTTGAACTTCCCTCATGTATTTGAATTTGAATATGAGTAACCGTTGAAGCCACGTCATTTTGTATCTCTTTACTGATCTAGTGCTACTCAGATCACGTAAAAACCAATGTTCATTGCCACGTGTTCGATCAGGATCGAGGACCTGAATTATCTTCCCATAATACCCTTATTCTGCCACGTGTCAAACTATGATTTGGCTTTTACAAAATATGTAGCCAACATTACCCCCCGCACTAATATACCCAATACTTGGAGATATTAGTGGATCAAAAGCTTTTCCCGCGCTTTTGGAACGTGTAAGGAATCCATCTTCAGGAAGCACAACCGTCACCTATTTGGTGATCATTTGCATTAACTCTCAATTTGTTTTGAACATTCCAATACCTTTAGCATTCGAACGGACTATGGCTCAATCAACTTCTCACTCTATTGATCAAGCATACGAAGAGCCATTGAGTAATGCTATTTCCCCTCGAAAGAATCTCCACGTATTCATTAGCCACCTTTACCTGCCCTTCTATATTCAGGTCATGGAGGCTTTCGCAGATTATCAACCTTTGGACTACGAACACATTGCCCTTAATCCTTTGGTTTACAAATTTACAGATACAAGAAGTTCTTCCTCTAAACTCCCCTTGTACTTTGAACGAACTACTGTCAAGCCTTTGCTTCAACAAGTTGCAAATATAGACTTGGGAAGTTCTTCTTTACAAACATCTGCTTGGGATGGAGCTACAACTTCTTCATCTTCTGGGGTTTCCGGATGGACGAACTGGTCAGCACCTGAGTCCTGGGACTTGAGGGAACGAATTAATCACCATTTTGTTGAGTTCACTGACCCTTTAGATTTTCCTTCTTACGCTCGAAGCTCGGTGGTCTATCCTTATGTGCCCATTGACCTTCGACGTAGTTTGGAGGAGAATTTGCTTGTGGCCTGGTACACATCCTCTATGCCCACAAGGATAATGCACACTGCCCGGTGTCTGGAAGAATCACAAGGGTATACCCCTTCATTTTTAGCCAAGAAGGCGAAGATTTGCTCTTCTGACTGGCTTGACTACATTAATGCCTTTGTTCCTTCCGCTCCCGTGCCATCTCCCTAACAGTAGCATCCACTTTTGCTTCTCCATCTTCCGAATAGAAGCATCCACACCTTTCTCCATCTTCTCAAGGCGTAACCATCTACTCCTTCTTCTCCTCCCACTCTTTCCTAGATAGAGAAATTAAGGCTTGCCCTTCCTATGGACAAAATCTTTCCACCTTACAAACTTCCATCATCCCCAACTTTAGCTGAGCGGAAACAAGCTCAACTTCGCTATGCTTTCTCTCACTTGCCCTTCAATGTTCTTGAGGATGACATCCCTCTCAAGAACTTTCGATGGGCTTGTGATATTTTGACTAGGGGCCATGTCCTTAATCCCATTGCCCAAGCAGAACTTCACATGTTCTTGGACCAACTTCCAGTACTCCTCCACTGGCATCGGAATTCCAAGGTCACCATCCAATCTTTGGATCAACTTTCATCTCTCCGAATTCATGCTCAGTACGAAGCAGAAAACTTCACCGAAGATTTCGATGACTTCAAAAATAAAGATTCTGCGTATTGGGATGATTTAGTTATAGATGAGTTGGAACAAAAATTGAGGGAAGAGGCTTTCGAAACAAAGGCTGAGGAGCTCTACTATGAAGTGAGAGCACACCAACTTATGCAGCCAACATTAGAGGAGATAGAAGATATAATAAAGAAAGAACAAATATTCATTGATCATTGTTGGACAAAGTTCCATGATCTTGTTATTTATTCTATTCCTTATTTTTATGTGCTTGAATTTGTACCCAAATAGGATTACTTAATGTAATTGTCTTGGCTTCAATACAAACAAAGTCTTTTCAGATTTGACATTGTTTGACTCGCTTTCCTTTTGTCTTCAAAAGCCAACTTATAGTTTCGAATTGAACAATCTCATCCTTCGAATCTGGACTCAATTGTTTAATGAAACGCTAAAAGAACCAACATGTCTTTTTCCAATTTATGGAGTATAGTTGACAATTCTGGCTGATATCATCTGGAATTAATGCTTTGAATTTTAACAACATTACTCCTCAAAACTAACTATAACCAATATATGGTCATGGTTAATATAACCAATCAATTTCAAATTGACTATTTTGCTTCGAAGAGTAATCCACACTGTTTTTGGTACAAAAAGCAATTCCTTCTTATATATATAAAAACCAACGATTGGTTTTAATGCTTCGAACAGTGCTCATCCTTAGAGGATCCAAGGAATTGCTCCAAAGGTCGCTACTTAATAATCCTCAAACAGGTCTTTAAACCTTTTGACGTAGACCAATATTCGAGCATTCTAGCAATTTTAAGCATGTAGTACGCTTCGAAGCCGACTTATGTATTTCGAAGCCGTTGTTATTTGATTTTTTGGTGCCAAAATCTCATTTCGAAGCCAAATATCTTGCTTCAAGTCAAGGCCAATATCCTAATGTGCTTTTTCCTCCAAAACTATCAACATTAGAAGAGACTCTCAGATTCGTACTTTTAGTACTTAACGACTTATGCAATATATTTCCGCACACAAAAGCTTTTCTTTAAAAGCCCTCTTGCTTCGTGTTTCAAATCACTTGCTTTTTTAACGCTCAAACCCTCATATCTTTCACTTCTCTTTACTTCCCCTTTCCTTTTCAACATCGTACCATCCATGGCTTCTTCTTCACCGTATGCCAATCATAGAACGTGTGAACTCATCCGGAGCCTTGAAGAGGCTCATCGACATGGAGTGTGTGAAGTACAAGGGTGGGGGGATACGTGCCATTGTCGGACGTATCTTTGTCCCTCGTCGTCATGAGCGGCAAGACTACGTGCTTGGGCCAATCTTCAAGGAGATCCCCATTGGGCTCCCAAATTCTATATCCTCGCTCTGAAAACCAATGTCTCCTTTATGAAGGTGGTCTTGATTGGAGGAACTGGAGAATCAATCGCCCCCACCAATGTTGGCCCACCATGAGACCGGAGTGGCAAGAGTGGTATGATCGGGTTATTCCTGTGAGGACACTAGACCTTCAAGAGCTCTGCCTTCTCGATGCTCTCCGACTATCTAGGGTAACTATCTTGGAGGACCCTTTCTTAGTCCCTGCTGCTTTATGTTTTTGGAACCCTATCTTCAATTTCTTTCAATTTAGATGTGGGATGATGGCTCCTACTGTTCTTGATATTTTCCATCTACTAGGAGTATCCCCTATTGGTACCATTATTACACCAGATTTCCCTGATTTAACAGTCTCTTTCTCCCTCCCCTCTCTTAACTTATCTTACAGCGATTTTGTTAAAGCTAAAAATAAAAAAGAGGGCCCAGTAACTGATAGGGAGTTCTTTTCCTTCTTGTTATACTGGCTTTGCAAATTCCTCGTCTGCACCTCATCTCAAAGAATTATGCCTGAATTTGCTCCTCTTGCCAAAGCCTTTGTTTTGCACAAAAGGGTAGCCTTAGCCTCATATATTCTAGGTCATGTATACAGAGTTTGTTCCCTCTTTTGTGAGAAGCCCTTAGATGCTAATCAAGGGGGGCCATTCTGGATCCTTCAGCTTTGGCTTTTCGCCTATTTTACTGAATTACAATCCAAATGCCTTAAATTTTCTGGGTTACACTCTCTTACCCATGGCATAAGACTAGCCAATGCTTCCCTCTATCCTTCTTCTTTTGCCTTTTATTTCTCTTTCTTCCATCAACTACCAGCCGAACTTCCTATTCACCGCTTCCGTCCCTTCGAGACCAACATAGGTCCAACTTGGTTGAGTCACTTTTTAAGTGACAGGCTCTGTGCTTCGCCTATTCACAAAGATATATGGGCCTCTCTTTTGCTTCCTAGGGAGCTGTTTATTGGGACCACAAGCCCCATAGCTTATAAATGTATAGCTGAACCTTATTGTCCTGCTTAATTTGCTAGACAATTTGGTTTTACATAAGGGGTCCCAATACCTCTTTGTAGCAACACCAATCTGAGCCTTACCAGGAGAGATCTGAAGGTTAGGAAATCAAGGCTAGAGGAGGCAACCTTCAAATTCATGGATGACTTGGCTAGATTTGAGTACACTCCTTTCATTCCTGGAGGAACTGCATTGAAGAGATACCAACAGTGGTGGGAAAGTAATATGGAATTCTATTTAGCCATTTCACCTAAAAACCTACTGGAGGTGTTAGATGTGTCCAAGCCCAAAGGAGTCAAACTGTCCTTCCTCCACTGCATTTCCTACAACTCACCATTCTCGCTACCTCAACTCCTTTGAGAACCACTCAGGCTACTTTAAAGAGAGATATATACTTACAAATACTCTCTTTTTTCCAGTTGAAGCTTTTGTTTGTTTACTATATACTGATGTTCTTTGGTGCAGGGTCCCCGCAAGAAGAATCTCCGAAGAGAGTCGAACTTTAGCTATTCTTAAAAAGAAACAACAATGTAAACAAAAAGGAAGCCGATCCTCCTTCAAGAATCAATCTTTGGCATAAGATGCGGTTGAGCAAGAGCAAGAAGTACCCTTACAAAGAACAAAGAGACAAAAGGTGGCTGCCTCCCCTTCTGATACAATTGAGCACCCTTCTCTCAAGGCAAACATTATAGTAATGGAGAAAGAACTAACCTCTAAAAAATCTGAACTCCAAATTGAAGAGAGGGAGATCGAAAAGGAACCAGTAGTATCACCACCAAGGAGGAAGAGGAAGAAGGTGACTGTTTCTGCTGCAGACTTGGGTGGAGATCCGCTTCATGAAGCAGCTGTCCAAACAGTAGAATAGGAACATTCCAAGGCAATAATTGTTTTTGAAAGGGCTGAGAAGAGACGGCAGCAACAGTTTCTGAGAGATGAAGCTGCTGCTGCTGATGCATTACAAAGAGAAGCTGCACGAAGACAACAAACTATCGGGCATTATTCCCTTTGCAGTTCTCCCATCAGTGTCAACACTTTTGAAACAAGTAATCTCTTTCATGTTTCTGCTATTTTTCCTTCATTAGCTTTTGTATTGAAGTTTGACATTGCTCTACATTTCTTCCTTTTGCAGCAACAATTATCTTCCCCATGAAGCCTATTCCAGTTTCAGTTGAAGTTGACCAGATACAACATGTGAAAACCATCCAAATCATGCTCCTACTCTCCAAGCCTATATTTGATACGCCTTCTTTGAGTCCAAGTATCCCTGCGTCTCTTTTCCTTGGCTTAGAGCCATATCTCCCTTTTTTGGCCTTTGACCTACCTCAGTCCACTTTTCCTTCGAGCCTTGCTCTTCCTCCTTCCTTCACAGAAACTCCAACTGCTACTCCAATCCCAATGGCAGTTGATTCTTCCACAGAGGGTGCTGGTAGTTCTCCAATTCATGATTTATCACCTATGCCTACTTCAATTTCTCTTCACTTGATTCGTTGGTGGCTAAGACCATAGAGGCTGCCAAAGATACTCCATCCATTTCTCCCATCCCCATGCAGTCCCCTGTGTCTTCCACCACAACACTCTCTATGCCCTTCATGTCCAGGGATGAGCTAGACATCTTCGAAGGGAGACTAGCTAGTCTCTTCGACATACCTTCTACCTCTCCAACATTTAGTGTCAAGTCGAGCCATTAATTTTGGCTGACTCCTTACTGGAAATTTTTGAGAGTCTTCCTTCCTCCAGCAGCAAGCCTTCTACACCTTTAATAGATCTGGACGTATGCCTGGAACTGCTGACTTCTTTTTCGAGGATCCCCTTCGAAGCTCTACAAAGGCCTATCATCAGGAATGGGTTCCTTCAATGTCAGAATATTGCCGAAAGCACCGCATGAATATCTCAAGTCATCTATCCCAGGCTGCAGCTACTATTGATTTCTATCTCAACATTTGTCATGCTGCTAAGACTGCGGATGAGAGACTAGCTAGGGACCAGAGTTTTGTTTCCCAAGTGCACACCGAGGTATCAACGCTTAAGGAACAACACTCTTCTGCCTCTCACTTTCGAGTCCAACTGTTGGAGAAGAAAGCTCAGCTTGAAGAGGAGTTGGCCGCAGTAAACCAAGCCTTGATTAGAACTGATACCAAATTGCACATCACCAACCAAGAGCTGGCTGATCGAAAAGAAGACATGGCTGCAGCTATTCAATTGTTTCCATCACTTAGTAATAGGAAATCCACTATACAAAAACAATTAAGACATTATAATGATTTTTGGGCCAATCTGTGGCACAATGTATTTAATTCTTTATAAAAAAACAAATTTTGTTTGTCATTTGAGCAGTCTTATGTTTTGTGCTTAATGTTTATTTTATTCCTTGTGTTTCCCAAATGGTTGGAAAATAAGGCTTTAAATATCTGCCATTAATCTTTTTGGGATGTACATACCCATTCAAATTTCTCAAATGGTATGCTCCAAAAGGCAGAACTCTATGAATTTGATATGGTCCTTCCCAGTTAGGTGACCATTTGCCAAACTTATGGCTTTTAATTCCTATTGGGAGTATTGTCTTCCATACCAAATCACCTTCATCAAAGCCAATGTGTTTGACCTTCTTGTTGTAATTCTTAGCTGCTTTCTTCTTTTGGAGAAGAATGCTATTTAATGCCAATATCCTCGCTTCATCTATGCTTTCTAACTCAAGCACATACTTTGATGGTATTGCTCGTAATCTAACCGATCTTGGTATCTTACCTCAAAGATTTAACATTAATTTCCACAGTAGAACGCATCATGCCCATATACTAAGGCATAAGGAGTAACTCCTGTTTCGACCTTGGGAGGTTCTCAGAAGCCCATTAAACATCCAACAAAAGGTTATGCCAATCCCTAGGATTATCCTCCACAACCTTTTGTATTCCTTTTTTCAAGGATTTATTGGATGATTCAGCTTGATCATTGGCTTGTGCATAATAGGGTGTGGAATTAACAAGGCTAATTCCAAATTCTACCACAAAGGACTTCACCATTCTCCCATCGAACACAGTCCCATTATCTACAGTAATGGTTTTTGGGATGCCAAATTTATGGATCAAGTCTTTAATGAACCCAATGACCTCTGTTTGGTCTACAGCCTTATATGGTTTGGCTTCGACCTACTTAGTGAAGTAGTCAGTGGCCACTAGAATGAAACAATGATGCTTCGAAGAAGGTGGGTGTATTTTTTCCATCATATCCATGGCCCACCCTCTAAATGGCCAAGGTTTCACTACTACATGTAGATCAGTTATGGGCACATGCCTTATTGTACCATGCTTTTGACGTGCCTGGCAACCCTTTGCATATTCTATGCAGTCTTTGAGGATGGTTGGCCAATAGTAGGAATGCCTTCGAAGCAATCATCTCATCTTCACACCAGGTTGATGAGCATCACAAATGCCTTCATGAACCTCAGCCATAGCTGTTAATGCTTCTTTTGGTCCTAAACATTCCAGCAATAAGCCATCTCCCCCCCTTTTATAGAGAGCATTACCATATACTATATATTGCATGGATTGCAATTTGACCCTTCTGCTAGCCTTCGAAGATGGACCAGCCAAATACTGCATTATTGGATGTCTCCAATCTTGTTCTTGTAAGTCATTATGATTGACTTCCAAGATCACATTCCTTTTATTCAAAGGTTGTATTAATCTCTGATATGTTGTTTGGCTTATGTCCCTTTGGGTATTATCCCTTCTCTTGAAGTTCGAAGCTTTTTGAGCCACATCATTAGCTCTATTATTCAAGAATCTTGGAACATGGGTTACATTTGCTATTTGAAACTGAGAAAGCAGATGTAATGCAACAACATAATATGGCAGGATGCTTATGCTTTGACACTTGAAAATCCCTTTCACTTGGTTGACCACCAATTGAGAGTCCCCAAATATGTCAACTGCATGTACTTGTAATCCAATGAGGATTTCTAGTCCTACTATTAAGGCTTCATATTCGGCCTGGTTATTGGAACAAGTGGCTTCATCCACTTTGAAACCATGTGTGGTTTCTACCCCTTGTGGAGATTTAATCACAACACCAATTCCAATTAAGCCATTGGCTTTCGATCTATCAAACCACATCTGCCATGGCTCAACATTAACCATACCAAGCTTCATTATCTCTTAGCTTCGCTTGAGATGGATGATCTCGCCGTAAAATTGGCTAAAACTTGCCCTTTATCGCTTCTTTGAGGGACATATTCTAAATGAAATTCGATAAGGCTAGTATCCACTTGCTAATTCTTCCTCAACATAGGTCTAGATAACATGTATTTAACCAAATCTGGGTTGCAATTACCAAGACAGCTTGTAGGTAAAAGATAATATCTTAATTTCATTGTAGCAAAATACAAAGCAAGACACACTTTTCAACAATTGAATATTTACATTCACAAGGATTTAAAACCTACTAAGGTAATAAATAGCTTGCTTTTGCCTTCTTCGTTGTCTTGGGCTAAGAAAGCTCCCAATGAATCTTCTCAGTAGCTATGTACAACTTCAAAGGCTTGTTCTCCTTTGGTGGCATCAAGATCGAGGGTTGGCCAAGTAGGCTTTGATACCTTCGAAAGCACTTTGATGCTCTGCTGTCCACACAAATTCCTCTTCATCTTTCAGCCTTAACAAGGAAGAAAATACTTTAGTTTTCCCTGCAGTGTTAGAAATGAACATTCGAAGAAAGTTAACCTGTCCCAGGAACCTCTGTAATTCTTTCTTACTTGATGGAGGCCTAGCTTCAATGATGGCTTTAGCTTTATTCTGATCAATCTGTATTCCTTTCTTGTGCACTACATAACCCAAGAAGTTTCCAGATGATACCCCAAAAGCACACTTAAGAGGATTAAGTTTCAACTTGAACTTCCTCATTCTTTCGAAAGCTACTTCTAAATGAAACAAATGCTCCTCCATGGACTGAGATTTCACCACAATGTCATCAATATAACATTCTAGATATCCTCCAATGAGATCATGAAAGATAGTGTTCATGGCCCTCTGATATGTAGCCCCAAAGATTCTTCGCACTAAATGGCATTTTAACCCATTCAAGGTGCCAATATTCCTGTGACATCCGAATGTCAGTTTGTGGATATCTTCCTCTCGCAATGCATATTTGGTTATAACTAGAGTGGCCATCCATCATCGATAAAACTTGATACCTCAATTGAGCCTAAAGAGATCCACTATAGGCATAGGGTACTCATCTTTAGGAGTTGCTAGATTTAAGTTTCTGAAATCGATGCATACCCTCATTTTGCCATTCTTCTTAACTATAGGCACAATATTAGATAGCCATTCAACATACCTGGCTGTCCTAATAAAGTCTGCCTTGAGTAGTCTAAGAATTTCTTCCTTAACCTTCTAAATTACTTCTGGACTCATCCTTCATGGTTTCTGCTTGTATGGCTTGAAATTAGGCTTCATAGGGAGCCTATGTTCCACCAATGATCTATCCAATCCTGGTAGTTCATTATAAGACCATGCAAAGCAATCTTTGTATTTCTTTAGAACAACCAATAACTGGTCTCTGTCTAGAACATTCAAGCAAGTACTTATATAGGTGGGCTGCTGCACAGAACCTTCCCCTAAATTCAATTCTTCTAAGGGGTCTTGCATCTGAAAACTCATCGAAGCTTCTTCTTTGGTTTCTTCAACCTTCGAAGCAACCTTTTCGCCTTGTTCTGCTCCTAGGTTCTTTAATTCGACATCTCTGCCCTCTTCCTTATAGACAAAATCTGTCCATAAGGCGTCTTCTTCCTGTATCTCCTGGACTTTTGTTTCAATGTCCAATGCACAGTATTTCCCAAGGGTCAAACTTCTGACCTGTTGCTGCTCTTGTTTATAGCCAATTATCATGGCCTCTCTCTCTTGCTTCTGTACTTTCTGGACTATTGCTTTTACGTCCAATGATGAGAATTTAATCAAAGCCAAGGACTTGGCTTCTCGTTCTTCACTTCTTTGCCTATAACCAGGCATCATTGTCATCTTTCACGACAACCTCTTCATCAGCACTTTCTTGGACTAAGTGCTTCAGGTGTGTTACTTCCTCATCAGCCGTCACTTCGGCTGAGCCATCAGCTTTCCTCAGTATACTGAGTGGTGTCACTCCCTCAATATACAACTTGGCCTCTGCAAAGTCTCAGACAGCTATGAAGGGTTGAGGATCCACATCAATCTCCTCTGTCTCTCCATTGCCCAGGGCCATCATGATCTTCTGATGCAAAGAGGAAGGCACACATTTGTTAGTGTGGATCCAATCTCTCCCAAGTAAGGCATTATATTTAGCATTGCTGTCGATTACGAAGAATGCTGTCATACAGTCCCTGGTTCCCACACTCAAATTAATAGGCAGAATCCTTTGAGCCATCTCTGCTTATCTCCAAAGAAAGCCAAGAATGGTTGTGCCGTTGGGATCAACTCGATTCTTTCTTCCTAGTTTCTTCAAAGAAGATTTCGTAATAAGTTTACCGCTGCCCCATTGTCTATTAGGACTCGGTTTAGTCAGATCCCATCAAAGAAAGCCTTGATGTACAAAGGCTTGACATGTTGGGTCATGGAATTCGAGGGTATTCAAAAGGATATGAGAGGTTGATACTCACCTCTTCCTCGCTTTCACACTCGCTTCCATTGGAGTAGCCATTTCAGAGCATCCTGCACTATACTCACTTGTGACTCCTCGCTAGAGACAGAATTGATCCATGTCTTGGTCACCCCGATCCTCATTTTCACTGAATTCATGAGGTAGTATGTGTACCATGTTGATCGACATGGGAAATGAGCCAAACCGATGGCTAGTCAGACCTTCTTCCCTCTTGGCTACCTTGCTCGTTGTCTTCAAGAAGATCCTCCATGTCAGCATTCGTATTTCATTGATAATCGATCCTTCAAGGATCCTTCTCAATCGGTTCTTCACGAAATGTTTGTTCACCATGAAGGCTTCAACATTTCTTCTTCGCCATTTCCTTCTTTTTGGCTCATGCCAATCTCTTCTTCCGCTTTCGCTATCACTTTCCATTAGAGCCTTCTCCAAATTTCCTTAAACTAGACTTCTCCTCGCCTTTAGTTCGTAATGAACTTGGGCCATTGTTCTTCGCTACAAACCACTTTACTTTGTAGAGTCAGTTTTGGAGCATGGTCTGACTTCGAAGTTTTCTTTCCTTCTGTCTTGACCTGTGAAGAACTCTCTCCACGTTCTTTCAGATCTTGCTGGTATTGGGTGTACCTGCGCTGAATCTTCCTCCTTTGTGATCTGGAAATAACTGGAACCATATTTGGTTCCTTTGTCTTTGGGTGTTTCAGCAATACCCAGTTGTTCGGAGCCACCAAAGGAGGCTTGACCATCCTGCCTGTGATTCCAACATCTCTCCTGGCAGACAATTCCCTAGGTTTGTTTTGCATTACAAACCAATCTGGAACTCCAGGTACCCAAGAGCTTACTGATTCAGATGTTGAATCACCTTTTTCCACCTTCGAAGCCATCTTCGAAACTGGCCGTGGAGGTAAGTGCTTGGTTCTGGTCTCATGCTTCGAGCTTGATTCTGGCCTTTGATGGAGGTGGCCATTTTCTGTTCTGTGTGAGGTTGGTCTGGGGGGCCAATCTCTGGCTTTAGTCCCATAACCTGAACTCCTCTCCAATCTTCTTTCAGAATGTTTGCTCTCCATTCTGTAGTAGTTAAGTGGCCTAGACTCATACAAGGGCCTTTTGCCTTTAGCATTTATTCTGTCAACTGCAGGCTCAACCACTAATGGTCGCTGCCTATCACTAGCCGGGTACGGCCTTTTGTTGTAAGCGTTGGTTGATTTAGGACGTCTCAACATCCTTATAGTATTGCTTCCCATTAATTGGAAGCCCTTCAACCATTTGTACCTTAGTCTACATCCGACACATCCTCTGCATACCGCTTCCAAGGAATCGTCATCCAAGATTTCTTCATCGAGTGTTCTTCCGATGTGAAACCTTGTCCAATAATGGCGGGTTTCTAGTCTCCTTCTTGGCAATATGCGGTTGGCAATATGCATTTGCACATTGACCTTTTCCAATTCTGCAGAGATAGATTCAAAGTTTGGTACAACCACATTAGCCGCTTTCTCCAACTTCGAAACGGGTTATCGCTAATTCCATGGCTTTTTCTGCTTTGGTGGGAACTTCGACTTCCTTTCGGATTTGCTCTTGGATCTGTCTCGAAAAACAATGCGCTTTTAGTCGAGTGAGACCAAGAATTATGCCATTATGATATACTTTTCCTTTAAGTTCATCCGAGATGGCGCTTTACTCCTTTTGGTAACTTAAGGAAATTGGTCAAGCAAATGATCAAAAATGTCATCTGCTTTTGTTAAATCGAAGAGTACTTTCGTGAAAGTCTTTCTTTTTAAACTGGTCGATGGTTGTATCCTTATGAATTAATGCTTCACAATTATGTGTTCTTTGCCCACAATCTCTTTGCATCGATCTCATAATTGGGATCTCTATAATATATCTTATCGAAGCATTATTTCGATCTTGTTCCTCCTCTAGTAATGCTTCATATCGAGACACCTTATAGGTTAATTCGACCAAATCCCTGAATTCAGTTGAGTCAAACTTCTTTCGAAGCCTGAACTCTAAACCGTTTTGAGCCAATCTTACAAATTCTGGCTCTGGAAGGATGACTCTACATTTATTTCGAGCCCTTTTAAATCTGGCAATACACTGAGTAGCCTTTTCTTCAGGCCTTTGACTCAATCTTGCCAAGTCTGCCATGGACACCTCTGGCTCCGATTGGAAGAATTGGGCATGAAATGCCTCTTCCATTTGTTGCCAAGTTTGAATGGAGCCAGGTGTAAGGTTGATATACCATACAAATGCTCCCCCAGTTAAAGAGTTTGGAAATAATCTCAGTTTTATGTAGTCATGATTAGTGAATTCACCACATTGAGCAGCGAATCTGGCAATATGCTCTACTGTTGATTGATTTCCAGTTCCATAGAATAGGGTAAAATCTGGTATTCTGAATCCTCTTGGGTATTCATGTACCCTATCTACCCACTCTGGGTATGGTTTTCTGTATACAGGAGTCTGGACCCCCCGAGCCATCGGTCCACACATCTCCCTAACAATATCAGCAATTTGGTCCCTAGGGACCATATTTTGTGCTTGCTGAACCACTACTGGAGGGACAAACACAGGGTTTGGTGGACAAACTTGTGCCTGTGGTCCTCTTGGTCCATAAGGTGGTACATTTGGGACTGGTTGCCCCTGTGGTGCAGGTTGCTGTTGGGGGTATGGGTAACCCCTTTGAGCCTGTCCTGCGAAAGGACCTGTGAAAGGTGCTGGAACAGGTATTGTGTCCCTTCCATTTGTGGGAAAACCTTTCAACCCCCTGGGTATAAATTCGAATAAGGGATTATTATACCCCCTAGTGCCAGGTATGGCTTCGAACATGGGATTTGCCACCATTCTTATGCCAGTTTCTTGTACTTGGCCAGGTCCACCAACTTGTGTGGCTTCACTGTTGAGTCTCGAGGCATTTTGGCCTACTGAGCCTTGAAATGGGTTCATACCAAGACTGAGGCGATGGTCTTTCATAGTTCTGAGTACTAGTCTGACCATTAAATTGTCCATTAACTTGCATAGGCTGTTTTTCTCTAGCCAATCTTTGCTGAGGGACATTTAAAATTTCCTCTGTGTGTCTTGTATTTGTTGGTTGGTGGTTATTCATTCGATCTAAAAAGGATGTTGCCTACCTTTCCATTGTGTTCATTAATTGTTGTCCCATAGCATCTATTAAGCCATCCCATGGATTTGTTGGCTGAGTAGATGGAACGGTGAATGGTCCAATTCCTTGGTTTCGTCCAATATTATGAACATATGGTTCTTGTCCAGAAGTACTGGTCTGTTCGACCAAAGGTTCTGATATCATAGGAGTCTCCACAGGATGTGTTACCACATTCTCCTCTGGATTAGGTATCTCTACCTCTCCTTCTACGCCTTCTTCCAAGCATTCATTTTCTCCTTGTCATCTTCGTCTAGCCATTTTAACAGGTCCCACTGGGCGTGCCAAAAATATATGTTGGCTTTTTGGCTTTTTGAAGGGTATTTTTGTAAATGCGAGCGTGCCAGCAAGGATCAATCAGTCCTTACAGAAATTATAATTGCCAACCAATTATCAGACGATTGTGTTTTAGTTCTTTCAGCCTCAATGAAGAGGACTTTTACTGGTGGCTTGACTTAGGAGAAATTAAGAGAAATAATAGTTAATATGAAGAACAATCGAAGTATTTCATTAAAATGAACACTTACAATAGTCCAAACTCAGGCTCGAAGAGGTTTACAGCGACAGTCTACTTGAATCTACTTGAAACTACTCCTATGAATCAAAGTGCAGTGCGGATATTTAAAGTACAAGAAATGTAAAACTGGAAAGGGAAATATGAAGTAAAAACTGGTTTGTATGATCTGAGTCTGGGGGGCTTTTCTGAGGGTTTCCCTGCTATTTATACTTGTCAAAGATGACCTTCGAACTGCACTTCAAACCGTCGAACTACTCCTCCATGATCGCTGATCATGTTGCCTTAAAAGTAGTCCCACTACGCCATCTCTTGCAGTTGAACTTCCCTCCTGTATTTGAATTTGAATATGAGTAACTGTTGAAGCCACGTCATTTTGTATCTCTTTACTGATCTAGTGCTACTCAGATCACGTGAAAACCAATGTTCATTGCCACGTGTTCGATCAGGATCGAGGACCTGAATTATCTTCCCATAATACCCTTATTCTGCCACGTGTCAAACTATGATTTGGCTTTTACAAAATATGTAGCCAACAAATGTATTTTCTAGTTGCCAAATGAAAGGAAAAAGGAAAAAAAAATTATACAATGGTTTAAGGTCATAGAGACAAAATTTTATTTGGCTATTTTTAATTGCAGGCAGACGGTAATGATATGTGCTCAGTTTTTTTGATGAGTCTGCTCCTTTTTTTTTTTTTTTTTTTGGTCAAATAAAATGCTTAATATTAATTTATATGTTCTTGGAAAATGTGTTCATATTTGCAGCTGAATCAATTGATTCAAATTGCAAAAGAGTAAAAGAAAAAATCAATATTGCTTTAAAGATGATGGATCAGATGCCGTTATGTATGGACATGAATTTTTTCTGCTTTTCTTTTGTTAAAAAAAATCTGCAAAAAGTGTAATTTCTATAATATATGTTTATGCATTTTAAAAATGAATTTATATATATATATATGTTTATTTAAAAGTTAATTATATATATCAAGTCTTTGATTTTGTTTCATAGCACAAAACTTTTTTTGTAAGGTAGGCTTGTGCGTACCGGGTCCCACACTAGATGAAAGTAGATTGGAGCTCTGCTATTGAATGGACTATCCAGGAATAAAGGACCTGCAAACATAGAACATTTTTAGAGTTGCCCGGCCGGGGTTCGCCAGAAAACTCCTCCGGTGTGAGAGTAAGTGGTTGGAGAAAATGAGGGGCTCTCTCTGGGTGTAGAGATAGGAAAGGAAAGAATATATTCAGTTGTGTTTTTGTGAGTAGAGTTCAATTCAACTTAGTTACCTTCAATGTGAAGAGAGTGAGACTTTATATAGAAGACTTTTCTTGTTACCCAAGAGGGTTTCATGAAGCTTTGGTGCTGCAAGGCTCCCTTTAACATTGCTCAGGGTGGGGGACCTCATGGTAGGTGACAATAGAGGCATATGCTCTTTGTAAACATGCTTATAACAGATCACATTCCCTTGGTTAAGCTGTTTAGTGACTCTAGGGGAAGGGACCGGTGAGGTGCGACTTTTTACGTAGCTTGACTTTTCGTGCTCTTTTCAAATCGACTAGCCCTCTGATTCGGACTCCACTTACAATCTGATTCCACAAGTGCAATGTGAAATAGATAAACACCAAAGAGTCTAAATCTAGCAAATCTTTTGGAAAATCGATTTTGAATCAAATTACCAAAAATGGACTACTTTGGTAGATACAGAGTCGCCACCTAAATATTTTTAGAAAATTTAGGAAACCCATGACGTGTGCCAAAGGCCACGTGTCTGTCATCATTAAGATTGTCTCGGCTCGAAAACTTAGGTACGAGAGGGGAAGGTCATGAATTGAGCACCCCCGCTTGCTCGATCAAAGATCGGCTTCTATTAATTATGATATGAATTTTATTTACATTATATGCTCTTGTTCCGATTATTAGACTAACTTTACTATGTGATGCGCACACAAGCATAGACTAATTTGCAAAAATTAGAACATTTGATTTCATGTTTATTTTTGAAAGGTGTTTGTGAATGTGCCACTTGAAAAAGTGGGCTCAAATGTACATTAATCAAATTATCCAAATTCAAGCAACTAGCCTTCATCCACAGGTATTCAAACAGTTTATCACTTATACACTTAGCCTCATGGTGAACATGTTTTGACATGGCAACACTCACACTCATGCAATTATGCTAAAACAAATAAAAGTTTACCTAGTACTCCAAGCCAAAAAAAAAAAAATGACAAAGTTAGAAAAATGCGTGATCCTAACTATACAATATGACTAATGTAGCACATGCGATATGCAATTGCTAGGCTCAACTACCGATATGACATATGAATCAATTTGATAGTATGCAGTCTAAGCAAGTATTCAAAGAAGTATTAACTAATAATGCAAGTTAAAATGATGCGCCGAGTCTCGATACATGCAAGACAAATGGATGCAAGGCATGAGAGATGCTAAACGAAACATGATGCCCTAAACTAACCATCAGAAGCAAGTAAATAAAAAGGAGAAAGAAGTGGGGTTGGAAGACATACGCATTATTACAATTGTGCCTCGCACAGGAGGGGCCGAATAAACTAACTAGCACTAATTAACTAGCTATTACAACAACAAATTAATTAACTATTCTAGCTAATTAAAGAATTACAACACAAAATGAATTAATCTAACTAATTAATTAATTATAACAAATTAACTAGCTACTCTAATTAATTAATTACAACACAAATTAACTAGCTATTCTAACTAATTAATTAATTTATAATACCAAATGAACTAGCTAGCTAGTTATTACAAGTCCACAAGCGAACGAGCCTCAATAAGTAAGGGAAATGCTTATGCATGCACGGATTTCCACCCGAAAAGCCCATTGTTCTGCTGCCAGAATGCTTCTGTTGCACAGTTGAACATCTTTTCACCTCAACCTCTGCTCTGTTCTTTTCCAAAAAGTTGTTGCTCAATTTGACAAAAGTGGTCGGCCGGCCACAAATGGTAGCCTGCCGTCCAAAAGAAATGGTTCCTCTTGCTGCAATAGAAAGCATATAGAGAAAGAACAGGGTATTCTCAAGGTATGTTTGTACTATTTACCCCGCCTTATCATCAAACAGCTCAAAGGAGTGGCAAACTCAATTCACAAGCTATCAATCGATGCAATTTCATTGCGTGATAGCCTATGAACCAAGGTGTACAATTTCAATAAATGCATAATAAAAGACTCCCAAACCTCCTCCCTATCATGGATTGATCAAGGGAAGTGGCTGACCTTGGAAACTTGAACCATTTCATCACTAGCAAGTATGAAATGCCTCAAACTTCCATGTGTTCAATTAATGTCCGATTGGCCACCAAATTGCTTATTATCTTGCATCATTTTAGTTCCAATTTTATTACTTCATTTTAATTACCAACCATTCCTTAATCAATTAAGTCCAAAAGTGAGCTTTAAGTCCTCTAATGGAAAGGAGTACCAAACCAAGAGTTGTTTTAGGCATGAGAGAAGTGTCATGCCGTTGGTAATGAACCCCCAAAGGGATTAAACCATTAAGCACAATACCTCAATCTCATGATTAAACAAACAAGTAGCTTGAAACAACTTTCAAAGCAAAGAAAAAGCTAAGAAAGGAGGGGGTTGCAGAGGTGATTAAAGGTGATCATAAGTATGGAAAGCCATAAACAAATGCTATCAACTCAAATAAGTTGGTGGCTAAGGCCTAAACCACCAAACCTATGAGGACTATTACACTACAAGCATGCTATACAAAGCTCAATGTAATGAACAACTAAAAATAGTCCTAAAACAGTCCTAAAACATGCTGGAATTAAGCTAACAATAGCTAAAACAATAAGCTAAAATATGGGCAAGTTAAGCTAGTAAACAAGCACAAGGAGGGAAGGCTACCCCCTCCAATTTTGGGACTTCAAAACATGGTTTTAGCCTCTAAAAAACCTCTGAAATTTAGTGTTAAAAAGCTCAAAAAAAGTTGACAAAATGGTAGGAAACACAAGGGCAAAGGCTTGAGATGTGAGGTACCAAGAAGGGTGATCCACCCATCCACCTCTAATGGCCTTAAATCACAAGTTTCAGCCCAAAAATACATAATTTAAATAGCCCAAAAATAGTCTAAAAATAGTAGGAAAAATAGCAAATAAATCAAAGAAATGAGCCAAGACTTATACCTCTTGAAGAGGAGAACCTTCCTAGGTGACAAACCAACACTTACACATCCTAAAGAGCTCAAAGTAAGCTTAAAAGTACCTCAGCTCCAATATCACAAGGTTTGGTTTAGAGTGTATAGGCAAAGGCTTAAGAATTTGCAAGAGAGAGAGAGAGAAACAATTTTGCTCCAAAATGTTCAACCCTAAAAAATGGAAGGGGAGGTCCTCTATATATAGAAAAACATGAAACTCCCTCAGAAATATCCATACACGCACATGTAAGCAAGTGCATACATCTATGGAAACAGCTAACACAACTAGCCAAAATATCTACAAAAACACACAAGTGGCCGGCAGCCCACACTAGGAGGCTGGCAGGTCCCAGTGTTTTTAGGCTTGAAAAACTATGGTTTTGGTCCAAAAACAAGTCACAAGGTGTGTAGGGTTTGAAGGCTTAAAGCTGTGGCATTCTGCTATGGACTTCAAGCACTTGACAAGCATATGCAAATTCATCATTGGGTGCGCAAGCGATGGCATCCAAGTCGTAAGGGCGGTAAAAAATGAGGTGTCTGCACCTTCATATGCATGTCTTCATAACTTCCCCGTTTCTCTGAGAGGTTTTCTCAGCTTGGTATCGTTGTGCCTCAGCTTGGCCTTTCGCAAGATTGCTTGTAGAGATGGGCTGGCCCATTTAGACATCTTTGTGTGGGCTCGGCCCACTTTGGTTTTGACGATGGGTTCAGTCCATTAGCTCAGTCCACGGATTGAGTTCGATAGCTCAGCCCAGTCCAACATCACGGTTGGACTAGCCTTTCCACTGCTAGTCGGGCCCAAGTGCTTGAGGACTTAAGAGAACTATTCTTCATGAAGATAGACTCAATTGACTAGCCCATGCATTCATCTGATCCACTAGGGTTTGGGTTTAGCTAATTGAACCAGCCTAAGGCTTGGATTCGACTCATTTTATATTCTGCCCCTTCATTTGCCCCTTAGCTCGCGCGAAGGTTCCCCTTGGGGAGAGCTAATGTTCGTTACCCCAACCGTTGTGTCGCTTTGGATCTATTCTAGCTTGGCCTTGGTAGCGGTTCAGTCTTGACACACGCGCTCTGCATGTGTCCTTTCAAAATGACATGTGGCAGTGTGACCTTGGTGCGAAGATAGTGCACGATTTCATTGAGAGGACATGATTCTATACCATCGCACTAGTTGAGGGTAATAAATACCCTAGAATTTATCAATTTAACCTCTTTGCCTATTACCAAGTTTTCAAATCCCAAAACCTTTTCATTCTCTCTTCTTGGCTCTGGTGCTCCTCTGTAACCCTCACCACTAATTCTTGGTTAATCAGATTCTGACTAAGCGGGGCCGATTATGATAAGTAATAGAATCGATTAAAATACTGAACTGACTGATTGAATGTACTAGTTTAAATGCATTTCTATTTGTTTGACTGTTAAATTATCTGTCCATGTTTTATGCTTTAAACTGCAAATTGAAGGCCTTATCATGACCAAATCAAATTGATTAATGTTTTATGATCATTGGAATTTATATGATTTTATGGCATATTTATCTCGAAAAGTGATTTGGTATGATTAGATTAGATTAATTGGTGATAAATTGCAATGGTTGCCTTAATTACCATATTGCCATGTTAGTGGACCATTTGGGCAATACATGTTGAAGCCTTAACACATTGTAAGCAACATTTCATCAGCCATTTCTTGCACTCAACCGTCTGGAGAGAGAGAGAATAGGGGGATAGCTTGATTTCTTCTTGATTTGCTTGGAGGCTTAGAGATTTTGGAAGATAATTGGTTAATAGAGCTTCTAGACCTTTAATTGAAGACTTAAGGTAGAGTTTATACCTTCTTGATCAAGAATTCAAGTCATTTTGTTGCATGGTATATGGAAGTCTAGAGATTAAAGGCATGAAATAGATTCATATGTTGAATTGAGTTAGAATCCATATATGCATGTGTTCATCCTTGCATTGTGAGGTAGATTTCATAGAAATCTTGCATGCATGCTCATATTTATGTTTAAGTTCATGAATTCACCATTGTTTTAGAAGAATTGGCTCATTAGAGCAAGTATTCGAAGCTTTGAATTGGTTTAAACTCATGCATATCATGTTTGATTATGTTCATGAAAATTGGTTTGAAATTGGATCTAATTGAACTACCTTTGGGCTTTGATTTTTCAAATTGATCTTTGAAACATGTTATATTATGAGTTTTGAAATGTTTTCCAGAAAACTAGCCCAAGAGGATCGAATTTGATACATTTGAAATTGATTATGAGCTTGAGGTTCAAATCTGGGAATTCTAGAATTTGGACTCACGTTCGAGTGGGGAAAGTGGCGCTCGAGCGTGAAATTCGTGCTCCCAGCACTTTGCATTGTTTTGCAGTCCGCTCGAGCGTGGTAAGTGACGCTCGAGTAGGGAACCTTTGTCTGCATGTCCACTCGAGCAGGGAAAGACACGCTCGAGCGGGAACTCTGTTTTCTGAAAATTTTGACAAGAGCTTTAAAACACATATTTGCATCCTCTTCCATCCTAGGCATTCTTAGGCCTAGTTTAAGACATCTTAATGAGGATATTGATATAGAACCACACCGAGTCAAGTTAGGGTTTAAGCCTTTGATTCCCGAATGTGAACTTAGTGTGTCTTCATCCTGTAAACTGTGTAGGGTTGGCATCCGAAGACGCTCTGGCTTATCTGTAGCCCAGAACTCTGTGAGTAACAACTATGTAAAGATATGTTCAAATATGAATATCTTCTGAATGGTTGAACTGTATCTTTTACGAATTGATCTTAATGGCCGAATGAATGTATGTCCTCCATTACAGGCTGTATTGTAGCATCCATAGCAACCTCATTCTTTATTCGCTCTTCTTACAGAGATCTCTGTTAGTTCCTATCTTGGAACTTCTGTTTACTATTATGATGGCCATCATTGACTGCTCGGTCTTTCAAGACCTCTATTTCTTATCTTTGATACGCTAATGGATGTACCACATATGACTGTTATGACTGAATGACTGATATACTGAATCAATTGACTGTTTTTAATACTAAAAGGACATTCATTCTTAACCTCTTTACGCATTATGTTATTTACTAGGCTTTAGCTCACGATTTATATATATATGTAGGTGTCCAGGCACTAGACCGGAGCTAGGAGTGTGGGTTAGACTCCCTTTTGTCAAAGCCAACCACTGTGCCTCACTGTGAGGTTTCGAGCCCATTCAAGCTACGGCTTTGGGGTGTTTTAGTTTCCCCCATCTATCTCTGTATCTCTTTTGTAATACCATATTGACTGATAGCACTGTACTGTACTGTCTTAATAGGGATTAAGTCCCTGACTTGGATGATTGTAACTACTGTACATACTGTTTGGGTACTGATAGTGTATATGTTATGAAAAGTCTTTTTGCATACAGACTGTCATGACTCACTGGACATTGCTTAATTACTGTTTTGGCTTCCGCCATGCCCCTATACTGTATCTTGTCTTCTTGTTAAGTAGGCCTTGATAATCACGGATTCTTGGCGATTCTGATGCTAAACCCATAGGGGCGGGTTTGGGTCGTGACAGAGTATGTGGATGTTCTTGACCGGGCCATTATAGTTGAATCAAATATCGAAGCACTGAAACAAACTAAAACACCAGCGTCTGAATGGCATGGTAAGAGACGAGGCCTTAAATTCAAGAATGGCAGAAACAATCCGTTGAACAAAAAACAGAATATAGGGTCAATGACTAGCTCTAGTCAAGGAAACCGTTCTATTTCGCCCTGCTCTGAATGTGGTAAGAATCATAAGGGAGTTTGTTATAAAATCTCCGGTGCTTGTTACAGGTGTGGCAAGGTGGGCCACATAGTCAAAGATTGCCCTTCCACCCCTCAGGGTCATAGTAAAGCTGCGCCTAGCACAGCAGCATCAACTGTTGTACCAAAACCCAACCCTAAAGCGACTAGAAAAGAGCCTATGAGGCAGGGTCGAGTGTTCGCACTGGTACCGGGAGATGTGCAGAATACCGAGACCGTTGTGTCAGGTATACTCTTAATCTGTACCCAAAATGCATATGTTTTGATTGATTCGGGGTCTACACGTTCATATGTATCGCATGCTTTTTCGTAAAAATTGAATAGACCATTGGAACCCATGAATTACTTGTTAGCTGTATCTTCACCTGTTGGGGGATCTGTGACTTGTGCTTATATGTACCTTGCATGTGAAATTATTGTTGGGGATATGCATCTGTATATTGATTTACTGCCTCTGAACATTGATCATTTTGATGTAATATTGGGAATGGACTGGTTAACAAAATATCATGCTACTATAGATTGTGTGACAAAACAAGTTGTTTCATCCACAGCCTACCAATTTGTGTTTAGCGGAGTGGAGTGGTATCCCCCCCATTTTTGATTTCATCTATGAAAGCATACAAACTGATTAGAAAGGGGTGTAAAGGGTATTTCTGTTCTGTATTGACTGTACCTACTGATGCTAAAACTGATGTGAACAGTATTCCTATAGTCAGAGAATTCCCAG
The DNA here is from genome assembly GCA_025200525.1 of Camellia lanceoleosa. Classification (NCBI taxonomy): domain Eukaryota; kingdom Viridiplantae; phylum Streptophyta; class Magnoliopsida; order Ericales; family Theaceae; genus Camellia; species Camellia lanceoleosa. The sequence goes on from CM045771.1 coordinate 1,226,381, forward strand.
ATGTTTTTCCAGATGATCTGCCAGAGGATTTAATTGATAGGGAGATTGAGTTCACCGTTGATGTGATTCTGGGCACACAGCCAGTATCTAAAGCTCCTTATCGAATGGCTCCGACTGAATTGAAAGAATTGAAAGTGCAATGCAAGAATTGTTAGATAAGAAGTTCATCGGGCCGATGCCGCCATGGGCGCACCGTCTTGTTTGTGAAAAAGAAAGACGGCTCACTGAGACTTTGTATTGACTACCGTGAACTGAACAAGGTAAATGTGAAAAATAAATATCCATTACCGCATATTGATGACTTATTTGATCAGTTACAGGGTGCTCAAGTATTCTCTAAGATTGATCTCAGATCCGGATATCATCAGCTGAAAGTTAAACTAGAGGACATTGACAAAACTACTTTTCGAACGAGGTATGGGCATTACGAATTTTTAGTTATGCCTTTTGGAGTTACCAATGCACCTGCTGCATTTATGGACCTCATGAACATGATTTTTAAACCATTCCTTGATGACTTTATTGTTGTATTCATAGATGACATTCTGATTTATTCCAAGAGTAGAGAAGAACATGAACACCATCTGAGACTTGCCTTACAGACCCTAAGAGAACAGAAACTTTATGCTAAACTGACTAAATATGAATTCTGGCTTGATCATGTTATGTTTTTGGGACATGTTATTAGTAGGGATGGAATTTCAGTTGATCCACAAAAAGTTGAAGCAGTAGTGAATTGGCCTAGACCAACAAATGTTACAGAAGTCCGAAGCTTTTTGGGGTTAGCCGGGTATTACAAAAGATTTGTCAAAGACTTCTCCAAAATTGCCCTACCACTGACATAGTTGACTCAGAAAGGGATATCATTTGACTGGACTGACCAAAGGGAATCAGCATTCCAAGAGTTAAAAACTCGACTTGTGACTGCACCGGTTCTTACTCTACCTTGATGCGGATGGTTTACCATTTTCAGTGATGCTTCTCATAAGGGTTTGGGATGTGTTTTAATGCAGAATGGGAGAGTTATTGCCTATGCTTCCCGACAACTGAGACCGCATGAAAGGAACTACCCGACCTATGACTTAGAACTTGCTGCAATAGTGTTCGCATTGAAAATCTGGCGTCACTACCTTTATGGGGCGACGTGTGAAGTGTATACCGACCACAAGAGTTTGAAATACTTCTTTACACAAAAAGAACTAAACATGAGACAGCGGAGATGGCTAGAATTGATTAAGGACTATGACTTACAGATTTTGTACCACCCAGGGAAAGCCAACACCGTTGCCGATGCATTGAGTCAAAAATCGATTGGGAACTTAGCCTGTTTACTCACCGGATAGAAAGAGTTGTTTTGGGACCTTGAGAAATCCGAAATTGAGATTGTTTTGCGAGAACAAGGTGGAACAATAGCTGCTATTTCTACTCAACCGGTACTGATTGAAGAAATTAAAGAAAAATAGCAACAAGATAACTTCTTGAAGAAGATCATCGAAGAACAAGAATCCAAACCGAGGCCGGATTTCAAATTTGAGAATAATGTGTTGAAATTTCAAGGAAGATTGTGTGTACCGAATGATTCTGAACTGAAAAGAAGGATTCTGCAAGAGGGCCACAATTCAAAACTGTCTATCCATCCAGGGAATACAAAAATGTACCAAGATTTGAAATTGAATTTCTGGTGGCCGGGAATGAAGAAAGAAATTGCTGATTTTGTGTCAAAATGTCTTCATTGCCAACAAGTTAGAGCTGAACATCAACGATCCGTAGGTTTACTGCAACCCTTATCGATACCGGAGTGGAAATGGAAACATATTACCATGGATTTTATTGTTGGTTTACCTCGCTCCAGTAAAGGTATGGATTCAATTTAGGTTATTGTTGATAGACTGACTAAATCTGCTCATCTCTTACCTGTCAAAACAATTTATAATGCGGACAAATTGGCTGTAATCTATATTGATGAGATTGTTAGATTACATGGAGTGTCTGTGTCCATTATTTCTAATAGGGACTCGAAGTTTACATCGAGATTTTGGCAAAGCCTACTGACATTAGATGCTGGGGGCCGGGTAGTGCATACCATCCTCGCAGATGGCGGCGATCGAAAGGACCATCCAGACTCTGAAAGATTTACTGAGAATGTGTGTCCTTGATTTTCAGGGAAACTGGGAAAGCCATTTGCCATTGGCTGAATTCGCCTACAACAACAGTTATCACTCAAGTATTGGTATGGCGCCTTTCGAGGCTTTGTATGGCAGAAAATGTAGATCTCCAATTTGTTGGGCAGAAGTTGGAGATGGGCCTTTGCTTGGGCCCGAGATTGTCTATGAAACTATAGAAAAGGTGAAATTGATTCAACAGAGACTGAAAACTGCACAGAGCCGACAGAAAAGTTATGCGGATGTCCGCAGGCAAGATAGAGAATATGAAGTAGGTGATCACGTTTTTGTGAAAGTGACACCGATGAAAGGCCAGACTCGTTTTGGAGTCAAGGGATTACCTCCGGGATCCTTTTCATGTGATTGAGCCTACTTGTGTAGTGCTGAGTGATGACTACACTTACGAGGAACGGCCTATTTAGATTGTAAACAGACGGATCAAGAAGTTGAGAAACAAAGAGATTCCGTTAGTGAAAGTTGACTGGAAAAACTATGGTGGCATGTATGCCACTTGGGAAAGGAAAGATGATATGAGCAAGAGATATCCTGAACTGTTCCCTCTGAATCCTGTTTTCTTCCAGAATGAAGGTAACTTGAGTTTAGAGGACAAAACTCTTTATAAGGAGGGGAGACTGTAATAACCCTCACCACTGATTACTGGCTAATCACTGATTACGGCTAAACTGAGACTGATTATGATAAGTAATAGAATCGACTGAAATACTAAACTGATTGATTGAATGTACCAGTTTAAATGTATTTCTATCTGTTTGACTGTTAAATTATCTGTCCATGTTTTATGCTTTAAACTGCAAATTGAAGGCCTTGTCAGCGGCCGAATCTGAAATTGATTAATGTTTTATGATCATTGGAATTTATATGATTTTATGGCATATTTATCTGAAAAGTGATTTGGTATGATTAGATTAGATTAATTGGTGATAAATTGCAATGGTTGCCTTAATTACCATATTGCCATGTTAGTGGACCATTTGGGCAATACATGTTGAAGCCTTAACACATTGTAAGCAACATTTCATCAGCCATTTCTTGCACTCAACCGACTGGAGAGAGAGAGAGAGAATAGGGGGATAGCTTGATTTCTTCTTGATTTGCTTGGAGGCTTAGAGATTTTGGAAAATAATTGGTTAATAGAGCTTCTAGACCTTTAATTGAAGACTTAAGGTAGAGTTTATACCTTCTTGATCAAGAATTCAAGTCATTTTGTTGCATGGTACATGGAAGTCTAGAGATTAAAGGCATGAAATAGATTCATATGTTGAATTGAGTTAGAATCCATACATGCATGTGTTCATCATTGCATTGTGAGGTGGATTTCATAGAAATCTTGCATGTATGCTCATATTTCTGTTTAAGTTCATGAATTCACCATGGTTTTAGAAGAATTGGCTCATTAGAGCAAGTATTGGAAGCTTTGAATTGGTTTAAACTCATGCATATCATGTTTGAGTTATGTTCATGAAAATTGGTTTGAAATTGGATCTAATTGAACTACCTTTGGGCTTTGATTTCTCAAATTGATCTTTGAAACATGTTATATTATGAGTTTTGAAATGTTTTCCAGAAAACTAGCCCAAGAGGATCGAATTTGATACATTTGAAATTGATTTTGAGCTTGAGGTTCAAATCTGGGAATTCCAGAATTTGGACTCACGCTCGAGCGGGGAAAGTGGCGCTCGAGCATGAAATTCGTGCTCCCAGCACTTTGCATTGTTTTGCAGTCCACTCGAGCGTGGTAAGTGACGCTCGAGTGGGGAACCTTTGTCTGCATGTTCGCTCGAGCAGGGAAAGACACGCTCAAGCGGGAACTTTGTTTTCTGAAAATTTTGACAAGAGCTTTAAAACACATATTTGCATCCTTATTCCATCCTAGGCATTTTTAGGCCTAGTTTAAGGCATCTTAATGAGGATATTGATATAGAACCACACCGAGTCAAGTTAGGGCTTAAGCCTTTGATTCCCGAATGTGAACTTAGTGTGTCTTCATCCTGTAAACTGTGTAGGGTTGGCATCCGGAGACGCTCTAGCTTATTTGTAGCCCAGAACTTTGTGAGTAACAACTGTGTAAAGATATGCTCAAATATGAATATCTTCTGAATGGTTGAACTATACTATTTCTGAATTGATACTGTTAATTGAATGAATGTATGTCCTCTATTCTGAACTGTATTGTGGCATCCATAGCAACTACTGTTACTGTTACTGCTACTGTTACAGAGATCTCTGTTAGTTCCTATCTTGGAACTTTTGTTCACTGTTATGATAGCCATCATTGACTGCTCGGTCTTTCAAGACCTACTGTTTACTGTAATGTTCTTCTAATGGATGTACCACATATGGTATTATGGTGAATGAATAATATATTGAATCAATTGACTGTTTTAATACTGAAAGGACATTCATTCTTAACCTCTTTACGCATTATGTTATTCACTGGGCTTTAGCTCACGGTTTATAGATATATATGTAGGTGTCCAGGCACCAGACCGGAGCTAGGAGCGTGGGTTAGACTCCCTTTTGTCAAAGCCAACCACTGTGCCTCACTGTGAGGTTCCGAGCCCGTTCAAGCTACGGCTTTGGAGTGTTTTAGTTTCCCCCATCTATCTCTGTATCTCTTTTGTAATACCATATCGACTGATAGCACTGTATTGTACTGACTTAATAGGGATTAAGTCCCTGACTTGGATGATTGTAACTACTGTGCATACTGTTTGGGTACTGATAGTGTATATGTTATGAAAAGTCTTTTTGCATACAGACTGTCACAGCTCATTGGACATTGCTTAATTACTGTTTTGGCTTCCGCCATGCCCTTATACTCTGTAATACTGTCTTACTGTTAAGTAGGCCTTCGGTAATCACAGATTACTGGCCGGTTACGGTGCTAAATCCATAGGGGCGGGTTTGGGTTGTGACATCCTCCCAGATGCTTATCTCCATTACTGTTGTTTCCGAATGTTGCTGTTCTTATTTCAGTCTCAAAGACCTTCGTTCTGCGTTGTTTCTTCGTCAAATCACTGTAAGCCCTCCTGAAGCCCCTCTTTTCTCTTGCTTTTTCTGTTTCGGTCTCCATTATTGGCCCTTATGCCATCGTTTCCGATGATTAGTGCTATTCATTTGTCTCTTGCTTAGTTTGGTTCTATCCTTACCCTTCTAGGTCTGGATAATGGGCAAGTTTCGTGCATTGGTAGATACCCTGAGGCAATGGCCCTGTTCTATCGAGATTACGGTATCCTTGATGACGTTACCCTCACGCTGGCCAAGGTTGACGCCAAGCGCATGGGTACAAGAAACACTGTTGCGTTCCCTGTTGCTGCTATTGTCGAAGTGGGGGTTCGGTTCCCTTTGGACCCTTTAGTCCGTTGCTTTCTGCACCAAGTCCAACTTACGCTAATGCAAGTATTTGTAAACCTATTCTGAGTCATTTGCGGTGTCTCTACTCTGAATAGGCATTTAGGCCTAAATCTAAATATCTGGGAGATCCTCGGTTGTTATACCTTTTCTCATAACAAAGACCACAGTACCTATTACCTTCACGTTTGTTCAGCTGACTGTCATCTGGTCACCGGCCTTTTTGACTCTGATAAACACAATGATAACTTCCTCCAAGTTGGCGAGAACGGGGAGTTCCCCCCTTGGACTGAGATCCAGTCCGAGAAGATACCCCAAAAATATGGCTACCTAGGACTGAACCCTCTGCCTTGGTATTTATGTACTTTTGTTTTTGGTTTGTTGTTCTGTTTGAGTGTTGTGCTGATGTTGTCCCATAGTTTTGTAGAATCTTCCCCTTATTAGAGAAGGCCAACTCGTGAGAACATTGAAGTAATTAAGGCCGTACTGAGGTACAAAAAGAGATCTTCCCCCGAGCGATTGGATTATCAGGCTACCTACCGAACTACTGACCCCAAGAAGACAAGACTTGCTGTATCCTTGATGGATTCTGATACTGAGATAGACACTTCCCCTACCTCTTTGATCACCAATCGTCGCCGAAGCCGTAGTTGGTCTGCTAAGATGACTCCTTCTCCTGTCCCTAGTTTCACAGAAGGCAGTTCAATGTCGAAGATAAGAGTGCTTGTGGATTTGAAGGCTGAGGCCTTTGGTTCTCCTTCGGCTTTGGAAACTCCCTCAATAAGAGCCAAACCAAAGAGTCTAATGGATGTAAAAATGGAAGTGGGGGCTATCGGCTACTCTGTTGTTGCTCCTAAACCTGATGCCCTGACTGTTGGATGGGCAAAAAAGAGAAGACAAGAGACTAATAAAGCTAAGGTTGATGCGGCCTTTGAGGAGCCTATTGTGGATGAATCCTATGAACACTGAAAACCACCTATGCTACATTAGGGTAGGCCCATTTCTACATTTGATTCTGTGGTTGCATCCAAAGATCTTGCTTTTGACCTAACTAAAACTCTGCTGCTACCGGTGGAGATGGCGGACCACAATGGACCTCGTGATATTCCAATCTTGAAAGGAACTCTTCAAATGATGACTGCTGTGAGTACCTCTATTTTTCCTGTTCTGTTCTTCTTTATCTGTATCATTTTCCTTTTCTCAATGCCTTCTATTGCTGCAGTGCATTCAAAGGATGCATTTGTCCATTACCCAAGCTGAAGTGCTGGAGAAGGTCGTGTTGGAGGCCATTATGAGTGCTGAAAGGTTGACAATGAATCTTAAGGCTGAGAATGAGGGTCGTAGAATTGCGAAAAGAGAGGTGTTTCGTTTGAAGAAAGTTGTTGCCTCTGCTGAGAAATCAAAAGAAGCTGCTCTTGGGGTCCAAGCCCATCTTGAGGGAAAAGTGGCTAAATTGGAGGCAATTATAGCGATGATGGCTGCTGAGCGCTCGACTTTGGAAGCCAAGTACTTGCAGCAAGGCTGGGATGAAGCTGGAGTTGCCTATGAGGAAGAGGTGTTGGTGCTGCGTGACAAGCTCTTCCTCAAAGGTTGGACAAGTGCCATAGTTGCTGCTCTGGTTGCTGAAGGGTCCCCTCTGTTCTAGGATGTCCCTGTTCCCTCCAAGTCCTTAAGTCTGAAGACTATTACCATACCTGCTACTTCTTCATCAAAGGTTTCCCCAGGCACTGATTCTGTGAACAAGACTCCAAAGAGCGGTGTTTCCAGCAAGCAGTGAATCTTGTGAGGTGAGAACCGGATCTTTGGAGCTACGGGAGACGTGGTTAAGGAGGCTCCTATTCCTCAAGAAGTTAGAGCTGCCTCTAATTTTCTTCCCAAAGGTGACATGGACAAGGCTGTGAACACTGCTACTGATATTTCCCTTAGCGATGAAAGTTAAAATGATCTTTGAAATGATTTGAAGTTTTTTACATTTTTTTGTTCTTTCTTCTTTTTGTTGTTGTTTGTGAGGCCAGGTGTGCCTTTGTTGGATGATGGAATTTTTCCTTTGATTTTGCAATCTAATGCTTTTTTGCTTCTGTGTTGGAATGTTATCCGCACTATTTGCCCTCGGCCGAGTTCTATTGGAACCTCCAGGTCGAATAGCTACTCGGTCTATTTAACTAATACGTTGTACGACTGTGCTTGTTTTTGTGCTGAAAGGAGGAGGTCTTACTTAGGTCCAGGTTGGTTCTAAAAAACAATTGTTTGCCCTACCTGGAGCTAAGTAAGATTGATACTGAAGAAATTGCTCATTGGTAGGACTGCTCAAGTCTGTTGCAACTTTGATAGCACAAGTGTATTTGAATGTGATGAAGGTATAAAGAAGTGTCTTACTCAGGTCCAGGTTGGTTTGAAAAAAAAAAAAAACAATTGTTTGCTCCCACCTGGAGTTGAGTAAGACTAGCGTTGGAAGTTTGCTCTTGATAGAATGTAGTCAAGTCTGTTCCAACTTTGTTTGTATGCAACAGAGCTGAAGTGTTGATGTTCCTTGTACTTAAGAAAGAGTCGTTTGTGACTGTGAAAGCCTGTGATTTCCATAAAAGAAATGATTAGTTGAAAAATTCGTTGGTGCGATTTCAACCAAGCAATTCTACTTGGCTAAGTTCCATTTTGGTTGCCAAACATAATTCCACCAAGCAATTCCACTTGGCATGTTTGAGTGCGAACCAAAACCAAATTCCGTTCAGTCGCTCTGAAACTAATTCTGTTTGGTAAAAACCAAAGCTAATTTCATTTGGTAAAAACCAAAGCTAATTCTGTTTTGTAAACACCAAAACTAATTCTGTTTGGTAAACACCAAAGCTAATTCTGTTTTGTAAACACCAAAGCTAATTCCGTTTGGTAAACACCAAAGCTAATTCTAAAAATCACTTTTATTTTGAACTATTCCCTCAGAGCTTGGATTTGAGGGCTAGGTTAATTAATAATGTTTTGGCCATAAAGCTGCACAGGTGTTGGAAACAGAAGTTCAAAGAAGTGGGGAGATGTTTCTATTAATCAAAAGATGAATGCCTTTACACTTGATAGATAATTTAGGGGATAGTCTATTGATAGTACTTCTTGAGGTTTGCTACATTCTAGGGCCGAGGTATGGCTTTGCCCTTAAGATCTTCCAAGTAGTATGCAAGATTCCTAGCAACAATTGTAACTGTGTAAGGCCCCTCCCAATTAGGTCCTAACTTTTCTTCGCTAGGCATCCTTTTGTGATCCATAACTTTCCTCAAAACCAATTCACCAGGTGCAAATTTTCTTGGGAGAACTTTCTTATTGAAACTCTTGATAAGTTGTTGCTGATAGGTTACAAGTCTGATCAGTGCTACTTCTCTTTGGCCTTCTGCCATGTCTAGTGCCTGTGCAACTGCTTCTTCATCACTTGCATCTTTGAACAGTTCAGACCGAATGGTTGGGAGATTGACTTCCAGCTGAATAACAACCTACATTCTGTAGGTCAAGAAATAGGGAGTTTTCCCAGTTGAGCGCCATGTTGTAGTTCAGTAAGCCCACAACACATGGGGTAACTCTTCAACTCACTTCCCTTTTGCACTTTTAAGCCGCTTCTTTACTCTGTTAATGATGGTTTTGTTTGACGACTCTACCTGCCCATTGCTATATGGGTAGCAGGAGAGAATCTTGATATTCGATCTTAAGATCGACACAAAACTCTGAAAATCTTTCCTTCAAGCGTGTTCCATTATACGTAATCAATACATGGGTTGCGAAATGGACCACGACATTTCATATAACGAATAAACTTCATATGCCTTCTTTGATGCTTGCCAGTGCTTCTACTTCCACCTACTTGGTGAAATAGTCGGTTACAGCGATGAAGAATCTTCTGTTCCCAGTCCCCTATGCCAGAGGTCGGACGATGTCCAAGCTCTACTGAGCAAAAGGCCATGGGCTAGTGAGCAGAGTGAGATTTTTTGCTGGCTGATGAATCAGAGGAGCAAACCTCTGGCACTTGTCACACTTTTGAACATACTACTACACGTCTTACTACATTTGTGGCCACAAGTACCCATAAGTGAGGGCACGGTACACCAGTGACCTTCCACCAACGTGGCTTCCACAAATCCCATTGTGAATTTCATAGAGAACATTCTCGACTAGAATTGGATACACACATAGTAGATAGGGGCCAAGGTAGGAGAGGAGGTATAGTTTCCCAGATGGTGAGATCCAAAATCGAGCTGATCGATGACAAACTTTGTTTGCCTCTTTCTTGTCTTGAGGAGAATGCGGATCTCATGAAAACAAGTATTGGGTCCATCAGTTGGTTCTAAGTTTATCTGAGAGGACCAAATCTGGAAGCATAATCTTGGTTCCAGCACAAACTTGACCCAAATCTTTCTATCATCTTTGGTATCCACTAATGAGCTAAGGGAGGCTAGAGCATCAGCATGCCTGTTTCTGTCTTAATTGATCCGTTCCACTCGTACGAATTGAAATTTCTTGATTAGATCCCTGGCCTTGTCTGAATACATAGCCATTCTTGCATCTCTCACTTTGTAGACCCCAGTGAGTTAGTTGACGACCAACTGAGAATCACTAAAAATCAAGAGCTCGTCTGTGTTGAAGTGCTCGACATTGCGTAAACCAGCTAGTAGTGATTTATATTTTGCCTCGTTGTTAAAGGCTTTCCATCCAAGCTTCAGAGCTTGTTCCCAGATGAATCCTTCTGGAAATATGAGTACCACTCCTGCTCCTAAGCCATGGTTATTGGGTGATCCGTCAATGTAGAGTTGCCAGATGTCTCCAATGAAGAGTTTCTATACTTCTAAAGCACATTGTTTTCCCAGTTCGGTGGTGCGTGGCACCTGTATCGAGCTAGATTTTTGGTGTTCGATACTCTGGGTGGTGACGAATTTGGCAATAAAATTTGCCAAGACCTGGGCCTTGATTGTTGTTCTGGGTTGATACCGAATGTCAAACTCACCAAGCTCGACTGCCCATTTTTTTCGTTCGACTCGAGATATTGACTCATCCGAAGACAAATCTGAAGGGGAACTTAGTGAGGACATTGATGGTGTGACCCTGGAAGAAGTGTTATAACTTCCTTGAGGCAATGAGCAGGGTATAAGCCAACTTTTCCAATGGAAGATACCCTGTCTCGACATCCAAAAGAGTCTTACTGACATAGTATACTGGCCTCTACTCCTTTTCCACTTCGCGAATCAGTACCGTGCTTACCATATGGTTTGAAACTGCTAGATATAGGTATAATTCTTCCCTTGGGTCTGGAGTGGAGAGGAGAGTTGGTGTACTGGGATACTTCTTGAGATCCTGCAACACCTCAGTACACTTGGACCCCCATTCAAATGCAGCCTTTTTCCGTAAAAGTTGGAAAAGAGGCTTCATTCAGTCTGAGGACCTACTAATGAATCAGTTTAGTGCTACCGCCATTCCAGCCAATTTCTGTAGTTCTTTGGCCTTCTTTGGTATCTCTATTTCTTGTATCACTTTAATTTGATCCGAATTTGCTTCAATTCCTCTGCGAGTTACCATGTACCCCAAGAACTTCCCTATTCCTACCCTGAAAACGCATTTCAAGGCATTGAGGCAAAGTTGATGGGTTTTTAGGATGCTGAAAACTTTCCTTAGATCAGTGAGGTGGTTCGTAGTAAGCCTGCTTTTAACCACCATGTCATCTATATATGCTTCCATAGTCTGATCGAGCTGTTCCTTAAACATCCGAGTTACCATTCGCTGGTAAGTTGCTATGGTGTTCTTAAGGCTGAACGACATTACTTTATAGCAGTAGGTGCCTCTTGGAGTGATAAATGTTGTCTTCTCTTGGTGCAGGCCAAGCAATTATCTGGTGATAGCCATTTGTAGGTGTCTAAAAAACTCATTTGCTTATGCCCAGCTATTGAATCCCCAAGCTGATCTATACGAGGCAAGGGAAAGCTGTCTTTCAGACAAACTTTTTGAGACAAGTAAAATCGACACAGACTCTTCACTTGTCGTTCTTCTTTTTGACTACGACTATGTTAGATAGCCACTGTGGGTACTGGATCTCCCAAATAGCCCCCGTTGCTAGGAGCTTATTGACCTCTGTAATCACTGCTTTGGTATGCTCAAATAAGCATCTTTTGCTCTTTTGCACGATGGGCTGAGCTAAAGGATTGACATTGAGCTTATGGTAAGCAAATTATGGATCCAGGCCAGGAGTATCATGTGCCAACCATGCAAATACCTCCATTTTTTCCCTCAACAAATCTAGCAACTGAAGTTTCTCATCAGCGCCTAGCAAGGTACCAATAAGAAAGTACTTCTCAGGGTCGCCCTCTTCTACTAAAACTTTCTCCAGATCCTCCACTATCTTCTTGGCTGGGGTTCTTTTGACATCTTCCAGGATAAGATGTTCTGCCACTTCAACTATCTGAACGCGATTACAGAGCTGTTTAGCCTTCATGGCTGCCATGAAACAATGCTTTGATGCAACTTGGTCCCCTGAAATCTGCTATACTTCATGCTCCTTTGGGAAGCGGATGAGCTGGTGATAAGTTGAGGGGACTGCTTTCATTTGGTGAATCCATGGCCGACCAAGGATAGCGTTGTAAGGAGATGGAGTGTTTATAACAAAAAATTCTATCTAATAAGTCTTTGTCCCAGCTACTATAGATAATACTAGCCTGCCAAGTGGCCATTCAGGTTGAGAATTGAAGCCGACCAGCGGTGCTGTTGTTGGGGTGAGATGCTACAAAAAGAGACCGAGCTTCCTGAACAAATTATAATACAAGATATCTGCGACACTACCCTAGTCCACCAGGACTCGTTTCACATCAAATCGTTTTCTAATTCCCATAGTTATAATCAATGCATCAGTGTGTGGATGTTGAATACTTTCTAAATCTTTCTCAGTAAATAAAACAATGCATAAGGGAGACTTAGGTATTGTTCTAACCTTTTTTGGTGCTGGACCAACTGACATTACTTGCTGAATTTGTATAGCTTTGCAATTTCCTCTTGATGTACCTCCTCCCGCTTGAGACTTACTGTGCCATGTATTACATTGATGACCAATCGAGGGGGATGCTCTGCATTTGGCTCTGATGAGGATTCCCTGTTGGTCACGATCTTATGCGGATTGATGTATTCACAGGTTATCCAGACTACCAAATCCTCAAATGTTGTTTCAACGCTCTGCAATTCGTCATCATATGCCTTTGTCTTGGTGATAGATGCATCTGAGCTTTTGGTTAGGTCGAGCTGGGTCGGTCTCCTAACATCTTTGGTGGCCAAATGAAGAATGGTTCTCTCTTGATTTTCTCTATGATACAATAGATAGGCTCTTTGAATACTATGACAATTACTTCATGGGATTTAGACTTGTCTACCTCATTTACTGCGACTTCCCAGGGTTCTCCTCGGTTTGCTCTTCGTTGGTCTCCCCAACTCGGTTGTTCGGCTGATGCCATATCAATGGGAATCTGATCATCTTCGAGATGGGCGTACTACTCAATTCTGGCATGTCAATCCTTTAGTGCAATGGTTGGACACTTGGTAAGTGATTGCCTTAATTTGCTTTTCGGCCGCAGACCATGTTTAAAAGACAATACTGCCATTTGTTCACTGCAGATATTTTTCTCAAAATCGTTGTATTCTTCCCAGTACCTCCTTGCATAGTTACGCAGTGTTTCCTTATTTTCCTTTCGGAGACCGAACAAGGTGTCCAATTCCTTTGGGATCTTGGTATTGGAAACAAATTTGGCCAAGAATTCTTCAGAGAGCTGCTTCTAGTCGTAGATCGATCCAGCAGGGAGATAATCGAACCATCGGAGTTCAAATTCTCCTAGGTTGGATAGAAAGACGTTGAATATCAGTGCCTCATCTCGGTTCCATAAAGACATCATCTGCCGATAGTGGCTGATATGTGTGAGTGGATCTGACTTCCCATCATATGGTGTGAACTTCGGCAGGGTAAAATTCTTGGGGGGTTTCATAGCTTCTATGTCTGAAGAGAAAAGAGAAGAGACGAGTCGATCCAGTGCTCAGTGCTCCCTCTGATGAATACTGTGATCAAGGTGCCGAGCTTCTCGTTCCCGCCATTACTTATTTTCTCTGTTCCTGACCAACCAAGTACGGAGATCCGCAGGACGAAGAGGATATTCCGTCTACTAGTTGGCCTTTTTTGCCTCTTAGCCCCTTTTTCGGCGTGAACCATAGGTGCGACTGCTTGCTGCTTCACTTTGCATCGAAGTTGGCTGACTTCGCTACCCAGAATAATTTCTAGGAACTTTCTTTGTTGGGGGTTCTAGGGATGGACTTCTTCGGTACAGGCGAGAAGGTTCTGTGTCGCTCATCTTCTCTATCGAGTCGCCTATTATTTTCTTGAGCTGTGATTTCAATTCTTGTATCTCTATACCCATGGAATCGATGACGCGATCTTTATAATCTTTCTCTAACAGGAAATAGTAGGAAGAGCCACTAGCACAGGTCTGTCGATGCTCAACAGATTATAGAGTCTGGTTGTTGTTTCCGGTCTGCTCCTCTAGAACTGTTGGCAGTGCCAGGTCTTTATCCTTCGTCTTCTCCATTAGTGGAGTTGATGCAGATGGTGAAATATCCACAATTCTCATCGCCAAAATCAGATGAAGAACTTAGACATGAAGGATCCAAGAGAAAGATCACGATACGCCCTTGAGGAGGCAATTGATGTTGATGTAGAAGTTGGAGTCTGCTCTGGATGGGCGTCGAGAAGTGGGAACTTATATGTGGCGGTATAATCCAAGAGAAAGAGGGTTTTGAATATCTTTGATCATAAGTCTAGAAGCCTCTGCAAGTTGGCTCTGGGAATATAGTACTTTCTGAAGTTCTTGTTGGGCTGAGGGAGACCTACACAGAAAATAATTTAAGTGGTCAGTAACATGCTAAAGTAAGGGGTTTGAGTAGATAATGGACGACAAGTGTGTGTTCTAAGGGTGACTTACTTTTGTGGTCTCCTATGATGCTTTTAGGGAGTGGAAAGAGGTGGAGGTTGTTGTTTGGAGCAAACTCCCAATTTCTCGAGACAATAAGATAATCATCTTCTACACCTTTGTTGAAATCAAGGAGGTCGGCGATCATCTTGTAGGCTGTGGATCATGGTTTCAGGTAGTAGGTTATGCCATTTTTGGATTGAACGGTGCACATCGTGTAGCAATATTGGAAATGCTGAAGGTTTAATTGGGCTCTACGTCGGCAATTGAGTTTGGCTATATTGTTGATTACACGAAAGGTGTTCATGACTAGTTACGTGGGATTTAGCTTGCAACAGTGGAGCATTTCCCTAAACAGGATATTAAGAGAGAATCTAATTCCAGCCTCAGTATTGACACTACTGGGAATGACATGTAATTGTCTCCGGGATTAATGGAGTCATTTTCATCAGCTAGTCTAATATGGGCATTGGCTAGGATGTTGTACTCTCGGCCAAAATTCTCAATCTTAGTGGGGTTGTTTACTCTCCACCTATGCATACCCATGACCTTGGATTAATGGGTTTGGTATTGATTTATATTGAGGAATGTTCTATCAACATCGGCAAAACCCCAATGAGTACGGGGGTGAAGATTTTGGAAATCTAGGGGGGATTTTTAGGCACAATTCATTTCAATTTCCCTAGTATATAATGTTCTAACAGAACCCAATCCTAAGTCTATGTTTATGCAAAAACAACAGAAATGAGCATGTTTCGGAGGAATGAATCTAGAAACAGAAAAAGAAACAGGGAAAATGGACTCAAAATCTGAAACAGAGATTGAGATACAAGAACATAGAGAAAGCAAAGGCATATTCAAGACATTAATAGATTCAGGTACAAGAACTAGAAGAGAAGGGTTCAGGATAATCTAATGTCAGTGTGCAAAAACCAAAAACATGATGTGTAAAAGGCATTACACAAACATAGAAAACATGGAGGCAAGTTCAAGAACATGAAGAAATTCAAAAACGTAATGGAACTAAGATTGAGAAGAATGGAAGACTTACAGAGTGAAATTGGAGAAACGGACACCAGAACCGTGCTTGCCAAATTCAAATAGTGCGTTTGATTGGAGCAGGATGGTTGAACAGGGCGAGATTCTGAGAGCTTTGAATCTTGGTATTGAAGGTCTAGAGAAAGAAAGTCGAGAAGAGAGAGAGTGTGATGGATGCAAAAGTGAAGAGAAGTGAGAGGAAACAATTTTGAAAGAATTCAAAAGAGGCGGCAAAAGCAGAGTTAATCACCTAGGAGGCGATGCCAATCTTGGCGTCGAGTGGCGTGGGGCAAAATTGATGCAATCGCCAAACATGTGACCGATCTGAAGTAGTCGGGTGATGACACGTGGATGAAACAATTGAGGTAATTATGGCACGACAACTCATGAGCAATTGGGGTTCTTGATATTCTTGAACTAGCAGGTACTGACCTCGGCTAGTAGTATGATCTCGATTGAGATGTTGATCTTGGATAAAAGGACATGTAGGTTCTTGATTCTTCATGAGTGGATATTTGAGTCATGGGTTCTTGGCGTAGCGAGTCATGATCTCGAATAGAGGAGCATCTCTAGCATTTTGCTTAGCTAACATGTTGGAAGAGCAGACGATATAGGTTCTATCACCTCAGGTTGCCAAGGTAATAGAACCTACGGGGCAATTGTGGGGATGTATTTTTAGGGTCGTGCCATGTGGCCGGGATGTGGCCGAGGTGCCACATGGGTGAGCTAGATTGCCGAAGTGGTTACGGTATTACCGAAATATGGTGCGGTAATATCGGAATCCTGAGATATTTGGATAGGGGACAAGAGTCCTAGATAAGTGATGCGTTTAGTTCAGATAAGGATGAGGCTTTTGAGGAGTTCATTCATATCTAACTAAGAGTCCGAGAGAAGCATTGTGTTTGAGTCCTATGAAGTGAGACTTCTAGAGGACGAGGGTATTGGTAAGGCACCCTCGTAAGTCTAAGGAATGTTTTACTTGTGCGCTTATTTATTGAGTTGAGATCTCGTGAGATTGTTGACTGACTTGATCATCGGAGTGCCTCCGGGTGGACAAGCCATTGTGGTATTCTTATCTTCTTGTTGGCAAGTGCTTGGTTTAATCTATTCTGCCGCCTACTCTCCAGCAAAATTTCCTATTTAGTTATGAGGTCAAAAATTAATACCCACACTTTTAATGCTTTATGATGTTTCTATCTTCTTTTTGGTGATAGCTATTTGTGTTACGAAATTTAGATTGTTGTTAACATAAGATGTGGTTAGATGAAATGATATAGGCAAGGTGTTTGTTAAAAAGATTCTTATGTCGGGTTTTCTTTGTAGAATGGTTACTTTTGATATATTAACTAAAGCTTCTGATTGGTAGTCTCTATTTCGTTGTTTATGAATTAAGTCCTTTTTCTTGATAAAAACTAAAAGGTAAATTACACTAACACTTCCTAATATTTCTCTTTAATATAAATCTCTTTTCACATTTATAAAATTACATTTCTCTCCATAAGGTTTGTAATCTCTTTATAATTTGCCACATGGATTGTTGATGTTATACTCTAAATTTTTTTAAATGATCATCTTGCCATTTTTCCTACCATTTCTTCTTCTTATCATCATGATTACATTCTATAACTTTTCATCGTTAAATTCTACCTAAATATATTCTTATTGAGTGATGATATATATTTATAATAATATTACTATCACAACATTTTTATGATATTTTTTGTATAAATTTTTATATATGAATATAATTTTTCATTTTTATTTCCACCATTATATCTAGATTAGATCAATTTAATCTAGATATATTTAAAAAGTATAAAATTTGTACAAAAATTTTAAAAAAATCCATTGAATACAACAAAATAAGATACTGTGTTGAATTTATATATATATATATATATATGTATGTTGGGTATACCTTCTTAGTGGAGTTTGGAACCCAATTAGTTTGTTAAAATAATTCTAATTTGGTTTGGTTCGGGTATAATATATTTTAATATATTATATCTAATTTTTAGAGACCCAATTCAATTTGGATACAACTAGAGTTTGATAAAACAAACTCAAGACTCAACCATATATATATATATATATATATGTATGTGTGTGTGTGTGTGTGTGTGGCTTTGTTTTCGTGTAATTTGAAGAAGGCAATATAGTGCTTGGTGCAAATTGATTCAATTGGTGAGAAGTTTTGCTGGGCATTTGACTTGGTCAAATTCAAGATTGGTGCCTTGGTTGCAGCTCTGTTTTGAAACTTTTGGTTCGGTGTTGAATTGGGTTATTATTTTGGGTTTTCTACAACTCTAGTTTTGAAGACTTTTGTTCATCTATTTGGTGATGTTTTTCTTTTTGTTTATTCTGATTATTTGGAATTCATCTAAAGGTGATTTTGTGAGACCATTAAGTATCTCGTTTATGTCGTTTGGAAACTTTTGGTTGATAGTGGAATCGGTTCGATCCTGTGGGCGTACCTCACATTGAGGAACCACTTAAAATTCTTGTGTTGCTTTTGATTTAATTTTTCGAGTTAGTTTTTATTCCCATTGATTGATTTACTTGTGGGAATCACATATTTTCCCTAACAAGCGTATCGAGCTTACGGTTTATTTGGGTTTAATTATTTGTGTAAATCAATGGAGGAATCTGGAATCGTATGTTTAGCTTCAATAGAAGCAATTGGGTAACTTGGAAAACTAAAATGGACGACCTATTATTTTGTAAAGATTTGTATGGACCCATTGAGGGTGATAGTGGCAAACCCGAGGGTATGAAAGATGTTGAATAGAATAGGCTTAATCGAAAAGTCGTTGGTGTTATCCGTTAATGGATTGATGATAGAGTGTTTCATCATGTTGCTACTGAAACTTTGGCACATGATTTATGAAAAAAAATTAGAAAGCCTTTATGATAGGAAATCAGCTACAAATAAAACCTTTTTGTTTCGTAAGTTGGTTAATTTAAAATATAAAGAGGGCAGCCCCATTCCAGAACATTTGAATGAAATAAAAAGTATTGTTAACCAACTTGCTTCTATAAAAATTATTTTTGATGATGAGTTGCACGCTTTGATGCTACTTAGTTCTTTGCCCGAAAGATAGGAGACTTTGGTTGTGACGGTTAGTAATTCGACACCTGATGGAGTTATCACAATGGGCCAAGTCACTAGTAGCCTGTTGAATGAAGAAACTAGAAGAAAATCAGTGGGTTCCTTTCATTCAGAAGCATTTGTTATGAGAGGTCGAAGCAAAACAAGGGGGAGGAGTAAGACTCCTCACGGTCATGATCAAAGCCGTGACAAATCAAGAGATGGTTCTTTTTCAAAGAAATGCATTGAGTGCTATTATTGCCATGAGAAAGGGCACATGAAGCGAGAATGTCGAAAGCTCAAGAACAAGGAGAAAAGGCGTGACAAAAGTGTGGATAAAAAGCAAGAAGACACAACAGAAGTTACTACCAATGGTGATCTCATGGTCGTTTGTGAAGATGATTGTATCAATTTTGTGGGCCAAGAGAGCAATTGGGTGATTAATTCTGGTGCTTCTTTTCATGTGACTTCTCGAGTTAATTTCTTCACTACCTACACCAAAGGAGATTATGGTTCTATTCAAATGGGTAATGAAGGTTTGTCTAAGATTATTGGCATGGGTGATGTTTGCTTGGAAACAAATTTGGTCTGCAAGGTGTTGCTTAAAGATGTGAGGCATGTTCTTAACATTCAGCTCAATTTGATTTCTACCGGAAAGCTGGATGATGAAGGCTTCAACAACAAATTTGGTGATGGAATATGGAAGCTCACAAGGGTTCTTTGGTGGTGGCTAAGTGCAAGAAATCTCATACACTTTATTCGATGCAAGGAAAAATTTGTAAAAGTGTTGTCAATGCACTTGAAGATGATACTTCTACCGAATTGTGGCACAAGCGGCTTGGGCACATGAGTGAAAAGAGACTACAAGTTTTGTTCAAGAAAGAGCTTCTACTCGGTTTGAAAGGTACACATCTTAAAACTTGTGTTCGTTGTTTGGCAGGTAAACAACATAGAGTTTCTTTTCATAAAAATGTCGTTTCTAGAAAAGAAAATGTTTTAGAGTCGATTCATTCGGATGTTTGTGGTCCCTTAAAAGTTAGAACACATAGTGGTGCACTTTATTTTGTTACTTTCATTGATGATTATTTAAGGAAAGTTTGGGCTTTTCTACTAAAAACTAAAGATCAAGTTCTAGAAGTATTTAAGCATTTTTAGGCCATGGTTGAAAGAGAAACATGACAGAAATTGAAGTGCATCCAATCAGACAATGGTGGTGAATATATTGGGCCATTTGATGAGTATTATGCATGACCAAGGTATTCGGCACCAAAAGATAGTTAAGAATACTCCTCAACAAAATGGTGTTGCCGAGAGGATGAACAACACCATTGTGGAAAGAACAAGGTGTTTGCTTCACAAGCTAAATTGCCAAGATCCTTTTCGGGTGAGGCAATAAAGACAGCGGTTGACGTGATCAATTTGTCTCCTT
Source organism: Camellia lanceoleosa (assembly GCA_025200525.1). Classification (NCBI taxonomy): domain Eukaryota; kingdom Viridiplantae; phylum Streptophyta; class Magnoliopsida; order Ericales; family Theaceae; genus Camellia; species Camellia lanceoleosa. The sequence goes on from CM045771.1 coordinate 1,246,433, forward strand.
CCTATCCTTTGAATGGTGATGTTCCTGAAAGAGTTTGGACCGGCAAAGATGTATCTTATGAGCACTTGAGAGTGTTTGGTTGTCGAGCTTTTGTTCACATTCCAAATGATGAGAGGTCCAAGCTTAATAGTAAGTTGAGACAATGTATTTTTCTTGGCTATGGGTGTGATGAATTCGGGTATAGATTGTGGGATCCAGTCGACAAGAAAGTCATTCGAAGCCGTGATGTTGTGTTTCTTGAAGACCAAACAATTGAAGACTTTGGCAAAAGTGATCAATCGGAGCCAAAAACTAGTGTTCTCATTGACATGGATCCATCTCTTTCATCTTCAATTGATGATGAAAATGGGGGAGATGTGTAGCCACCCATTGAAGATGTAGAGGATGATGTTAATCCTAATGAAGTTAAGCCAGAAATTGAGGAAGAGCATCCAACTCAAGAACCGCCACTACAACTTGAGTTAAGGAAATCTACAAGGGATCGACAACCTTCAAGAAAGTATCCTCCCAATGAATTTGTATTGATATCCGATCAAGGGGAGCCCGAGAGCTACTAAGAAGCAATTGAGCATGCAAAGAAAGATGATTTGAAGAAGGCAATGGAAGAAGAGATGAATTCCTTACTTGAAAATCACACTTATGATTTAGTGAAGTTGTCTAAAGGGAGGAAAATTCTAAAAAATAAGTGGGTTTTCAAATGAAGAATGATTGCAAGAATCTGAGGTACAAAGCATGTCTTGTTGTGAAAGTCTTTGGACAAAAGAAAGGTATTGACTTTGATGAGATTTTTTCGCCGGTTGTGATGATGTCTTCTATTCGGGTTGTACTTGGTGTGGCTACAAGTATGAACCTTGAAGTTGAGCAACTTGATGTGAAGACCGCATTTCTTCATCGTGATCTTAAAGAAGAAATTTACATGGAGCAATCGGAAGGTTTTGTGGAAAAAGGGAAAGAGAAATTTGTTTACAAATTGAAGAAAAGTTTGTATGGTCTCAAGCAAGCTCCGCAGCAATGGTACAAAATTTTTGACTCTTTCATGATGAATAATGGTTTTTCTAAAACCACTTCGGACTATTGTGTGTTTGTGAAAAATTTCCCAGATGATAAATTTATTATTCTTTTACTTTATGTAAAATGGATTCTAAGGTATCTTCAAGGGACTTCAAAGGTATGTTTGTGTTTTGGGGATGGTAAGCCGATGTTTGATGGGTTTACGGATTCTGACATGGCCGGTGATGTTGATTCTAGGAAATCTACTTCAGGATATTTGATGACTTTTGCAGGGGAAGCTGTAGCATGGCAATCTAAATTACAAAAATGTGTTGCTCTCTCAACTACCGAAGCTGAATTTATTTCCATTACGGAAGCTTGCAAAGAAGAGTTATGGTTGAAGAAATTTTTGCAAGAGTTGGGTTTGAAGCAAGAAAAGTATGTGCTTTATTGTGATAGTCAAAGTGCTATTCACTTAAGTAAAAATTCTACTTTTCATTCGAGATCAAAACACATTGATGTGAGATACCATTGGATTCGTGATGTGTTAGATTCGAAATTGTTACAACTCGAAAAGGTTCACACGGATGATAATATTTCGAATATGTTGACAAACACTTTGTTGAGCGGACAAACATTTGAAGTGTTGAACTTTGGCGGGTATGGTTGATGTCTCCACCTAAGTCGGTAAGGGAAGAATTGTCGGGTATACCTCCTTAGTAGAGTTTGGAACCCAATTAGTTTGTTAAAAGAATTCTATTTTGGTTTGGTTTGGTTTGGGTATAATATATTTTAATATATTATATCTAACTTTTAGAGACCCAATTCAATTTGGATACAACTAGAGTTTGATAAAACAAACTCAAGACTCAACCATATATATATGTGTGTGTGTGGCTTTGTTTTCGTGTAATCCGAAGAAGGCAGCATAGTGCTTGGTGCAAATTGATTCAATTGGTGAGAAGTTTTGCTGGGTATTTGACTTGGCCAAATTTAAGATTGGTGCCTTGGTTGCGGCTCTGTTTTGAAATTTTTGGTTCGGTGTTCGGTGCTGATTTGGGTTGTTATTTTCGGTTTTCTACAATTCTAGTTTTGAAGACTTTTGTTCATCTATTTGGTGAAGTCTTTCCTCTTGTTTATTTGTGATTATTTGGAATTCACCTAAGGGTGGTTTTGTGAGACCATTTATGTCTCGTTTGTAATCGTTTGGAAACTTTTTGGTTGATAGTGGAATCGGATTTCGATCTCGTGGACGTACCTCACATTGAGGAAACTACGTAAAATTCTTGTGTTGCTTTTGATTTAATTTTTCCGCATTAGTTTTTATTCCCATTGATTGATTTACTTATGGGAATCACATATTTTCCCTAACAATATATTTATTTTGTATTTGGTGAATTTAAAAAAAAATCACAAAATATTATACTTCTTAAGTATATCTAGATTAGGTGTATCTAAAAAATAAAAAAGAAATTACTTAAAATATTAAAAAAATTCAATAAAAAAAACACAAAAAATAAAATAATAATAAAAAAAAAAACTCAATTTTTTGTGTGAGTTAAACCAAAGAAGATGATTGTTATTTCTCTTGAAATGATATGAACAAAATATTTGTACTATTTTATATGTATAAAGGGTAAGGGACAAATATGTCATTAATCTAACAGAGGAATTAATGTGATTTTTCAAATGTGAGGGGAGGATTTATAGTAAATAGAAACGTCAGGGGTGTCAATGTAATTTACCCAAAATTAAATTAAATTAAATTTTAAAACTTACATTTTGTGTTTACAATTGTAACCTAGATGTTGGAACTTTTGCCAAAACACATTTTTGGATAAATGTGATATTTTTAGTGAAGACAGAACTCTATTCTCCCTCACCACATCAGTTTTGGTACTTTTGCCAATGTCTTTTTCTATTATCAGTAAATTTAAATGACTTTTCTAGTTGCCAAATGAAAGGAAAAAGGAAAGGAAAAAAAAAAAAAAATCTACAATGGTTTAGGGTCATAAAGACAAAATTTTATTTATTTATTTTTAATTGCAAACAGATGGTAATGATATGTGCTCAATTTTTTTGATGAGTCTGATTGTGGGATTTGATTGAGGGTTTAGGATCAATCAGTGCATATTGCAGTTTACATCCAGTAAGATAGTTTTATGAAGCTAAGTGTTGGATGTCCTACATCAGTTCCCTGTTTTCATCACTATCAGCTTTGTACTTGAGTTGTGTATGTTTCATTAAATTTGGGCTTCTATGAGTTGTTTCTTTTATACACTAACCATAATAGGGGTTCTGGGATCCTTCTTATTATGGTTTCCAGTGGTGAAGTTATTTTCAATAATAATGAAAAGCTCTCCTATTGCTTTGGTGCACATGAGCCAGAGTCTCCTCAATTTAGGTAGATTAATCCTAATATCTCTGTATATTTCTTTGTGAGAAACTTAAATTATGGATATGCTATTTGATTGGATGTAGCATTGCTCATTCGAATACCTACTAAAAACATTTATACACAAGTGTAACAAAATTCATTTTATGAAAATAAAACATTTTATGTTTGTAAAGTTTTTTTTTTTTAAATTTTTGTTATTAAGTTTATCTATTGTGTAATAAAAAACTTATATGAATGCTTTTGTATTATTACTCTTTTTATTATCAACAATGATTATTTTAACATTTTAAAATCATTTTAAAATAAAAAATTAAAATTTGTTTTAAGATTGACCTACATATTTTAATTTTAAGAGAGTCCCACGTTTCAATCAGAGATAAAATTCAATCATAAAATATATTTTGTGTATTTTTCATTTTTTAAGTTTATATACATAGAGTTAAGGATGATTTTTTTTTTTTTAAAAAAAAAAAAAAACTGTATTAGCTAATTATGATTGATCATTTTCCAATAAACATAAATATGAGACGATTTGATAATACGAATATTAAGTTAGTCAAGTTGTGTTGAACTTGCATAATATGAAATTGATATTAATTACGAAGAATAAATTATATTTTTTTATATATAATTTTAATATTATTTATTATTTTGATTGTGCCATGACTTTTAGTCTTTTACGTAAAATAAGATTTTAAAGTTCACATTTGTTTTGTTTTCCTAATCTATATTCTGCCACTTATTTTCGAGTCAATCTAACAAAAAATATAATGATAAATTTCTGCCCTATCAACTTTCGATGATAGGATAGTGGCCTACTATGGTGGTGACGGGTGGCGGAGAATTAGGTTCGATTAGGAGGGAGCACGGCGGCTAGTGTACGTCGTGGCGCGTGAGTTGTGTTTGGTTTGTGCGAGTTGGACGGATCCCTACCTGTGCAGCGAACTCCACTGGTGCATTCCTCCATGTCCCTCGGGTAAATGCCTTTAGGGTATTGTGTTTCAAAATTGGAAAATGAAATTAAGTTAAGATTAAATATTTTTTCAGAAAAAAATTAGTTTCATAAAATTTAATTTACCAAGAAAAAAAAATAGCTGTCATATACTTGGTGTTTTTTATTTTATTTTATTTTTTTGTCATACATTAACACTACACAAATAAACATGAGAAATAAAATTTGTTGTTCATTTTTCTACATTACTACTTCCAAACCAAGAACCTATTATCCCACAAAATGGGCTATCATCTCTATTACTATATGAAAGTAAATTGATTTATTATATATTAATACAACCAATCTAATTGCTATTTCCTTTGTCTTAGATCTTTTCCATTTCGATCTATTTAGATAATGGATATTGAGAATTTTGTGTTCTTATATTATGATATTCATGCAGCATACGATAATTATCATCTTTTCACAACATAAGTTCACAACAAGGTGTTTTATAAAAACAAGTTAGACTATTAAATAATTCCATTTCATAATTTTCAAAAGTTATGTCTTCCTGTTGAATTATTCGAGTGATTACATCATTTTCAAGTACGCATCAATAGAATAAATAGTTTAAAAGGCAAGAAATAATACAAAATATAATGCTCTAAGGGCTTACGTCTTTTCAAGGATTTTCCTTGAATACACAAAGACGAAGTTCTATCTCTAGCACAAAATAGCCCAAGGCTTCAACATAAAACATTCATAGAGCCTCCGTACTCCCATCCAAAATCCATCCTTAGCCAACTCACTTTGGCAACACAATAGCATCATCTCCTGAAAGGTTGTTAGTTTTGGAGTGAGTGATTACTCAGTAGCAAATACCATTAACAAGTTATATAATTAATCAAAATACATATGATCATGCCATGCTAGAGATGAGAAAAACCAAACCTCTTTATTTTATAAAATCATGATGCAAAACGCTCGATGCCAACAACATATCATAACCAATACCATGGGGTGTAAATACACTATAACGTCCTGATACAAGAGTCGCGTACCAAACAAATATATATAGATTTATATGTAGAAAATAGTCCCAACATTTGCTGACTCTGAAAACGGTGAGGCGATGGGCACCCAAGACCTTTCCCTTTCCACATTTGCCGACTCCTGAAAAGGTGGGCTCATGGACACCCAAAATCAAGATTTTCACATTCGCTTACTCTATAAATGGCAGGCTTGTGGACACCCAAAAACCTTTCCCACATTCATTCGGTGATATGCACAAGGCAGCGCAATTGGGCACCTTAACTCTCCGTGCGGGTACCAATATACAATACACCACTTAAACCAAAACCTGACTTGCCACCCGAACTCATACGCTATTTACCCCCTTCCAACACTTCCCAAACATCAACATTTAAGTTACTAAGTATATTTATAAATGCATATGATGCATGAATTTTCAAATCTTAATTTCCCTAAGGTGATTTTCAATTTGCAATAATGCAATAATATAAACATTTACAATCGAAAGATTTATCCAACTCACAATTATCACCATCACACCGTTATTTGTCAAGAAGTTCCAAAATCTCATATTTCAACCTCAAAGTCAAGCCACTACACCAGACTTCAAAATTTAAGAGTCAATGGAACAAAATCCCCTTTATTGATCAAATTTGAAAACTAGGGTTTCAGGAAAATTGGGGTTTTTCCCTCTTACATCATTAATGGGCCATTCATTATTAACAACAATAATCATCAACAATGTACATAAATTCTTTAAAAAATCATGAGGTATAACCCTTTTTCATCAACCTCATTTTATAACATAAAAACATTTCATGACTCTTGATAACTAATGAAAATACCACACGTGTATCAAATCAAAGATATAGCAAGTTAAAAGTACCCCTATCTCAAGATTGAAGACAAGAGATGAAGACCCAACTTTAAACTTCAAGAAAACTAGAAACAATCGACAAGCTTTAAAATCAAGCTTGTTCTTCAAACCCCTTGGAAGATCTAAGGTGGATCTTGGGTAAAATTAAGAGAAATCAAGTGTTTTAGGGTTAGGGTTTCGAAAATGGGTGTTAGAGAGAGAAAAGATGTGAGAAAGTGAGGGAGAAATGGATTTAGATCAACTTTTAAATGTCTTTGTCCCAAACAGACTACTTGAGCAAACTTTCCACGCTTGAGCGAGAATACACAAAATCAAAGAGACGCTCGAGCAAACTATCCACCGCTCGGCGGTAGCATAAGGTCTCAAAAGTTTTGTAGAGTTACAATAAAAATACTAGGAGTCTCATTTCTATACTCGAGCGACCACTTAACCGCTTGTGCGATCTCGCCTACAAACAGGCAAGCTACTAGGTGCCTTGCATCACCGCTCAAGCGACCGATTGAATGCTCGAGTGGTCTCTCAGAATAGATTGTTACACTTCAAATGTTATGTTGCTGCCATATGAAAAGAATTTTACTTTTATGTGTTCATAGAAAATGTTCATCTATTGCTCCTCATACTGATATTTATTGTGTGCAATGTTTGTTGCTAAATTGAAAATCCAAAAAAAGAAAAAAATATGGTCTACCATATGAGCACAATGACAATCCTTATCATAATAATACTTCATGCAAATTTCTCTTTCAAATACTAGAATTTAACAAATTATTTCATATGGGTGTTGCGTAAATAAAGTTGTTACATTTTGGCTTTTATTTACACATGCACTTATTCATTATATTTTGAAATAAATTTCTACTGTTATCATCATAATATTTCATGCTACAAGAATTACACAAAAATTCTAATCATCATACTAAATATGATTTCATAGTGATGTAAACTATTATTAACTTTTCTAATTACATGGACATGGCTAATTGTGTGAAATCGATGCCCTCTACTAGTATATATACAATAAGCGCTTTACACCAAGGCTTGTTTCTTTTTTTTTTTTTTTATTGTCGATTTTGCCCCTTTCATTTAGTAACCCTTTTGTTGTCGTTTGTTTTTGGCCTGCTTGATTAAATGCTTTAGCTTCCATTTTGTAATTTACCAAAAGCAACTGCCGCTTTTATGTAATGGCCCCTCCATTTTTTTTTTCCCTATTATCTTATGTTAAATTGTCAAGAAATATGATGTATTATATGCATCTTATAACTTTAAAAAAAATAGTATAACTTTATATTTTTGAGCCATAAGCTGGATAAAAAAGCCATAACCAAACACCATATGAGACAACCAAAGATTTTATGAATCATAACTAAAAAGCAAATGGCGTAACTAGGGGTGTATATGATACAACCCTTTCAAGGAAATGTGTATAGTAGCATCTCCTAAGTTGTGAAGATTTTTTTCGTTATCTTACCTACTAAGAATCAAAGTAGAATTATTTTGATTATAATTTGTGCAAAGTAATTGTGGGGACATATTTTTAGGGTTGTTCACCTCGCCAAGGTGTTGGTTGAGGTGCCACATGGACAAACCATGATGCGAGATTGTTGTGATATTCTTGAGATATGGTGCGGTAATATCGATCTCAAGATATTCGGATAGAGGACGAGAGTTCTAGATAAGTTGAGGCGCTTAGTTTGGATAGAGATGAGACTCTTTAATGGGATCATACCTATTTAACTACGAGTTCGGGATAAATGCTCTGCTTGAGTCTTATGAAGTGCGACTTCTAGGGGACGAGGGCACTGGCTATTATAAAAGTAAGGCACCTCTGTGGGTCTAAGGTATGCTTTTACTTATGCAGTATTATTTGAGTTGATATCTTTGTGAGATAAGTTGATTGACTTGAGCGTCAGAGTGTCCCCAGTTGGACAAGCCATCGTGGTGATATTTCTTTTCTTGTGTGCAGGTATTGGGCTCTTCTTCTTCCGTGTGCTCTACGGCTAAGTTCCTTAGATCTCGGCAAGGATATCTAGTTTGGTTGTGAGGTCAAAAATCAACGCTCACAATTTGGCGTCGTTTGTGGGAACGTAGTAAGAATAGACGGCATCGTCGGACAAGAAGTGAGAGGTCGGGGATGACATGCATAGTGAGGATGAGAATGCGTCTATCAAACATCGAAGGAGAGGACAATGAAGATGAAGTGCAAGAGGTGATTCCAGAGACGAACAACGCCACCAGGGGTTGTAATGTCCCCAAGAGGGGCAACCAAGAGGAATATTATAACGAGAGCTATCTCCAAGTCTGGAAGGACTGATACATGTGAAGAGATGATGAAGTAAAAGACCTGGCAAACAAGTTGACAAACTTGCAAACCGTGCTAAACTTCATGATGCAATACAAGGTGAGCATTACCATTACTGGCAACACCTATGCCTGCTACAAACGTTGGTGACCAAAAGGGACAGCAGACAACGGTGCCAACCATCCCACAATATGAAAAGAGACCTATGAATTCAAATTGGCGATTGCAGAACATTGGGCGAACAGAAGCACAACGAGGAGATTCTCACAGAACTAGAGGGACACAAATTAGGAGATCTAGGTAGATCAACAGACAAGGCCCCTGCCATGACGAGATAGTGGACGTTGAGAAGTCTAAAAGAACACATCCTAGTACAGGAAGCAACACACTGAAGAGATTAAAGTCGGTCAACAACCGAGCCCCAAGACAGACGAATGAGGACCTGCAGAATTACCTTCAAAGAAAAAGGTACCGCGCCGAGGTTATGTCCTTTGCATAGTCGAGATCCTTTGTTCTCCATGGAATTGGACACGTTAAAGGCACCCAAAAGATTCAACGTAACAAGGTTCCGGATCTACAATGGTTAGTCTAACCTAACTTTCATATCGGTTTATTTTTGAATACAATGTCCTTGTGGAGTGGAAACGAGTAGTTGCTGTGTAAAGTGTTCCCGTCGCCATTTAGGGAAATAGTATCAAATTAGTTCCTCGGATTGCCAAAGGGATCTGTCAAGAGTTGGGAAGGCCTGGTTGAGATGTTTGTGGCTAAGTTTGTTATGAATAGATTGCAGCCATTGAGGGTTGATTGCTTATTGACATTGAAGATTGACGATGGCGAAAGCCTTAGGGTTTACGCCAAGAGGTACTATGAGGTTTACAACTGGATACCGGCATGTAACCAGGAGCTAGCAGTTGTGTCTTTTAAGAACGGCTTGGAGAACGATTGCCCACTTCGGCTATCCCTCGCAAAGACCCTCCTGAAAAATATAGAGGATCTAATGGCGATGATTGAGAAATGCATAAAGGTAGAGGAGGACAAGAAGGCAAAAAAGTCTGAGTGAAGTAGGAGAAGAGAAACGACTAGCCAAAGCATAGCAGGAGGTGGCGGCATTGATAGGCGAGCAGGGGTTGAAGGCCATGCAGGTCATAAGCACAATCTTCAAGATCCTATCTACGGGATCTTGGAAAAATCGAGAATCAACCTTACTTGGGCCTCATAAAAACCTAGAGAGTACATGAGAAGATTCACAGGAATAATTAGCCTACCACGATGAGCAAGGGCACATGACACAAGGATGTCAGGCTCTGAAGCAGCATCTAGAGGATCTTGTCAGGCAAGGGCGCCTGAGAGACTTGATAGACGAGAAGAAGATGAGGGAGGAGCAGTGAAGGCTGGCACAGGTCTTTGGTAATGCTTGATAACAACACCACCCCGGTGCCATAAGAAGATGGACTCTGAGTCATCAACATGATTCACTCCAAGGTCGATTGCAAATGAAATCTAGAGAGAAACTCATGACACCCCAAAATAATAATAATAACGATCCATCTCATGATATTCAATAGTGACATCACATACGGAATAATAACCTTTCATTCATATTCATTTACCATACAAAAGATGACATATGCGAGTATGTATTCATAAATCTTAAATCCTGAATCTATAACATATGCCACATGAGTAAATGGAAATAAAAGGTCATATAGATAAATTAATGCCCTAATGGCTACATCTTTCCAAGAAAATGCTTGGTTACAACAAAATTGAGTTCTACTCAATACAGTTAAAGCAAGACTTCGTATAAAATAATTACAACAAGAAATAAAAAATGAGCACATCCTCCAAAGCAAAGTCCTTGGTGGAGGTATATCAATAACACCTAAAAGTTGTTTTCCATATAGGGTGAGCTAAAGCCTAGTAGAGATATTTTAACACAATGTGCGGAACTTAGCAAAGTTATAAGGTGAATGTACCGCATGCCATTTGTCGAACATTATATTTTTCCATCTCAAAACAATGCAACGCCTTTATCAATATATTTCAATTCATGAAAGTACACTTTTATATAAAAAAAAAATAGGGCAATGGATCTGAACTCAGGAATCCCTAAGTATGTGTCTACCATGGGCTATACAAGCCATCACAACCCAAAGCAGCGCCTATAGGTTATGATCATAACGCCGGTAATCATGAGATTACCTACAAGGCGAAATCAATCTCAAAACTATCATTCCATTATATAATTTTATTTTATTTTTTCTTGCAAGTTTAATTTTTCAAGTCAATTCTTCTAAATTATAAACTATTATTGAAATTTGAAGATAATAAAAATGACATTGGACAAAATTATTTAATCAATCAAAATTAAAGATTGTATACTATCATACCAAAAAACCGGAGATTATATAATATCATAACATACAAAAATTTCAAAACCGAGATTATATAATATGATGCGAGAATCCATAAACTAAAAGATTATATAATATCATAACTAAATCAATTAAAAACAAAAAACTAATCTCTAACCCACTCTATCCTAACCAGTGCCTACTCTCCACTCCCAGCGTTCCTACCATTCCCATCAGCACCATTACTGTCCTTTGGTGATGTATCACCACTGACAGGGTGCAGCGGTGGTGGAAATAAGGGTAAGGAAAGGTTCAACCTCCTAAGGACCAAGGTCATCTTGGTGTCCAACAATCTAATTTCCATTTAAGCTTTTCCACCTTATATAAGGTTTCTCAGACTTGACCCGTCTAGTCTTTGACATCTAGTCTAGTTATGGTCTTGAATAATTCAATACCTGTGTCAATTACAGTTTTGTTGCGAAGCAGAGCTAGATTAGTTGCACTTTTTATCACTGTATCCAATGAGTGTAAAAATCATTTTCTGTGAGCTCAATCCTACAAAAAAAAAAAGAGAGAAAAAAATGCTTATTAATTTCAATAAGCCAAACAATTAAGAGAAAAGAAAAAAAAAATCAAATCAAATAATAAAAGAAACAAGATATTACCAATTTTTTGCAGATTTTCCTTCTGCTTCAAATTTCTTTCCATGTCCGTCTTTTTTTTTTTTTTTCCAGCAGTCCAAGTTCCCCATAAAATAATCTGGTTGTCTTATTAGACCAAGAAATCCCTGCAAAAAATATGAAGAAAACAGTGAGAATTAAGAGCATCTAAATTTAACCATGATTATACGGATGTTTCATGTTAAACTCAATATTACGGATAACTTAGGTTTCATTGCCACATCAAGTGAGAGTGGAGAACATTAAGAGCATCATAAATTTAACCATGGTTACATTTTTCTTTCTACAGCCCTTCTCTCTCTCCAAACAAAGACATGAGCTCTCTGCAATTTTATTTTTTCTATCTACAGAACTCATATCTCTTTTATCTTCCATTCTCTCTCTTTTATCTTCCCTTTCTTTCTCCCATTCTTTCACTGATATATCTATTCCAATCTCTCTGTATAAAATCAAAATTCCTCATCTCTCTCTCTCTCCAAATCCAATGTGCAATTTGATTCAGTTTACATGATGATAAATCCCAATTTGATTCAGAAATTAATATTGAAGTTAAAATAAATCCCAATTTATATATAATTTGGAAAGGACGTAATGTATGACTTAAGATTTTCATTTTAACTGCAATAATAATTTCTTTTTTTTTTGTAGGATTGAGCTCACAGAAAATGATTTTTACACTCATTGGATACAGTGATAAAAAGTGCAACTAATCTAGCTCTGCTTCGCAACAAAACTGTAATTGACGCAGGTATTGAATTATTCAAGACCATAACTAGACTAGATGTCAAAGACTAGACGGGTCAAGTCCGAAAAACCCAGCTTAAATGGAAAGTACACAAGTTGGACACCAAGATGAACTTGGTGCTTAGGAGGATGAACCTTCCCATACCCTCATTTCCACCACCGTCGCACCCTGTCAGTGGTGATATATCACCAGAGGACACTAATGATGGTGGAGGTAATGGTGGTGATGGGAATGATGGTGGTGGGAATCGTAGGAACGATGGGGTGAAAAATAAACACTGGTTAGGATAGAGTAGGTAAGAGATTAGTTTTTCTTTTTTCTGTTTTTTTTTTAATGCATTTTGTTATGGTATTATAATCTCTAGTTTATGGATTTTAGTATCATATTATATAATCTCTGGTTTTGAAATTTTTTGTTTGTTATCATATTATATAATGTCACGTCCCAAAATTTGAACAATTAAATATTAAATTAGGATCAAGCCCCAATCAATATTCCATCATCCAAATCCTAGAGGTCAAACAAAAAAATTAAATGCCAACCAAACCATCCACCATAAATTCATAACTAACCAATACCTCAACATTAAGGTAGCAACAACTAGTTAAAACAACTTAAATAATGTATGGTTACAAATCGTGCCAAATTATCCCAATACTAAAGTCATAAAAAAATAATACTAAATACATAAACTAATATCAACCCTAAGCTCAAAAAAACAAAAAAAAATCCAAGAGACATGTCCAACCACTATAATTATTCCATGTTACCACCGTAACCCCAACTAATCCTGCAAAGGAAGCTTGACTGCGCTTAAACAGAACGCACCCGAGTTGCCAAGAGACAAAACGGGTTAGTATACAGGTATACTAGTATGAGTACAAAATTTAACACCCACGTGTCCACCAGACACAAACAAAAATACATTTAATTCTTATTACGGGACAAGACAAGTAGTTCCATTCGTACCGAGACGAATGGATAGTTTCTCGAGATACGGTAGCATTTAGTTTCTTGCCCATGCATAATGAAATATAAATTGAGTATAAAATAAACAAAATAAAAATAAAAATATGGTGGGTCAACCCTGCATAAAAAGTTAGTAAAACCCACCATCCTGCAAAAAAATAAAGTTAGTATAATTTAATCATAAGTAATTTGTTAAAGAAGTATAAAAATGCACCATTTTATACTTAAATAATTCGAATTGACCAAAACTCAAAAAACAAAAATTGTACAGAATCAAATTTTATAAAAGACTTTGTGAACGAATTTAATAGAAACTGAACAGGTTGAGAGAAAAACTTAATAGAAGAACCTATACGAATTTCAACCGAACAATCTAAAGCTGAAAATGAACAAAAACTGCACTAAGTTATTTTTTTCGAAAAAATTCAAAACATGAAAAGTGTGTAGAATAATATTTTACTCCAGTTTACGCGCAACCAATAAAAATGAGCTCGTTTCGTGGATTAAAATAGCCTCTAAAATCTGCATTACTAAAATAAATCAAAACTACAATAACTAAGGTTATCCGATTATAAGTTTTAATCGATCTTTTTAATAAAAAGTTAAAACACAAAAGTTGTTTAGAATCACGTATACATGCCTCTGCTCAAATTTCATAATTTATCAAGATCGTTTACTATTTTTTAAGATGTACAAATCAATACAATTCACACTATACTAATAAACTCATAATTAAATTCTTTGTACCTTAACTCCACCACTTTGGCCCTCCACTTCCGGCCTACACATATATCCCATGTGCCTTCCGTATACCTAACACCGCTCTGAAGCCAAACTTGCACGGGGATATCATCCCGAGTTTGACTCACACTCCCCAGATGGTTAACATATACGTACGCGCGTAAATCAAAACACTCGTCTACTCATGAGAACGAGGTAACAATATACATATACAAAACATCTCACTCATGTGAACAACATAACAATGCCAAGCCTAAGGTATTCAAATAAATCTCATAATTCTCACTTTTTTTTATACTCTTTCTCACCATCACTTAAGTAAAACAACAATCTATTGAGTCATGGTGGAGTATAAGAAATTTATCTATAAGTTTCTAATTAATTTTAATTTCATATAACCATGAGTGTGATTACAACCATAAAATAAATCCATATAAAAATCCTAAACCTGACATATACAACTAATCAAAATAATTAAAATCAATCAATCAACTGAAAATCCTAAACCTTATATACACAATTAAACAAAATAATTAAAATCAATCAAACATCTAAAAATCTTAAATCTTACATACACAACTAATCAAAATAATTAACATCAATCTATCATCTTTATATAAATACAAAATCAAACTAATATCAAATAAATAAAAATAAATAAATAAAAACAATGAATTAAATATAAATCAAGGGAAGTGGATTTTGCACTCACAATAATTTTTATGAAGATCAAAGAAATATTTGGAAGATTAAGCCACCAAAACAAAACCCTAACCCTAATCTTCCTTTCCTTTACCATCTCTCTTTTCTCTCCCTCACGGTTTGCACACGCACACAGAGCTTCTCTTCTTTTTGATAAATCTCTCTCTGTCTCTCTCTCTCTCTCTCTCTCTCTCAATCTCCTCCCCTAAGCTGCTGCTAGATTGAATCTTCTTCACACAGTTTTGTGATTCAACCCTAGTATATTATATAATAACCTAATAACATTATATAATATTATATTATATAAATTCAACACAAATACAACATATATAATATGTTCTATAAAATCAATATATATAACACATATATATATATATATAAAATAAATATTCAAATTAATTATCTGTAATTAAATATCACATTAAATTCTCATGTGACCACATAATTAATAAAGTCAAAAATAAAATAAGATAATAATAATAATCATAATAACAATAAATGACTTAAGAAAATTAGGATCGCTATATATAATCTCTGGTTTTTTTGGTATGATATTATATAATCTTTAATTTTGAAAAATTTGATTGATTAATAATTTTGTCCAGTGTTGCATTTTTATTATCTTCACATTTCAATAATAGTTTATAATTTAGAAGAATTGACTCAAAAAATTAAACTTGCAAGAAAAATAAAATAAAATAATTTAATGGAATGATAGTTTTGAGTTTTAATTTTAAAAAAAATGTTAATATTCGTATCAGATGTATAAAAATATGTTTAATGCCTGAATTTCTAAAAAAAAAAAATTCATAATATTTGATTTTTAACAAACGCCTAATGAACCGTGATTAGCAAAGGTAACATATCTTCTAGACCATGGGCTTTTAACTATTTTATGTTTTCTTCAATTCAAATTTGAAGAAAACAACCTTATTACTTTTTAACTTTTTTAGTTAAAAAGTAAGTCATGTAGCTAATACCAAATAGAATTTTTGTAGCATAAAGCAAAGTTCTAAAATTTTGCTGCAAATTTTCAAATGAAGAGTTGAGGATTATAAATCTATTTTCTGAGTGACAGATACAACAAATTCTCTTCTTTTGTTTGTTTGTTTGCTTGTTCTTTTTTAGAGTTTGATCTTTGCTCCATATTCATTATATTATTTTATTTATTTTATTCTTCTTGCTTGATTTTCGCATGATGCTTCTTTGATAGTGCATCTTATAGTGTATTAGTAGAAACATTATCCACTTTAAAATAATAAAATTACATAATGTTTATACTATCTTGAAAATAATAAAATTACATAATGTTTATACTATCTAACATGCAATATATTGCATCCAAAGTAACCAATTGCCCAAAACTAAAACTACTTAAGGAAAAAAAAATAATAACAAAAATGAAATTGTTTGAAATAGAAAATAAATTTTTATTTATTTATTTTTAAATTTTTTAGAAAGAGTATAAAAACCAAATATAGAATATAATACAAAAAATAACAAATTAATAAATTGAGACTCACAAACAAATTATGTAAAATCTTATCTATTCATATACTTTTTGTGCTTTTAATTCTGACAATGACATTGTCATAGTATGAATCTTCTTGCATTTGGTCCGTCCAATAGCTATAGCAAACACATATATAATATAAAAAAAAAATTTGAGAGCGAAAGCAAACACAGATGTAACACAGATGTGTGATACATACAACACACCAAGCATTTCAACAATGGTGAACAAAATTAAAGACATAGTTTAGGGGTTCATAGAATCGAGAACAATACCTTCGGGAGATGAAAGAAGACTATATTTCGTATAATTTGAGAGTGAATTTAGGATCTAGAGGTAAAGGAATGAGCAACAGTAGTGCCACAATCCAAACAAGCTTCATGACATGTTCCGGTATATGCTGAGCTATGCCATGTCCCCCCTCAAAGAAAAAAAAAAAAGGAAAAGAAAAAGGAGGTTCAAAATGTATCATCAAATCTGAGTAAATCAAACCTCATTTTGAACCTCTTTTTTGAGAGAATTTGAATCTCAATTATATGAGAGGATTCAAAAAGAGGTTCAAAATGTATCATGAATCTGAGTAAATCATATAATTGAGATGATTTTTACTCATAATAATAAATTGTGGTGGAGATTGAATTAGTATAGTGTGAGGTATAAATGTAGAATAAATTTAAACTATAGATTGATGTTTCTGGGTAAAAATTTGAAATAGAACTTTTGTACTATAGTATTACTATATTGAAATTTACCTCATGAGCAAGAATAGTTGCTAGCTCAAGATCGATTGGAGACAATCAAGCAACCCTATAAACACAATCCTGCTCTTAGGGATATAATAAGCATTCGTAGTATAAGATGAATTCACCACCATCACTTCCCAATTAAATCCATCCAAGTGCTTTGTAGCAAATCTTCTTCCCAATTTTCCTACCCTTTTCACATCATTTTCATTACCCAATTTCTCCACTCTCACCTTTGTGTTGTCACTGTCCTGACCCATCCACAGCCATAATCGCCTCCGCATTCTCACTCACGTACATGTTAACATTGCAATTCTTTTCAAGTCTCAACCCATTATACATTGCTTGAACTATCTCTCCTAATATAGATTGTACACGAATGCTTTTCGCGCTTGAGGGGGGTAATATGGACTTTTTGTAATTCTCCTCTATGATCTTGAACATGAACTCTCCTATCTTTCTCTCCAACATGTTACATGACAACAAAATGGTACCTCCTTGAATATGGAATTCTCTCAACCTACCAAAGCTAACTGTTATCCAGACACATAAACTAACGAGAACGAGTCTAGGGTTTTGGAGCCATTGTTGCCATTGTTACTATTTTAAAATATTTAATTTATTCACTAAATATTAAATTTTGAAATTTGAAATGCTAACGGCTCAACGCCCTAAGGCTTACGCCTCACCTCATGAGGGGTAAAATGCCTCGAGGTACGCATTCACCTTTAAAAACTTTGTTTTGAACCACCTTTTGTTTTTGTGTTTTTATCAGGTTGGACATGGCATAGCTCGACAGGCACTAATGACGCTTGTTTGGATTGTGGCACTGCAGGTCATTTGTTTACCTCTAGATCCTAAACTCGCTCACGAATTATCCAAAATATTGCTTTCTTTCTTCTCCTGGAGGTATCGTTCTCAATTCTATGATCCCCTAAATTATGTGTTTAATTTTGTTTGCCATTGTTGAAATGTTTGGTGTAGTGTATGTATCATTGTTCCATAGAATCACTCATTCATCCATACATAATCTTGTAGGGCTTGAATTGAATGCACTCAACCTGTTTGAAAAATGTTCTCTGAATATTTCTCATAGTTATATGGATGATTTGATCACAGTTGTTACTTTTTCTAGCCATGTTTATGTTGGCATGTAATTTAGCAATTCACAATCTATTGAGCCCATGAATACTAGTTGCAAGAAAAATGATATGCTTATAGAATTTTTATACAGTATTGTTGATCAAAATGATGCGGCAATGATATTTTAAAAAATTTAAGCCACATTGATGGGCATTTAGCTTGAAATTGATAAGATAATTAATTTTTTTCTCTCTCCTAGAGGTTTCGCTCGCTTTTGAGATTCCCTAAGCTATGTGTTTAGTTTTATTTCCCATTGTTGAATGCTTTGGGATACCAAATATAGTGAGAAAAAGGTATACTTACGTAATTTTGTACGTAATTGTTGATCAAAATATGATTAAGGCTCATCATATCATTCTCAGATTGATTTTCTATTAATCTAACTAATCAGTTCTTTTCTATCCTCGAAGTCGCACCTAATGTTTAACGTTCTGCCATTTATAGAGTTTGAGAAAGCTCTGAAATTTGAATAGATTTTAAGTTTGAACTTCATGAATACATTTCAAGTTTGAATATATTCGACCACTGAAATTCATGAATATATTTTAAGTTTGAACACATGCCAAATTTTTTTAGAGATTTTGACTTAGTAATTTTTAGTTAAATTATTATATTTTTTGTTGGTTGTTGTAGGAATGAATTCGAAGCAAACTACATAGGGATGATGTTGATGGCATCGGCTAGGTACGACCCACGGGTCACCCTGAAAGTTTATGTGTGGCTCGGTGGTGGTGAGGAAGAAGGACTATCTGCAACTCATCCACCAGGATCTAAGAGAGTAGAGAAGCTGAACAAACCTAAAGTTATGCAAAAAGCAGTGGCTATATACAAGAAAGTTAGAAGCGGCCATAGGGTCACAAGTTTCATTTGATTTATTTAGGACCTACCAAGCACAGCCGAAACACTGATTTTTTTTAGTAGATTTAATTGTGGAAATCAGCATAAAAATACACTAACTAAATTGTGGAAATCAGCATAAAAATACACTACTGAAGCATGATTCCTAAATGTATCAAGAGGGAGGTAGCTGTGAAAGAGAAATTTTGCGAGTGTTTTTAACAGCACATGGAAATTTCATTCTTATAATTGCGAACACAATTTTTTATTTTCCTATTCTTATCCTACTGATTGTAAGAAAAGAAAAATTAGTACGAAAAGGTTCAAGGGTTTAAGTAGGATTCGAGCTAAAGTGTGAGAGTATATAGTGAAATTCACCCATTACACATTAGCACGACACTAACTCAAAATGACACAAGACTATAATACAAAAAACTAAACAGGTAAGGTTAAAGTTAAAGGAATTTGCACAGATACACTCAACACAACCCATTAATCTATATTGGCCATTGTGCAAGTACAAAACATGATTAGAGTTGGAGGCTGCAAAATTACCTGTAGTGTCTGTTCTACCACATTGTTTCGACAATATACTTTAGAATTCAACTGTAATGATTCCTTGGAGTCATGGACTTGAGACCAGATCCAAAGATCCAATTTAGAGCACTAATCCATTGGATCAGCGGTCTTAAATTTTCAAGGGTGTTCCATTATCTTCCGAAGAGAGAGCCTTTTGGATGAATCCTTCACAAGAAGCTGCACAATTTTCAGGAAACACTTCCAAAAAGCAATTGAATCTTTCACTGCAACCATTGTTTCAAACTCACATTACAATTACAAGATGCTGATAAACAAGCTTACCTGGCTAATGAGATTTTTAGCTTCTGCAGAAACTTGAGGGGTGGAAGGGAAGCGGAGGTCCACCTTCATAATCCTGTATTCAAATAAAAATAAAATAATTATTATTTAATACGCACATTAAATATTGTATATAATTACTATTCATTTATACAAATTAATATATAACAGTTCTCACTTTAATTTTGACCTTTTTTCATAAGTTACTTCTCATCCTGTATGCACATATGTTCCTACAAAAGTTGGGCACACGCAGATTGTTTACATGTGCATGCTCTTGTTGAGATTTTACAAAAGAGAGATGTAGAGTTTTATGCAGCATATATATAGCAAAAATACAAAGAACCTTATGATCATTTTATTTTTGTATATTACGAGCAATTTTGGTTCGTAACTCGCTCATATCCTCTTGTTAGATGTGAACACTAGACGAAAAAGGCTCTAAGCAAATTAGGTTAATGTTGGAGCCAAGCACTCCATCTCGCTTGTGCATTCACGCATGAAGGAACAACTTTAGAAATAGAGTCACTACACGCTTCAATCACTCATAAACCAAATTTTCAGATTCCATTTTTACATAATATTTTGTTATCAAATTCATATGCTTAAGCTTATGTGTCATTATTCTATTGTTCATAGTCTATTCATTTGGAGTCTTATCATTAGTGTTGATTTTTTGTAATTTGATTGTAGGAATTCTAACAAAAGTTACTTCATTTTCTGCTTGACAATAGGATCAAAACACACCACACAAAGCAAAAAAAATAAAAATAAAAATTTGTTGCTTACTCATCAATGTATCGCTTTGGCTCTCAACCTCGAATGGAGGAACACCATACAGAAACTCATAACACAGGATACCTAATGTCCAATTGTCAACTGCATAGTCGTGCGCTTTGTTCTCCACCATTTATGGGGCTAGATAATGCAGAGTTCCACACATGGTGTGTCTCTTGCTTGTGGATTGTACAGAGCACCCAAAGTCTGCAATCTTCAGACGACCCTGCCATTGTAATGCAATAGTTGATCAATATAGAACACCAACTTTATTCTTTGTTCTGAACTAAAATCAACATGACTTTGTGTAACTACAGATATGACAATTTAAGGTTTCAATCACTTCAGCCAAATTGCTCAACACACTAGGATGAGTGAAGAATTTTAGCCTTGTATGCTATGAAAAGTGGATTGTAGAAATGATGCCTAAAACAGTTCTTTCTTACCTTTGTGACAACTTCTGGTTGAGAGTTGTTAATCAGATAAACAAGCCACTCAAAAAGCACATCCAATCAAGGTTAAAAATCCATTTGAAGCAAAAGTTAGGGCTACTTTGGATTCAGTATATGACCATATTGAATTCTGCACAAAATCAAGTAGAAATAAATTTGCGCCCAATCATTCATGAATATGCAAAAAGTTGAAAAGAGTAGACCATATTGATTAGTCTAGAAAAACTTGGCTGAAGATTCTGAGAAAAACCTGAATTATCTTTAGAAAGGCCAAACAAATGAAAACACAATTGGGAATATAGTCATCCTATGTGAAGCCACACATTAATTTTTTTGTACATTTGTTCTGTGTATTTAGCATTATTAGGGAATATTTCATTTTGGAATTGCATCAAGTTAGTTCAACAAACTAAAAACATACAATTCCAGTTTATGAAATTACAATGGGATTATAAAAGATTTTGCAGAATACCTCATGATCAAGCAACAAATTCTCTGGCTTGATATCCCTGTGAATCACATCCTTCTCGTGACAGTATGCCAAGGCTTGCACAAGGCTCGCAATGTACTAAAATTTCCCAACAAAGAAATAGAAGATTAAAGTTTCTACACCCAGAAACCTAAATATAAAAAGAATAGAAATCAAAAGACACAAAAAAAACACCTACTCTAATTTGAAAATTGAATAGAACAACTAAAAGCATACCAAACAAAATAACCCAAAACCCAAATCAAGCAATATCAGAATTTAAGAGAAAAGGAGAGAAAATACCAAATTTCACATATACATATGAATATATTGTTGGTGACTAAAACATGCAATGCATCATTTCGGTCCAATTTTCAATTATGGCAATTTAGTCCCCAGCATGTTTAATTTGTAATTTGTGTTTAAATAGTCGTTAACACCATTTTCATCCAAATTTTATAACAGGAGCATTTTTGTCTAAATTTCCAAGTATCTCAAATCCTTCTTTAAATCCAAATTTGATGAAAAAATGGCTAAAAGTGCGCTCCAACCATTTCTTTAAATCTGTATCAAATCAAGAGAGAGAAATTATTTATAAATCAAGGACGAACCAAATCATTTACCAATTTCCCAATAGTTGCATTTTCACTCAAATTTGATGAAATTTTAAGAAGAGTAAAGATTGGAGATGGTTTTCTTTTATCAGAAATGGTTAAAATAGACTTAAGAGGCAAATTAAAAAATTTTCAAAAAGATTAAGGATTGGAGTGTTCTATATCATAATTTTCACTCAAATTTAATAAAAAGAAATAAAATAAGTGAGACCAAGTATTGAAGATGCTGTAATGGATCAAATTCACACAATTAAAATATAAGAGTCCAATATGAAAATCACTGCATACTTTGAGAACCAACATTATATGTATATATTTATATATATACAGAGCGCCCTTTCTCAGAAGATGACCAGCTGAGTCATGATAGAGCTCACCGCAAAGGAGCGTACTCCAAAATCATGTAGATTCGTTCATCATCATGGAACCAACCGTAAAGCCTGAGGGCATTGGGATGGCGAAGACTGGTCTGGATCTCCATCTCTCTCCTCAGCTGGTAATGCAACCTGTACTTCTTTATCAGCTCCTTGAATATCACCTTCAATGCCACAATGCACTTGCTCTGCAACCACAATCCACATCACAATCCCAAATTCAAATCAACAAATCACAAAATCAGACACACTCTCTCTAGAAATCAGTTTCTCTCTCTAGAGAGAGATGTAGATATGTACCTTGAGTTCGCGAGCAAGGTAGATGCGGCCGAATTTGCCTTTGCCGAGGGGTTTTCCGATCTCGAAGTCTTGCAAGGACCATTGTTTGTTCTGAGGGTTTTGATTTTGTCTTCGATTTTGGCAAGGCATTTTTGGTTAGGGAGGGATTGAAAGAGAATTGGGAATGGGAAAATTTCGGAGGATTTTGAATTCCAGAGGGGAAAAGTTTTGGGTGTGAAAAAATGTGGGCCTGATAACTGGGTCTGCGTTTCATTGAGCCCAAATTCTCTTCCTTTAAAAATTGAAATAAGAGTTCTGCCTTGTTTAGAAAGTTGGCTATTTTAGTTGTTTAATTGGTTTTTTAGTTATTTTAACTTAGTTAAAAAAGTTATATTTGAAAAGTTTGTTGGTTTTTTTTTTATTTTTTTATTTTTTTTATAGTTGATTTGATGGTTGCAAGAGAAAAAGTGAAATGATTATGGGTTGAATGTGATATTTTGTCTTATTGACTATTTTAGTATATTTTATCTTTTAATGGACTATTTTGGCCTAACTCCCTTCCCAAACAAGATCTTAGGCCTCTTTTGGGAACAAGCTATTTGAGTAACTTTTTAATTTTTTGGCTAAAATATGAGGTAAAAAAAATTAGTATGTTTATAATGACTTTTTGATTTTTACTTAAAAGATATGCAAATAGTAGAGAGAAAATAAAAATTTTGACTTTTTTATATATGTTATAGACTTTTTGATTTTTTAATAACTTTTTGGCTTTTAGGTTAAAGTAGGCACATGCCAAACAAGACCTTAATGACACCAAGATCACAACATTTAGTAGCCGATTTAAAGCCTTGTTTGGGTTAAACTATATAAGTGCATGTTTTTGCATAAATACACTTTTTTAAGTCACATCAATCAACATCTCATTTCTACTTTTTTACATATCTAATTCACACATCATTCCTTTTTCGCTAAGGCATTGCATGATTGAAGAAAAGGAAAAACAAATGTTATAACTCTGAACAACCTCATATTATGTAACACACAACTTGTTTAGTAAAAACACAATCGACAATTTAAATAATTAGTCCATGTTATTCATTCTCAAGCATAAAAAGCAAGAAACGGTTATTATATCACATGAACAATATCTACAAGCTCCTAAAATAAACACAATTTACCTTCTTGTACTTCTCATAAGATATTCTACAGTATTGAGGGTCCTTTTCCCTTTTATGCCACAAGTAATCTATAGGACGGGCAAAAACTACAGCAGTTGCCTTTTTTTTTTGGAGAGATTCCTCATGTTCTGCATTAAAAAGCAAGACCCAACACAATTCAACCATGCATTTACAAAAAAAAAAAAAAAAAAAATTGGGTTAAATTACAAATATACCCTAAGGTTTATCAAAAATACAAATTTTCTCATAATGTGACAAATTTCAAATATCCCCTGTTAACGTTTGTCTCTTAATAGAATCAATAGATAATGTAAATTAAATAATTACCCTCAAATACCTAAATAAATTTACTCTAATACCTACATCTCCTTCCTCCATCATGCAAACCCCTGTCCACCCTTATCCACTCTCCTTCGCCACCTCCACCCATTTGCATGCTCAACCGACACCCTTTTGTAGCCATGGACAAGAAAGCTAAAACAATTGCCATCTATATTAGCTTCTCTCTCAACTTGTCCTCAATCCCCCTTTGTTCCTTTTCATTTTCTCTCACTTTATCATACCACTATCCACAATTGTCTTAACACATACTATTTTCTCATAAGATGAAGTTGTTAGAACCTAAGTAGCACAAACATAGATATGCCAACATTCCAATTTTCTAAAAATGTAGAACACGACATGCTTGAAAAAAGTTAAAATTTTATATTTTTTACAAATTTATTATGAAGCACAACGAGGCGTAGCCTTGCGTTTTGAACTGGTCGAGGTGAGGCACAATATGCAAGGCACGAGGTTTTTTTTCGAGGCGTGAGGCGCGACCTTCATGGGCGTTACCTATTTTTTTAATCCAACTGTTGATTAAGTGCTTTTTATTTCTTATTTGAACTGCAAACTAGAAGTTTAGTTGTTTTGAACTTTATGTAGATGATCTTAAAACTTTAGGTTTTTGGTGGATGTGAATGTGATACTTAATATCTTTTGTTGGATATAATATTTTTAGTTTTTAGAAGATTGAATGTTATGTTTATCAATCATTTGAAATGGTGAAGCTTGCTTTGTTATTTTCAGATATATATATTTTTTATGTTAAAAGTTTGCCTATTTTATAATTTTGCTTTTCTTCTACTATTGCACCTCGTTTTGTTGAGACGCACGCCACACCTCGCCTCGCGCCTCACGCTTAGGCTATAGGAGATCTTATCGCTTCAAGATAGAGCCTTTTAAAACACTGCCAGATATACAAATAATTTATTCAAAGATAATTTAAAAAAAATATAACATGACTCTAATTAAAAAAAAATACATTTCATAGTTTGAATATCAAGGTATCATTCACATGAGAATTACATAATAACTAATGTAGAACACCATATATAAAGGGGTTTATCGCAGAGGACTTGAATAAGCAATACAATAAATGTCGCCAAAAGTGTTTGCATTGTGTTGGTTAAATGTCGATATTATAAATTTAATTTTTAATTAAAATCAAGATGATGTTGGATCAATCTTAGTAAATAAAATTGCTTATTCAACAAAGCCACTGCTTCAAACTTTATTATTAAAAACAGTGGCTTTGTTAGACCAAACGGGCAATTTTTTCAAATTGGTTGACACTTTTGCAACGATCAAATCCATTTTGATAGTGTAGCACCGTTTCACTTTGTGAAACCTGTTCGGGGCTAACTTTTGTCTATATAAACTCCATAATTCCAGCAGTTTGGGGAAAAAAAAGGAATAATATCAATAGGAATTCAGTCCGAAATATTGAGTCTGAATTTTGTCTTTGCCATCCAAATTTCTTTAGTGCATTATTCTTCATTTATTATTTTAGGAATAAATATTCAGAGAGTTAGTACACAGGTTTGGTTCGCCGAAAAAATTGTTTGGAGTATTACTACAATTTGTGAAGATCATTGTATCCTGGGAGATAGACGCCACTCAACCGTAAGTACCGTAGCGGGGCGAATCTGTCTTAAGGACAGAGTGTCAGACACTCGACTTGGTCTTGAATTATTTTTCCGGTTCGATAAATAAATCTGGTATGTTATTTATTTATTTTGTTTGAATTATTTCAGTTTATTTTATTTACACAGAAGATTGTTCCAACAATCTTAAGACAGATTCGAATTATTCTGTTTACATAATTTTTCGTTTGTTTTGTTTTTCCTTCATTCTTCGTAAATAATTTCGAAAGAAAATTATTTTCTGTGGATTTACAAAATAATATTCTGGTTGGAAAAACAAATAGTGATTATATGCTATTTGACAGATAGTAGTAATATACTGTCTCTTTTCTTTGACAACAACTAGTAGTACGATACTGGTGTCATTAACAATTCAAAATATATTTGTGAAATTTTTTCAGAAATTAATTTTGGGTTTTAGAAATTATTTTATGAGTTTTCATTAATTAAAATTCTGTTTTTAGTATTTTAATTTTTGAAGTGCTACTGAAATTAATTTTCTGTGTGGAATTAATTTGTTTAAATAAAATTTTATTTTATTTTCAAATTAATTGGAAAATAAAAGTTACATTCTTGTTTCTTTTAATTTTACAGAATTTAATTCTGTGCATTTGGTTTAATTTTCTGTGTAGTGTAAATTCTTATTATAATTTTGTTTTATAAATTAGAATTGATGGCTATTGAAACAAATGCCCAAACAAGTACTACTGTGGTAGTTGCGATTGCACCAACTCTCTCTCCTGTGATGACAGTACCGGTAAATCACGGTGAAAAGCCAGAGAAGTTCTCAGGAACTGACTTTAAAAGATGGCAACAGAAAATGTTGTTCTATCTTCCAACTCTGAACCTGGCTCGTTTCTTCCGTGAACATGCTGAAAGAGGATGAAACCGACAGGCAAGTGGTTGCTGCGGTTGATGCTTGAAACATGCCGATTTCCTTTGCCGGAATTACGTCTTGAACGGACTTGACAACACATTATACAACGCCCGTTCAATCAAGACAAAGAAAGGAACTTTGGGAATCGTTGGAGAAAAAGTACAAAACGGAAGATGTCGGCTTAAAGAAATTTGTGGTTGGAAGATTCTTGGATTTTGTTATGGTTGATTCAAAAACTGTGATCAGCCAAGCTCAAGATTTTCAACTCATTCTGCATGACATTCACGCAGAAGGTATGTCTCTCAATGAATCCTTTCAAGTTGCAGCCTTAATTGAAAAATTACCCAAAGACTGGAAGGAATTCAAGAACTACCTTAAACACAAGCGCAAAGAAATTTCTATGGAAGAGTTAATTGTGCGTTTAAGGATTGAGGAGGACAACCGTAATTCTGAAAAGTGGGTTGGTAAGAATCCTATGAAGTCTAAGGCAAATGTGGTGGAACATGCTTCAAAAACCAAGAAACGTAAGTCTTCTGGAGAAAGTTCATCACAAGGCTCTAAAGGGGGGGATAATAAAAAGTACAAGTTTAATGGCAAATGTTACATCTGTGACAAAGAGGGACATCGGGCCAAAGATTGTCAGAATAAAGGCAAAAGTAAGAAAAGAACAAGCAAGAAGCCCGCTCGCCCATATGACCGGCGGACAATATTTCCAATGATGTAGATGACATCAATCTTTCTGCAGTTGTTTCCGAGGCAAATCTTGTCGGAAATCCTAAAGAATGGTGGGTGGACACTGGTGCTACTCGCCATATTTGTGCCGACAAAAAGATGTTCACATCTTACTCTACAGTGGACAATGGTGAACAACTTTTTATGGGCAACTCCTCAACTTCCAAAGTTGAAGGACAAGGAAAGATTGTTCTCGAGATGACATCAGGAAAGGAACTCACTCTCAACAATGTGCTGCATGTACCGGACATTCGCAAGAATCTTGTTTCTGGATCTTTGTTGAGTAAGAATGTGTTTAGGCTAGTATTTGAGAGTGATAAGTTTGTACTTACTAAGAATGGGATGTATGTAGGAAAATGTTACATGTCTGATGGCCTTTTCAAGTTAAATGTAATGACTGTTGTACCCGCTGTTATTAATAATACTACATCTTCTTCTTACTTGCTTGAGTCTTCAAATTTATGGCATGGTAGACTAGGACATGTTAATTATGGATCTTTGCGTAGATTAATTAATATGGAATGTTTACCTAAATTTGATATTGATTCAAATCATAAATGTGAAATTTGTGTTGAGGCAAAATTATCTAAAACTCCTTTTCATTCAATTGAAAGAAGTACGGAACCACTTGAATTAATTCATAGTGACATTTGTGATTTTAAATCAATTCAAAGTGGAAAAAAGTATGTAATCAGTTTTATAGATGACTGTAGACACCCCATTTTTGACCGGCCTTAAGACTCAAACGTCACCGATTGAGTGCTGGGTGATGTTGCATGTCAGGCTCGCTCAAGCCTCGAGTTGCGGGCCAGGCGCCTCTACCTCCCGACTCGAACCCTCTTCAGGCCTTGTCTCGGTTTGCAACCAGCTCGGTTTTCTCTCGCTTTTCTCGAGGGAGGAGTGGTCCCAGACTATCTCTCGGGTCGAGGGTTACGCTTTTGTGGTCAGAGGCCATTTTGCCCATTTCGAGCCCGGCTTTCGGATCGTCAGCCGTGTGCCTCGGCTCGGGACCGCCCAACCATCTCCGATTTCTCCAATTTTTGGTAAGTGCCTCTGCTTTAGCATAACGAGGACACTGTCTTCGATACCACTGCGGGTCGAACGCCACTTCCGATGCGGCAATTTCATTTTGACCCGAACTTCGCGGTTTAGGCCCCGAGCATTCATTTCAGATCGTTGTTCGCTCATTTTGGCAGTGCCTCTGTTTTAGCATAACGAGGAACACTGGGGCCCCCGATGTTTCCTCGTGGTCAGATGCCACTTCCGGCATGCATGGGCTGACTCCGAATCGGCGGCTTTTGGTCCCGAGCATTCATTTCAGATCGGTTTTCTCCGGTTTTTGGCAGTACCTCTGCTTTTGTCATTTCAAGGAACACTGGGTCGATGCCCACTTTCAGGTCAGATGCCACTTCCTAAGACTCGCCATTTTCGATCCCGAATTGCCCGCTTTTGACTCGGCGTTCATTTCTCATTAGTTTTGTTCAAATTTGGCAGTACCTCTGCTTTCAATACCAGAAGATCACCGGGGTGGAGGTCAGCAATTATCCCAGATAACCAATTTCGCTCCTCCGGCCACTTTTGCTCACTTCCTGCCAATGTTGAACACCCCGGGGTATTTTCTTCCAACCAAAGCTACATATTTGTGATCGGGGACATGGGAGGACCCTAAAATGTATGGTCGGCCAAATTTTGATTTTCATTTTTGAGCCTCTCCTTCAAATCCAATGTTGTGACTCCGCCTGTTGCTAATTTTCAACCTTGGAACCTTGTTCTACACACATGGGAGGACCCTAAGGTGCTATGGCCGGCCATTAATTCTTTTTTTCATTTTTGAACCCCTCTTTAAAGTGTATTGTTGTCTCTCCTGGTTTACAGTTGCCAATTTTCAACCACAGGGTTGTGTTGAGGACACATGGGAGGACCCTAAGGTGCTATGGCCGGTGTAGACACCCCATTTTTGACCGACCTTAAGACTCAGACGTCACCGATTGAGCGCTTGGTGATGTTGCATACACTTCGCTCGAAGTCTCAGAGTTGCAGGCGCCTCGCCTCCGGACTTCCGAACCCTCTTCAGGCCTTGTCTCGGTTTGCGAACCGCACTCGTTTTTCTGCTTTCTTTCCCGAGGGAAGGAGGGTCCCGTAGACTATCTCCCAAAGGGGCCGTGAGCTATATTTTTGTGTCAGAGGCCATTTTGCCCATTTCGGAGCCCCACCTTGCTGGCCGCTGCAGGTGCCTCGGTTCGACCACCCAACCATCTCCGACTTCTCCGGTTTTGGCGGAGACCTCTGTTTTAATGTTCGAGGAACACTGGGCACTGATGCCCACTTCGCACTTAACACCACCGGTTTTGGGACCCCAAACCGCCGCTTTTGGTCCCGAGCATTCATTTTGCATCGGTTTCTCGATTTTTGGCAGAACCTGCTTTTATCATTTCGAGAAACCCCTGCCTCGATGCCCACTTTCACGTGGGTCAGATGCCACTTTCGTGTTCAGAATCCGGTTTGGACCCCAAACCGCCGCTTTTGGTCCCGAGCATTCATTTTGCATCGGTTTTCTCGATTTTGGCAGAACCTCTGTTTTGTCATTTCGAGGGACACTGGGTCGCAGATACCCACTTCGGCCAATACCACTTCCCAAGAATCGCAGTTCATTTTCGGATCCCGATTTGCTTGGTTTTGGCCCCCATCGTTCTTTTCCCATTAGTTTTTGTAAAAACTTGGCAGTACCTCTGCTTTCAACACCAGAAGATCACCGGGGGGGGAGGCCAGCAATTATCCCAGATAGCTACTTGCTCCTCCGGAGCTGCTTTTCACTTCCGCCAATGTTGAACACCTTGGGGGTATTTTCTTCCAACCAAAGTTACATATCTGTGATCAGGGGACATGGGAGGACCCTAAACAAGCATGGTCGGCCAGCAATTTTGATTTTCATTTTTTGGCCCTCTTCTTCAAATGCAATGTTGTGAATCCCGCTCAATGTTGCCAAATTCCAACCTTGGAACCTTGTTCTACACATCTTGGAGGACCCTAAAAGTTGGTGGTCGGCCAAATAATTTTGAATTTCATTTTTGAGCCCCTCCTTCAAGCTCTATGTTGTGACTTCTGCTTCAGAGTTGCCAAATTCCAACCTTGGGGCCTTATTCTACACACTTGGGAGGACCCTAATGTATGGTGGTCGGCCACTAATTCAACACTTCATTTTTTGGGGGTGGCTGGCCGGCCACAAAAGGTGGCTGGCCGGCCAGGGAAGGTGGCTGGCCGGCCACCTTGCAGAGAGTTACCCGTCGGCCAGATTCTCGCTTCCACTGCTCCACTGCCTAGCCGCCAAAGTGTCTCCTCATCCGGATATTTTGGGAGGAAAGCTGGGTGCTTTCCTCCTTTACACCTCATTTGTTGTCTATTTGAAGGGCCCTCCTCTCCTTCTTCAAGGTTGGAAAATTTGCCTTCAAGGATACTTCTCCAAACTCCTCCATTTTCATAGCTCAAAACCTCAAAAAGCTTTCAAGTCCCTAGGCCTTCTCTTCATCAACACCTAGCCTCACCTTCCCTACTACCATTCCAGCAGCTAGGAAGTGAATTTCAGAGGTTGAGAAGCTACAAATCAGAGCCAAGAATCAAAGAAAGACAAGTCTTCAAGGCATGGCTATAGGCCATTTCGGGGCTTAATTTCACACTTTCGGGATGAATGCATGCTTCGAGTGTCATTTCGCTCGCTTTGGTCTGTTTTCCCCTTTATTTAGGTGCTGAAATTCCATTGCCATGCTTACATATCATTCCCTATGCCATTTGCATCATTTTTGCATTGCCTCGGTTTGCGTGCCAGTGTGCACGCCTTTCGAGACGCCCCTGTTTTATCCGCCGGCAGCCTATGTGAGTGCGGTTGAGGCCCTCTCATGTCGGCGTAAGCCCAATTTGCATTTTCATGCTTCTACATCATTGCCTCGATTTGCGTGTCCGCGGGTACGCTTTTCGAGGCAGCTTTATTTTTACCCGACGGCCTCCTATGTGAGTGAGCTGAGGCTCTCCCATGTTGGTGTAAGTCCATTTCGGCATTCCGTATGCCATTTCTTTGCATTTCATCATCGCTTTGGCTTATGCTACCAGGCACGCACTTCGAGGCACTTCGATTTTATCCGACTTTTCATCTTTCATCATCGCCGGCTTATGCGTGCGCTCAGGCACGCACTTCGAGACACTTCGGTTTTATCCGACTTTTCTTTCATCATCGCCGGCTTATGCTACCAGGCACGCACTTCGAGGCACTTCGGTTTATCCGACTTTCATCTTTCATCATCGCCTCGGTTTGCGCTACCAGGCACGCACTTCGAGGCACTTTTATCCGACTTTCATCTTTCATCATCGCCGGCTTATGCTACCAGGCACGCACTTCGAGGCACTTCGGTTTTATCCGACTTTTCATCTTTCATCATCGCCTCGGTTTGCGCGCTGTCAGGCACGCATTTCGAGGCACTTCCGCTTATCCGATTTTCATCCTTCATCATCGCCGGTTTGCGTCCTCAGGCACGCACTTCGAGGCACTTCGGCTTATCCGATTTTCATCTTTCATCATCGCCCGGTTATGCGTCTGCGGCACGATTTCGAGGCATCCCATTTTTCGTAGCATTCATGTGTATTCATCCCAATATTGAGTTGTGCAACCGCTTCCTCGCCATCATGCATCGATATGCGTGATTGGTGGCGCGAGGATCGAGACATGCATATATTTGTGAAATACATCGCTATGCCCTTTTCCTCGCCTCCGCTGCAAAGAAAAATGAAGAATTATCGCCTTTTTGGAATCCGCCAAGATTTCGAGAAAAGTGCAAACAGAGGCTAATCAGCATCCCAAAGGATTTCGCCAAGCTTCAAAGATACATCATCTATCGAACGAGGCGCCCCGGCTTGCACGCCAGCTTTTAATTTTTGTAATTAATTTGTTAATTAATTAGAATTTGTATTATTTCGATCAGATATTCTTTTATTCGGTCTCAGATATTATTTATTCGACCTCCGCGCGAGGGCATAAATGTAATAAGGTGTGTGAGTGTGATGTATGTCTTCCAACCCCCATTTCTTTCTCCCTTTTATTTACTCGCTTGAATGGTTGGATATAGGCATATTTCAATCAAAGATACAAGATGACAAAGATGTTTGCATCATTCATCTCAGACAGCATGCATCGGGCTCAAGATCATACAAACTGCATTTGTATTTCAATTCTAAGTTGAATACATGTTAGCCGTTGCATTTCATACGCCATCTTTAGAATAGCCGAGCCTGCTATAGTTGCATTTTGCATGTGTTGCATTAGGCATTCTGCATTTTTAGGATCATGCATGATTTCTAATGAATTTCCTGTTTTGGCTTGGAGTACTCGGTGAGTTTTTATGCTTTAGCATCCTTGCATGCGTGTGAGTGTTGCCATGATAGCATGCTTACCATGAGGCTAACTGCTTATGTGATATAACTGCCTTGAATGCCTGTGGGTGGAGGTTGAGTTATCTGAATTGGAGCAATTCATCGATTGTTTGTTAAGCCCACTAGACTGTGGCAAAATCTGTATTTTAAGCCTACCTGCGGGTAGCAAACCATCTTTCACAAACAAACATGAAATGTTTTGTTCCAATTCAGACGGCCATTTATACTTGTTTGTCAAAGCATCACATAGTAATCCTAGGCTAATAATCTAATAAGAGCATACAATGTTTTCAAAATCGATATCATGGTTAGTAGAGGCCGGTCTTTGACCGGCGAGAGGGGTGCTCACGATGTGACCTTTCCCTAATCGTACCCAAGTTCCCGAGCCAACTTTGGTGATGACGACACGCGGCCTTTTGGCACCGAGTCGTGGTTTCCTAAATTTCCCATTTTAAAAATATTTAGGTGGCGACTCATATTATCCGCAAAGCACCATGTTTGGCACTTCTTTCAAAAAATTGCTTTTCCTTCAAAACGATTTGCGGATTTGGACTCTTTGGTTCAAGATTGAGAACCGCAACAAAATCGAGTCCGAATCAGAAGCGAGGTCCTCGGGCGTGGTTACGCTTCGCGACTCGGCCGGGACTTAGAGAACTTGACTCGAACTCATGATATCCGGTTTTGACTACACTTGTGTGTTTCTTTGCATTGCATTTGCATTGGTGCGCCTAGGACACCGTGTTTGCCATATGCCATTCTAACGATTTGGTCGGAGGCTTGTCTTGTCAAGTCATGTCCATAAGGCCGACGGCCTGGCTCGACAAAGATGGGAACACAAACCCCGCTTTTAATGGGCACCCTTTTGACCATTCGACCTAGTGCATATTCGATCCATAGTGACCATTCCAAACTAGGACAAGTTGCTTACCCGCTTATAGGTTGTTTGAAGTCGCCAAGGCGTAGTGAACCCCTAGTTCCTGACAAAATAGGACAGGGAAACCCTACCCCAACATAGGGGTGTTTTTGGCTCTCACTTATCTGTTATGTGCTTGCTAGAGTGCGTCTCTACAGGGAATGCATATATCAGTTTTTGAGTTTGGGCATGAGGCCTGCGGGCACCAATTTAGTATTTTGGGTATCAGTCAAGGGCATCAAGATTTGGTGGAACTCATTACCCGAGGGTATCACCACAGCGGAATTTTGGGCGATTCAAGAGAGGGCACACTCATTCAGCTTTGCTCATATCCGCTGGTGAAATCAGTTGAGATGTCGATGTTTCTCTTTTGCTAGGTAGTCATGGAACCACAGCTCCAGAAGGCTCCACTATCCCCCGGGTACATTGGACTAGTGCTGATAGACTTTGTGAGGTCAGAGATTCAATTCAAGGGTAATCGTTTCTTACCAGAGGCAGGTGAAAAGGGCCACCAGCACAAATCACCGCCAAAGAAGCTATTACGATCGCTGGTCTTTATCCACCCCACTAGTGAACGGTCAGCCGAGGTCTCGCCATCAGAGGGATAAATACTACCGCTTAGATGGATCAGAGAACACATCGTGATGGAGGCGATGATGCGCCGATGCAAGAAAGTATGAAGCTCATGCAAAGAAGACGCTGTCCGCCAAGCGAATTTTCCAAGCAAAGACGCAATCATGGCTCAAAGCCGAGCTCATCACTGTCGCAACAATAGAAAGCGCGTCGCTTTACAACAAGTTCTCCCCAAAGGAGCTCCAAGACTGGGAGACGCCAAATG
This sequence comes from Camellia lanceoleosa, assembly GCA_025200525.1. Lineage (NCBI taxonomy): Eukaryota > Viridiplantae > Streptophyta > Magnoliopsida > Ericales > Theaceae > Camellia > Camellia lanceoleosa. Next base: position 1,281,139 of record CM045771.1, read on the forward strand.
TCCAAAATATCCAGAGGACACGGATCTTCCAATCTGGCCGCCTCCGCTTCCGCCACAACCGCCCAAGACCCACACACTGTTAATCACCCGGCTCTCCTTCGAAGTTTGAGGTAGATCATACCGCTCAAATTGAGCAAGCTGGAGAAGCTTTTTAAGAAATCACAGGGGGTGAAAGCCATTCCGGGCATCGAGGATGGTTATACTGATGTGGCCGTGACATTACCAGACAGATTCAAAATGCCACAGATTGATCACTTCGATGGGTCCGATGATCCCATGGTCCACCTTCGGTTATTTTCAGATGTATTGCGGCCAATGGGCCTAACCAGATCACAAAAACTTTCACTATTCGGCCGAACCTTGTCAGGGATAGCTTCCAATTGGTATGCGAAACTAGAAGATGAGGTCAAAACAAACTGGGATGAGATGGCTGAGGCCTTCCTTGCACAATATTCGTACAATACGCAAATCGAGGTCACAACTCGTGATCTCGAGACAACGAGGCAGGAACCCAAGGAGTCTTTCTCTGACTTCAGAATCTGGGAGGGCAAAGGCATCAATGATGACCGTGAGGCCTACAGATAGAGATCAAATCCGGGATGATTGTGCGCAATCTCCAACCGGTTAATGAAGAAGATGATCGTAGTCCCTTCCCGACCTTCGCAGATCTACATGATATGGGAATGCAGACGAGGATGCAATGAAGCAAGGTCTGCTTGACCAAGACCGGATCACCGGAGAACCTTCAACCGCAACAACAACACATGCACAAGCGTGATGCGGCCGCAAGATCTTCCGGCGGGCATGGTTACCACCACCACATCAAAAAAGGCTACCCCATTCACCAGTGCGTCCGGGGGTAACTCACAGATGGCCAAATATCCACCCCGAGTCAAGAGGGTTTTCACTCCACTTCATATGCCTCTGTTAAAGGCTCTAGAGGTCTTACTCCGGGAAGGACATTTGAAACCATTGGAACAACGGCCCCTACCCGATCCTATCCTCGCAAAGCATGACCAGACTAAACATCAGGCCTATCATCAACAAACCGGTCATGACACCGACAGTTGCTTTCGCCTGCGCCATGATGTACAAGATCTCTTTGACAAAGGGGTCATTGCTGCGCCAGGTCCTGCAAAGTCTATTGGCACTTGATCGCTGAACTTGTGGGGATAATGTGATTATGCGATCGGGGGTGAACTACCACTGGTGGTGAATGGCATGCACCGCTTTGAGCAATGTACAGTGTTAATTTTATGCTCGACTTGGGTATTGGGTCATTTTGTTGTTTTGTTTTGAGTCTGCTTTTTGTTTTGAGTCGCTTTTTTGTTTTGGGTCCGTCTTGTTGTATCGAGTCACCCTGCTTGTATAGAGTAGGGTGATTCCGGGTGTTACCTCGTGTCACCATTTCGTTTTATGCTTGCTTTTTTGTTTTGTTTTGAGTCTGCTTTCATCAGGAGCCGCTTATGCCAACAGATTTTGAATGAAACAAAGAAGGATTTCCATACTCGCATTTGCTTCGCCGTGTGCTAGTTGTGCCGGATTTGAATGAAATGGCAAAGGCATTCCACCGCTTTTGTGCCTTGAAGTCATTGTAATGACCTAAGTTTTTCAAAACTTTTGAACACCGCAGTTGAAAACAAAGAGGGAGGAATTCCTCGGGATTTGCAAAACTTTGATCAAACTGAGAGAAAGAGAGGCGTGCTAAGCCTTTTAATGAATGAAATCATGCTTGTTAGCGTGAGTACGAGAAGGACCCCGCTTGATCCAGACCGTTTCACACTATCTTCAAGTAGCGATTCGTCAGCTTTAAAAATTTTCAAAAACAAAATGTTTTATGCGGTCCTCGCAAGACTGTGTGGAATCGCTCTTGAGATTGTGCAGCTTAGGATCGCTCTCAGCCTCGAGATTCAACCCCTTTGCTTCTAAACCTTGAACTTGAATTCAGAAGGTTCAACGGTCAACTATGATGTGAGGCTTGTGTGGCCAGATTTGAAGCAGCCCTCGAACAAGAGGCACCAAAGTCAGATCAAGAAGGTCAGACCTCATCAGAAGAAGCTTGCAAAGCTAGAACAGAAGCACCTCTCGAACTAGGGGCAAAAAATATCCGATGTGCTCGAAGAGCCAAAGGTGGATCCTTTTGTAAATCAATACAACAGCCACTCTCCTAGATACAAAGGGCTTCAATCTCAAAACCATTTGGCATGGACTTGTTACGCTTTTACCCTTTGAGAGGCTCACAAGCCGAAAACCCTAAGGGCGACCTGTGCAAAAGTTAGAGCGAAGAAAAGAAAAAAAAAAAAAAAAGAAGAAAAAGAGAAAATGCAAAGAATGAAAAAGAAAAAAACAAACAACAACAAAAAAACAAAAAGAAAAGAAAAGAAAAGAATGAAAGAAAAAAAGAAAACAAAGCTCGCAAGGTCGAAAAACTCGCAACAGCGCTTTGGCAAAAGTTAGAGCATAAAAGGAGAGGTTAAATACCCGAGTGTACCTTAACCCCGAACTACGAAGGCTTGATTCCCATCTTTGGGATACGAGGCAACTTCATTCAAGTCCACCAGAAAACACTTCGATTCGATTGGCCCATGCAATGGTTTTGGTCATCTCGCCTTCTCAGATCCGAGAGTTCTGTTGTGTTCATCACTCAAGATTGATTACAACGTCGCAAAGGCCATCCAAACAAGGGGTAACTTTCTGCCATTCAACGCGACGGTGCCGTTTCAAACAAGGCAACTTTCCGCTATTCAATACGCCATGTGTTTTCAAACAAGGCAACTTTCTGCTATACCGCCTCTTCAAGCACGGGCGCTTTTCCTTGATCCGAGGTTGTGCATCTCAGAGTAGGTTTCATGCTTCGAGCAAGTGGCCGTGCAAAAATAGTTTTTGAGAATTTTACCGAGGTTGACTAATTTTCTCGAAAATTGTTCCATCTTTTCCAAAAACTAGGCCATTTCTTGGACCCAAAAAGGAAAATTTTCAAGGCTCATAGCCCCGACTTGCATGATTTCAAATCTAAAATTGAACAAGCATGTTAATCTAACTCTCATTTTGGTCAAATTTTTTTAGGAGAAAACCAAAATAAAAATGGTCAAAATGACGAACTAAGGGCACGCTTGAGTCGTTCTTCGCTTTTTCCCCGTTATCAACATACTTGCCAAGTAGGGCACTCTACCGCCAACCAAGGCACAACCGGGGCACAAAGAAGAGGGCGTAAAGCTCTCATCCTCCGACCAACGGCGTATCAAGCCAAGTGCGGCACAAACCGGAATGGATCAACATATTCCCATTCCTCATCTCGCAGATCTAACCATGTCCAAACTCCAAATAGGCATCATCGATCGATGTCACCGCAGATCCGCTACACACCCAATTGTAGCGCAGCCTCTCAGGAGAAACTCACTGTTGTGAACAAGAAAGAAAATCTAGCAGAATGCTAGAGGCACGAGCCCACAACTTGCTGTTTATCCATCAACCACCCAGGGGAGGGATTGAAAAATGAGAGATTGAAGAATAGAGAGATGTGCGATGAGAAAAAAGGTGAGAAAAGGGCTTTTTCAGAAAACTAGAGATTGAGTGCCGAGTGATGTGAGAATCACAAATGAGAAAGGGCGGGAAACACTACCTAGTGAAACAGGCTCTCTGTACACGTCTGAGTGTCGTGTCTTTTTGTTTTATCTCGATCCTTATTTTGAGTCGTCTCGAGTGTTACTCGATGTGTCTAAGTTATGTGCCTTTTGTTTTCTTGTTGAGTCGTAGTGTCAGAGTCAGAGGCTCAATACCCTGCTGAGAATCCTTTTCATTTTCAAAAAATAAAAATCGCCTTGTGCTATGAGTGTCGCGGCCGTTCTCCACATTTGTGCAAAATGTAATTTGTTCTTTCAGAAACCGCAGGTCCACCCCGATAAGTGTGAACAAGAGAACCAGACCTATCTGGGTTATGAGTTTTGCCGCAGCAAAAGCAAAAGAGGGAAATGTCTGCATCCGAGTTTGTTCCAACATCAAGAAGTTCCGAGACTATATTCCGTGTGTACCTCTTCGTGTCTTGCCAATGTTCAAGTATGAGTGTGCCTCACTCAAGCTCAAGATCAAGTCTACTTCAAGCCAGAATGGCGATCAGAAGTGCTCTCCTTGAGTACCATTCCCTGCCAGAGGCATCTTGGCTGTGTTCGCAGTGAGTTCCTAGGAGACCAACTGCGACGGTGGAAACTAGAGTTCGAATGGCCGTGGCCTAGAACGCAAAGGTTCGGGATTTCCGAGACTAAAGTCTGGTTTAAATACCCAGAGGCGCCGCTTGAAATCAGATGGAAGCCCCATAGGTTGAGATAGCGTGTATGCACCTCAATTCTGGATACTGAACCAACCTAGTCTGTCACCCCGTTGAAGAATAGGGAAAGTTGTGAATATGATCAGAAAGACAAGCGGCAGCCGTGGCTCCTACATGCAGATATTGTTACTTGTTAGCATTCCAGAACCTTTGTACTGTGAGTTGAAGGTAAGTGTTCGAAGAGCACGAGGGGAGATCCCCATCAGAGTAGAGCGGTTCACCGCCACTCACCTTATGAGATGCTTTCTAAAAGCGCCGCTTTGTCCATTTATTGCTTTCCGTAAGCATCATGCATTGTATTGCATTGTACCTATCAAGTTTCTTTCTCATTTCACTTAGTGTATCAATCACACTTCATTTATTTAGTGTATCAATCACACTCTCATCACACTTTATCACATTTAGTATATCAATCATACTCCTGTTCACTAAGTGCATCTATCCCACTTCATGTTCACCCTCAGTATATCCATCATACCTGTTCACTAAGTGCATCTATCCCACTTTGTGTTCACATTTAGTATATCCATCATACTCCTGTTCACTAAGTGCATCTATCCCACTTCATGTTCACCCTCAGTATATCTATCATACTCTGTTCACTAAGTGCATCTATCCCACTTTGTGTTCACATTTAGTATATCAATCATACTCCTGTTCACTAAGTGCATCTATCCCACTTCGTGTTCACATTTAGTATATCCATCATACTTGTTCACTAAGTGCATCTATCCCACTTCGTGTTCACATTTAGTATATCAATCATACTTGTTCACTAAGTGCATCTATCCCACTTCGTGTTCACATTTAGTATATCAATCATACTCCTGTTCACTAAGTGCATCTATCACACTTCGTGTTCACATTTAGTATATCAATCATACTCCTGTTCACTAAGTGCATCTATCCCACTTCGTGTTCACATTTAGTATATCCATCATACTTGTTCACTAAGTGCATCTATCCCACTTCGTGTTCACATTTAGTATATCAATCATACTTGTTCACTAAGTGCATCTATCCCACTTCGTGTTCACATTTAGTATATCAATCATACCCTGCTCACTAAGTGCATCTATCACACTTCGTGTTCACATTTAGTATATCAATCATACTCGCTCACTAAGTGCATCTATCCCACTTCGTGTTCACCACTCAGTATATCCATCATACTTGTTCACTAAGTGCATCTATCCCACTTCGTGTTCACATTTAGTATATCAATCATACTCCTGTTCACTAAGTGCATCTATCCCACTTCGTGTTCACATTTAGTATATCAATCATACTTGTTGACTAAGTGCATCTAGCCCACTTCGTGTTCACATTCAAGATATCCATCATACTTGTTCACTAAGTGCATCTATCCCACTTCGTGTTCACATTTAGTATATCAATCATACCCTGCTCACTAAGTGCATCTATCACACTTCGTGTTCACATTTAGTATATCAATCATACCCTGCTCACTAAGTGCATCTATCCCACTTCGTGTTCACATTCAGTATATCCATCATACTTGTTCACTAAGTGCATCTATCCCACTTCGTGTTCACATTTAGTATATCAATCATACTTGTTCACTAAGTGCATCTATCCCACTTCGTGTTCACATTCAGTATATCCATCATACTTGTTCACTAAGTGCATCTATCACACTTCGTGTTCACATTTAGTATATCAATCATACTCCTGCTCACTAAGTGCATCTATCCCACTTCGTGTTCACCACTCAAGATATCCATCATACTTGTTCACTAAGTGCATCTATCCCACTTCGTGTTCACATTTAGTATATCAATCATACCTGCTCACTAAGTGCATCTATCCCACTTCGTGTTCACATTTAGTATATCAATCATACTTGTTCACTAAGTGCATCTATCCCACTTCGTGTTCACATTCAAGATATCCATCATACTTGTTCACTAAGTGCATCTATCCCACTTCGTGTTCACATTTAGTATATCAATCATACTCTGCTCACTAAGTGCATCTATCACACTTCGTGTTCACATTTAGTATATCCATCATACTCTGCTCACTAAGTGCATCTATCCCACTTCATGTTCACCCTCAAGATATCTATCATACTGCTCACTAAGTGCACCTATCACGCTTTGTGTTCACTTTTAGTGTATCAATCACACTGCTCACATAGTGCATCTATCACACTTTGTGTTCGTACTCGAGATATCTATCATACTTGTTCACTAAGTGCATCTATCACACTTTGTGTTCGCTTAGTGTATCAATCATACTGCTCACTAAGTGCATCTATCACACTTTGTGTTTGCTTTTAGTATATCCATCACGCTTGTTCGCCAAGTGCATCTATCACACTTTGTGCTTGCCTTTGTGTATCCATCACACTTTGCTCACTTCATTCACTTAGTGTATCAATCACACTTTGTTCATATAGTGTATCTATTACACACTTGCCGGCATCTATCACACTATGCCTACTTTTACGTATCTATCACATGCTCACTTTGTGTATCAATCACACACTTTCGCTTGTGTATCAATCACACGCCGCTTTGTGTATCAATCACACACTTTCTTTGTGCATCTATCACACTATGCTCATCTTGTGTATCCATCACGCTTTGCTTCATATAGTGTATCCATCACACTCGCCGCTTTGTATCTATCACAAATGCACATCGTATTCACAAAGTGAGAATTGCAATAATTTTCTTACATCCTTTCTGCAATCCTTTCTGCATGAAATGTGCTTAGATTTGCATTCACTTGCCGACACTGCGTGTGTCAAACTTTTCGAATTACAGGAATCGCACTGAATATATGTTGTTAGCATATTGTTCTTGTTGCAATTCTCTTTTGCGTGCACGATATTGTATGTACGGTTCATTTGAGGTCAGACCGCATTTAATCGCAGGTATCGTATCTTCTCCGTGTGAGACGCGACGAGAATTGAATAATTCTCCGCATTCCTAACTGCATGAGATGTAGTTGTTTGCTTTGCATTCTTGCTTAAAACTGTTGCATCTATTTGTCAATACTTGCTTCATTACAGCTCGTTGCACTTGCACAATCACTTGGCTCCGTGCCTATCATTTGCATTCTTGCCCCCTGCTCATGGGCACGCATTGCTTGTTTTGTATGATTGTCTAAGTCTTCGCCTTATCAAAAGTGGGTCGTCTCTGGCCTTTGACATTCACTCACGTCACTTCTTGACTTCCGAGTTCTGTCAAAGAGGGGCAACTGTAGACACCCCATTTTTGACCGACCTTAAGACTCAGACGTCACCGATTGAGCGCTTGGTGATGTTGCATACTGTGCTCGTTCAGAAGTCTCAGAGTTGCGGCCGCGCCTCGCCTCCTGACTTCCGAACCCTCTTCAGGCCTTGTCTCTTGCCATAACTGACTCGTTTTCTCTGCTTTTCCCGAGGGAAGGGAGTGGTCCCAGAGACTATCTCCCAAAGGCGTGAGCTATATTTTGTGGCAGAGGCCATTTTGCCCATTTCGAGCCCGGTGCGGTTTCTGGGCCGTCAGCCAGGTGCCTCGGTTCGGGACCACCCAACCATCTCCGACTTCTCCGGTTTTATGAGACCTCTTTTAATGTTCCGAGGAACACTGGGCCCTCGATGCCCACTTCGCGAACACCACTTGGTGTCGGCGACCGGTTTTCGGGACCCCAAACTGCCCGGTTTTGGTCCCGAGCATTCATTTTGCATCGGTTTTCTCTGATTTTTGGCAGGAACCTCTGTTTTATCATTTCGAGAAACCCTGGGCCCCGATGCCCTTCCGTGTCAGATGCCACTTTCGTGCTCAGAATCGTTTTGACCCCAAACCGCCGGCTTTGGTCCCGAGCATTCATTTTGCATCGGTTTTCTCGATTTTTGGCAGAACCTCTGCTTTTTCATTTCGAGGACACTGGGTCGCAGATACCCACTTCGCTGAATACCACTTCCAAGAATCGGCCCATTTTCGGATCCCGATTTGCTCGCTTTTGGCCCCAACGTTCATTTCTCATTAGTTTTGTTCAAACTTGGCGGTACCTTGCTTCAACACCGGGAAGATCACTGGGGTGGGAGGCCAGCAATTATCCCAGATAGCTGGCCATTCCTCCGGAGCCCGTTTTTCTCACTTCCGGGCCAATGTTGAACACCTTGGGGGTATTTTCTTCCAACCAAAGTTACATATCTGTGATCAGGGGACATGGGAGGACCCTAAACAAGCATGGTCGGCCAGCAATTTTGATTTTCATTTTTGGCCCTCTTCTTCAAATGCAATGTTGTGAATCCCGCTCAATGTTGCCAAATTCCAACCTTGGAACCTTGTTCTACACATCTTGGAGGACCCTAAAAGTTGGTGGTCGGCCAAATTTTGAATTTCATTTTGAGCCCCTCCTTCAAGCTCTATGTTGTGACTTCTGCTTCAGAGTTGCCAAATTCCAACCTTGGGGCCTTATTCTACACACTTGGGAGGACCCTAATGTATGGTGGTCGGCCACTAATTCAACACTTCATTTTTTGGGGGTGGCTGGCCGGCCACAAAAGGTGGCTGGCCGGCCAGGGAAGGTGGCTGGCCGGCCACCTTGCAGAGAGTTACCTGGCCAGATTCCTCGCTTCCACTGCTCCAAATTGCCTAGCCTTTTCAAAGTGTCTCCCTCATCCGGGGGATATTTTGGGAGGGAAAGCTTGGGTGCTTTCCCTCCCCTTTTACACCTCATTTGTTGTCTATTTGAAGGGCCCTCCCTCTCCTTCTTCAAGGTTGGAAAATTTGCCTTCAAGGATACTTCTCCAAACTCCTCCATTTTCATAGCTCAAAACCTCAAAAAGCTTTCAAGTCCCTAGGCCTTCTCTTCATCAACACCTAGCCTCACCTTCCCTACTACCATTCCAGCAGCTAGGAAGTGAATTTCAGAGGTTGAGAAGCTACAAATCAGAGCCAAGAATCAAAGAAAGACAAGTCTTCAAGGCATGGCTATAGGCCATTTCGGGGCTTAATTTCACACTTTCGGGATGAATGCATGCTTCGAGTGTCATTTCGTTCTGTTTCGGGGCTGTTTTCCCCTTTATTTAGGTGCTGAAATTCCATTGCCATGCTTACATATCATTCCCTATGCCATTTGCATCATTTTTGCATTGCCTCGGTTTGCGTGCCAGTGTGCACGCCTTTCGAGACGCCCCTGTTTTATCCACGGCACCTATGTGAGTGGTTGAGGCCCTCTCATGTCGGCAGAAGCCCAATTTGCATTTTCATGCTTCTACATCATTGCCTCGATTTGCGTGTCCGCGGGTACGCTTTTCGAGGCAGCTTTATTTTTACCCGACGGCCTCCTATGTGAGTGAGCTGAGGCTCTCCCATGTTGGTGTAAGTCCATTTCGGCATTCCGTATGCCATTTCTTTGCATTTCATCATCGCCTCGGTTTGCGCGCCTGTGGGCACGCACTTCGAGGCACTTCGATTTTATCCGACTTTTCATCTTTCATCATCGCCTCGGTTTGCGCGCCCGTGAGCACGCACTTCGAGGCACTTCGGTTTTATCCGACTTTTCATCTTTCAGCATCGCCTTGGTTTGCGCGCCCGTAAGCACGCACTTCGAGGCACTTCGGTTTTATCCGACTTTTTATCTTTCAGCATCGCCTCGGTTACGCTACCGCAGGCACGCACGTCGAGGCACTTCGGTTTTATCCGACTTTTCATCTTTCATCATCGCCTCGATTTGGCGCTACCAGGCACGCACTTCGAGGCACTTCGATTTTATCCGACTTTTCATCCTTCATCATCGCTTCGGCTACCAGGCACGCACTTTGAGGCACTTCGGTTTTATCCGACTTTTCATCTTTCATCATCGCCGCTTATGCTACCAGGCACGCACTTCGAGGCTCTTCGGTTTTATCCGACTTTTCATCTTTCATCATCGCTTTGCTTATGCTACCAGGCACGCACTTCGAGGCACTTCGGTTTATCCGACTTTTCATCTTCATCATCGCCTCGGTTTATGCGCTTGGGCACGCACTTCGAGGCACTTCAGTTTTATCCGACTTTTCATCTTTCATCATCGGTTATGCCGCTACCAGGCACGTATTTCGAGGCACTTCTTTTATCCGATTTTCATCTCATCATCGCCTCGGTTTATACCAGGCACGCACTTCGAGGCACTTCGGTTTATCCGATTTTCATCTTTCATCATCACCTCGGTTTGCGTGCCCGTGGGCACGCATTTCGAGGCATCCCATTTTTCGTAGCATTCATGTGTATTCATCCCAATATTGAGTTGTGCAAATTTGCTCCTCGGCCATCATGCATCGATATGCGTGATTGGTGGCACGAGGATCGAGACATGCATATATTTGTGAAATACACTGCTATGCCCTTTTCCTGCTCTCCGTTGCAGCAAAAAAATGAAGAATTATCAGCTTTTTGGAATCCGGCGCGCATTTCGAGAAAAGTGCAAACAGAGGCTAATCAGGGCATCCCAGTGGATTTTCGCGCCAAGCAGCCCAGCATACATCATCTATCGGCGAGGCGCCCCGGCTTGCACGCCGCTTTTAATTTTTGTAATTAATTTGTTAATTAATTAGAATTTGTATTATTTCGGAGATATTCTTTTATTCGTCTCAGATATTATTTATTCGGACCCTCTGCGCGAGGGCATAAATGTAATAAGGGTGTGTGAGTGTGATGTATGTCTTCCAACCCCCATTTCTTTCTCCCTTTTATTTACTCGTTTTGAATGGTTGGATATAGGGCATATTTCAATCAAAGATACAAGATGACAAAGATGTTTGCATCATTCATCTCATTGCATGCATCTGCCCAAGATCATACAAACCGATTTGTATTTCAATTCTAAGTTGAATACATGTTAGCCGTTGCATTTCATACGCCATCTTTAGAATAGCCGAGCCTGCTATAGTTGCATTTTGCATGTGTTGCATTAGGCATTCTGCATTTTTAGGATCATGCATGATTTCTAATGAATTTCCATTTTTGGCTTGGAGTACTCGGTGAGTTTTTATGCTTTAGCATCCTTGCATGCGTGTGAGTGTTGCCATGATAGCATGCTTACCATGAGGCTAACTGCTTATGTGATATAACTGCCTTGAATGCCTGTGGGTGGAGGTTGAGTTATCTGAATTGGAGCAATTCATCGATTGTTTGTTAAGCCCACTAGACTGTGGCAAAATCAGATTTTAAGCCTACTCGGGTAGCAAACCATCTTTCACAAACAAACATGAAATGTTTTGTTCCATTCAGACGGCCATTTATACTTGTTTGTCATGAGCATCACATAGTAATCCTAGGCTAATAATCTAATAAGAGCATACAATGTTTTCAAAATCGATATCATGGTTAGTAGAGGCCGGTCTTTGACGGGCGAGAGGGGTGCTCACGATGTGACCTTCCTAATCGTACCCAAGTTCCCGAGCCAACTTTGGTGATGACGGACACGTGGCCTTTTGGCACCGAGTCGTGGTTTCCTAAATTTCCCATTTTAAAAATATTTAGGTGGCGACTCATTATCCGCAAAGCACCATGTTTGGCACTTCTTTCAAAAAAATCTGTTTTCCTTCAAAACGATTTGCCGGATTTGGACTCTTTGGTTCAAGATTGAGAACCGCAACAAAATCGAGTCCGAACTGTAGCAAGGCCCCTCGCGGGCGTGGTTACAGCCGGCCATTAATTCAACAATTTTTTTTTGGCCATGGCTGGCCGGCCAATAGAGGTGGCTGGCCGACCAGGTGGGGTGGCCGGCCGGCCACCTTCCAGAAATCCACCTGCCCGGCCAGCTTTCTGCTTTCCAGCTCTTTCCAGCTGTCCAGATATTTTTTTGAAATATCTCCCCCATCCGGGGGATATTTTGGAAAGGAAATCTTGCCTCCATTTCCCTCCCCTTTTACATCTTTTTGTGCCTATTTAAAGGGCTAGACAGCCCCTTTGCTAGGGTTGGAACATTTTCTCTCAAGAGCCCCTCTTCCATAGCCTCCATTTCCATAGCCAAAACCTTGAAAAACCTTCAAGCTCTCTAGCTCAATCCTTCATCAACCCTAAGCTCCGCCATCCCCACTTCCATTACAGCAGGAAGGGAGTGTTCTTCAGAGGCTAAGAGGCAACAATTTCAAGCTAAGAGGCCACCAAAGTTGGATCTTCAAGGGTAAGTCTTTAAATCCCTTTTTCTAGCAAAATTTTGAGTCATTTCTTAGCCCTACTTGCCTACTGTTTTCGGCTTTGACCCCTACTGGTTTTGTGCTTATTTTGAGCCCCTCTACAACTTTGTAGAAGAGCTCAACCTCATTTGGTATCTCTTTCATATACTTGCTTCAATATCAATCTTTATGCCATAAAATTGCATGCTTTGTTCGGCTTTAGAGTGGTCTGATTTCGAGCATACTATATACTGTGGGTGGGCTTATTTTGAGCCCCTCTTCAACATTGAAGAAGGGCTCCATCATGTTTGGTGGCTCTAGCATGCACTTCCTTTGAAATTCTTTAATTTTACCGTAAAATTGCATGAGTTAATCAGCCTATTTGTGATCTGATTTGGAGTATGAAACCTACTGATATTGTGCTCATTTTGAGCCCCTCTTCAACATTGAAGAAGGGCTCAACCATGTTTGCCTCCTCTATCATACACTTGCTTTGAATCCATGTTTTATGCCTATCTTGCATGCTTTGTTAGACTATTTTGGCTTCTGTTTTTGGCCTTCATCAGGCCTTGAAGGAGTCTTATTTTGGTCCATAAATCATGCTTTGTGAAGGGTCTTAAGCCATTTGGTAATTGGTTTTAGTACTTGCTTTGAAATTCTTCAAATTTACCGTAAAATTGCATGTTTGTTTAGGCCATTCTAGCTTCTGTTTCTGGCCTTCATCAGGCTTGTGAAGTGTCTTATTTTGGTCTATTCTTCAAGTTTTATTAAGGGTCTTAAGTTTTTTTGGTCATTTCTTATGATACCTCTCTTTATAAACCTCTTTTGACCCTTATTTTGCATGCTATGTATTGTATATCTACACACTGAATTTGGGGATCTCATCTTCTGTAAAAATGCATATTTTTAGTCCCTCTCTAATTTTGTAGAACTGATTTTTTGGGTTTGAGCATTGTAGATATCACTTGCTTTGTAAATCCTCTCTTTTTCCGTATTTTTGCAAGCTATTGTTGTCATATCTATGCTTACAATTTGGCCATGTTTTGTACTGGAAAGATGCTATTTTTGGGGTTGCCTTGCTACTTTTTTTGCTGTCATGTGTCAATTTTGCATGTATAGCATAGTCAGAGGCCATTTCGGGGCTAAATATCACATTTCGGGAACATTCTCGCATCGGTGCATTTTTATCATCATTTTGAGGCTGTTTTCCTTCATTTAGTTGCTGGAATTTAGTTTGCATGCTTGCATATCATTTCCATGTCATTTTGCGCCTTTTTGTCATTGCCTCGGTTTTGCGTGCTGGGCACGCACTTCGAGGCGCCTGCTTTTCATTCATCGGCATCCCATGTGAGTGCGGCTGAGGCCCTCTCATGTTGGTATAAGTCCAATTTGCATTTCGATGTCATTTCAAGATCGCTCGATTTATGCGTCTGCAGCACGCATTTCGAGGCGACTTTTTATCCGACGGCAGCTTATGTGAGTGCGGCTGAGGCTCTCTCATGTTAGTGTAAGCCCAATTTCCATTTTACATCTCATTTCCATGTCATTTCATGCCTTAGTGCATTTCCTCGGTTTGCGTGCCCGTGTGTACGCATTTCGAGGCATCTCCTTTTATCATTATGGCAGCCTATGTGAGTGCGGCCGAGGCTCTCTCATGTTGGCGTAAGCCCATCACTACATTCCATATGCTATTTTATGCATTCCTCGGTTTACGTGTCCGCGGGCACGCATTTCGAGGCAGCTTTATTTTTACCCGACGGCCTCCTACGTGAGGGAGCTGAGGCTCTCCCATGTCGGCGTAAGCCCATCACTCCATTCCGTATGCCATTTCATTCCATTTCATCATCGCCGGCTTATGCGTCTGCAGCACGCATGTCGAGACACTTCGGTTTTATCCGATTTTATTTTATCATCGCCTCGGTTATGCGTGCCTGTGCACGATTTCGAGGCACTTTGGTTTTATCCGATTTGCACTTCACATCATCGCCTCGGTTATGCGTCTGCAGTGCACGATTTTGAGGCACACTCGCTTTATCCGATTTGCATTCCAGATGCCATTTCCTCAGATTATGTGCTGGGCACGCATTTCGAGGCATTTCTTTTTAGTCTCATTGTACATCATATTTCATGTCATCTCATGCTTGTATGCCATTTTTCGATTTGCGTGCCTGTAAGCACGATTTCGAGACATTCTCACTTTCATAGCATTGTGCACACCAGTCAGATCTTAGTTGCATTTCATGCATATCATGCATATTAGCGTCGTGTTCGATAGGAATTAGCTTGCACGGAAACGAGGCACGCTTTCAGACTCGGTGACGGAACGGGTCTCAATTCCCAAGTCACCGACACTCCGGATTACCCATGATGGAGTTAGGTTTTCATTGTAGCATTCATCTGCATTCAACTGATATTGAGCTGTGCAATTCGATTCCTCGGCCATCATGCATCGATATGCGTGATTGGTGGCACGAGGATCGAGGCATGCATATATTTGTGAAATACACTGCTTTGCCCTTTTCCTGCTCTCTGTTGTAGCAAAATCAAGGATCAACAACTTTTCGAAATCCGGCACGCATTTCGAGAAAAGTGCAAACATAGGCTAATTGGGGCATCCCAGTGGATTTCCGCCCGAAGCAGCCCAGCATACATCATTCATCAGAAGCAAGGCAGTCCCTGGCTTGCATGCCAGTTTTACAGTTTTCTTAGTTTAATTTGTTAATTAATTAGAAATCTGTATTATTCTTTTATTCGGACTGTATATTTATTCGGACCCTCTGCGCGAGGGCATAATTGTAATAAGTGTGGGTGAGTGTGTTGTATGTCTTCCAACCCCCATTTCTTTCTCCCTTTTATTTACCTGCTTATGATGGTTAGATATAGGGCATATTTCAATTAGCATACAGCATGACAAAGATGTTTGCATCATTCATCTGCTTTTGCACGCATCGCCTCGGCAAGCATCATACAAATCGCATCAGATTTCAATTCCAAATTGAATACGTGTTAGTTGTAGCATTTCATATACCATGTTTAGAATAGCCGAGCTGCTATAGTTGCATTTTGCATGTGTTGCATTAGGCATTTCAAAGATTTAGGATCATGCATGATTTCTAATCACTGCTTTTGGCTTGGAGTACTCGGTAAGTTTTATGCTTTAGCATCCTTGCATGCGCTGAGTGTTGCCATGATAGCATGCTTACCATGAGGCTAAATGCTTATGTGATATAACCGCCTTGAATGCCTGTGGGTGAAGGTTGAGTTATCCAATTGGGACAATTCATCAAATGTTTGTTTTAAGCCCACTAGATTGTGGCAAAACCATGTTTTCTAAGCCCACCCGAGGGTGGAAAATCCGCATTTAGCTCGCTCATGGGCAAGACCATCACATCATTTTCAAACAAACAAACATGAAATGTTTCGTTCCAATTCAGACGGCCCATTTATACTTGCTTGTCATGAGCATCACATAGTAACCTAGGCCAATAATCGAATAAGAACGCACAAAGTTTTCAAAAACAGATATCATGGTTAGTAGAGGCTTGGTCGATCGGCGAAGGGGGTGCTCACGATGTGACCTTCCCCAATCGTACACAAGTTCCCGAGCCAACTTTGGTGATGACGGACACGTGGCCTTTGGCACTGAGTTAGGGTTTCCTAAATTTCCCATTTAAAAAAATATTTAGGTGGCGACTCTGTTATCTGGCAAAGCAGTCCATGTTTGGCACTTCTTTCAAAACATCTGTTTTTCTTCAAAACGATTTGCCAGAGTTAGACTCTTTGGTTTAGATTTAGAACCGCAACAAAATCGAGTCCGAACTGTAGCGAGGTCCCTCGCGGGCGTTGTTACAGTTTCTGGCGACTCTGCTGGGGATTTAGAGAACTTGACTCGAACTCATGATATCTGGTTTTGACTACACTTGTGTGTTTCTTTGCATTGCATTTGCATTGGTGCGCCTAGGACACCGTGTTTGCCATATGCCATTCCCGAACGACGGTTTGGAGGCTTGTCTTGTCAAGTCATGTCCGTAAGGCCGATCGGCCTGGCTCGACAAAGATGGGAACACAAACCCGGTTCACCGGCACCCTTGACCATTCGACCTAGTGCATATTCGATCCATAGTGACCATTCCAAACTAGGACAGTTGCTTACCCGCTTATAGGTTGTTTGAAGTCATTGCGTGTAGTGAAACCCTAGCTCCTGACAAAATAGGACAGGGAAATCCTACCCCAGCATAGGGGTGTTTTCGCTCTCACTTATCTGTTATGTGCTTGTTAGAGTGTGTCTCTACAGGGAATGCATGTATCAGCTTTTGAGTTTGGGCATCAGGCCCGCGGGCACCAATTCAGTATTTTGGGTATCAGACCTGCGGGCATCAGTATTTGGTGGAATCAGTTTTACCTGAGGGTATCAGCTTAGAGGCAGAATTTTGGGGCGTAATCTGTGAGAGGGCACACTTATTCAACTATGCTCACATCTGTTCAGGTGAAATCAGCCGAGATGTCATCTGCTTTCTTTTGCTAGGTAGTTTGGGAACCATAGCTTCAGAGGGCTCCAATATCCCCCGGGTACACCGAACTTGTGTTGATAGACTTTGTCGGGTCAGAGATTCAATTCAAGGGCAATCAGTGTTCCTTTACCAGAGGCGGGGTAAAAAAAAAAGGGCCAACAGTAAATCACCAATTCAAGTTACGGATCAAGGACCTTATCCACCCCACCAAGGAACAAATAAAGCCGAGGTCTCGCCATCGCAGGGATAGATACCAGTCAATCAGCTGGAACAGCAGAATATGGCTGGCATGGAAGAAATGATGCGCCAAATGCAGGAGAGCATGAAACAGATGCAAAAGGACGCTGCCCGCGAAGCAGAATTCTCTAAACAGCAGGCCACAATCATGGCCCAACAGGCTGAGCTCATTACTAGACTCCAGCAACAAACCGGAGCATCAGCCTCACATCAGGTTCCTCCTCCATCAGGACCCCCACTACCCGAGCAGACCCATACTGTTCAGAGTACCTTGCCAAACGCCCAGAACACCCTACCCAATACCCAGAACATCCAGGAGGACACGGATCTTCCAACGGGGCCAGCTCCGCCTCCACTTCCGCTACAACTGTCCAAGACCCACAATCACCCGGACTCTCCCTTCGAGTTTGAGGTAGATCATACCGCTTTGAAATTGAGCAAGCTGGAGAAGCTTTTTAAGAAATCCCAGGGGGTAAAGTCCATCCCGGACATTGAGGACGGGTACACTGACGCAGCTGTGACACTGCCGGACAGGTTCAAGATGCCTCACATCGACCGTTTTGACGGGTCAGGAGATCCCATGGTCCACCTGAGTTTGTTTTCAGATGTTCTGCGCCCGATGGGCTTGACAAGACTGCAGAAGCTCTCCCTTTTTGGCAGGACCCTGTCGGGTATTACGGTCATCTGGTACGCCAAATTGGAGGATTCAATGAAACAAAATTGGGATGAAATGGCTGAGGCCTTTGTCGCACAATACTCGTACAATACCCAGATTGAGATCACAACTCGCGATCTCGAAACGACGAGGCAAGAGCCCAAAGAGACTTTCTCTGACTTCGTAACTCGGTGGAGGGCAAAGGCATCGATGATGACCTTGAGGCCTACAGACAGAGATCAAATCCGGATGATTGTGCGCAATCTCCAACCGGGGTTAATGAAGAAGATGATCGTAGTCCCCTTCCCGACCTTCGCAGATCTACATGATATGGGGATGCAGATCGAGGATGCGATGAAGCAAGGTCTGTTTGACCAAGACCGGGATCAGCCCCGGAGAACCTTCAACCGCAACAACAACACAGGCACAAGCGGTGATGCGGCTGCAAGATCTTCCGAAGTGGGCATGGTTACCACCACCACACAAAAAACAGCCACCTCATTCACCGGTGCGTCCAGAGCTAGCTCGCAAATAGCCAAAAACCCACCTCAAGGCCAAAGGGTGTTTACTCCACTATACATGCCCCTATCCAAAGCTCTGGGGGTTTTGATCAAGAAAGGGCGTCTGAAGCCCCTGGAACCACAGCCGCTACCAAAGAACCTCCTCTTCACACAACCCACCGACCATCAGGCCTTCCAAGAGCGATGGCCATGACACCGACATGTGCTTTCGCTCGCCACTTAAATACAAGATCTGATCGACAACAGAGTCATCCCCGCACCGGGTCCTACAAAGTCTATCGGCACTTGATCAGTGAACTTGTGGGGGATAATGTGATGTGAATGGGGGATGAACCACCAGCGGGCAGCGCTTGATTAACTCCAGTTATGGCGTATGGTACGCACTGTTTTGAGCATTCGCGAATATCAGTTTTTGTGCTTTCTGACTTGGGTATTGGGTCAGTCTTGTTGTTTTGTTTTGAGTCTGTCTTTTTGTTCTGAGTCAGTCTCTTTTGTTTTGGGTCTGTCTTGTTGTATCGAGTCAGTCCTGTTGTATAGGAGTCGGGTGATTCCGGGGGTGTTACCTCGGGCGTCACCATTTTGTTTTGCGTTTGTCTTTTTGTTTTGTTTTGTTTTGAGTCTGTTTTTGCCAGGGAGCCAGTTGTGCCGACAGATTTTGAATGAAACAGCAGTGATTTTCACATTCTTGTGTTCGCTTCTGCCTTGCGCCAGTTGTGCCAGAAACTTGAAAGAAATGGCAGTGCTTTTCACCTGCTTTTCTGTGCCTTGAAGTCATTGTATTGACCTATGTTTTCCAAAAGCTTTTTGAACACTGCGGTGAAAACAAAGAGGAAGGAATTCCTCGGGTTTTGCAAAATTTGATCAAAATGAGAGAAAGAGAGGCATGCTAAGCCCTTAATGAATGAAATCATGCTTGTTAGTGTGAGTACTGAGAAGGACCCTAGCTTTGATCCAGATTGGTCCTACATGCTTCTTGGCCATGACGATTTGTCGCTTTCTTAAAAACTTTCAAAAAAATGTTTTGCGCGGTCCTGCAAAGACATGTGTGGAATCGCTCTTGAGATTGTGCAGCTTAGGATCGCTCTCAGTCTCGAGACTCTCCCCCTTTTGCTTTCACACCTTGAACGTGCATTCAGAATGTTCAAACGGTCGACCACAATGCGAGGCCTGTGTGGCCAGATTTAAAGCAGCCCTCGAACGAGAGGCACCAAAGTTAGATCAAGAAGGTCAGACCTCATCAGAAGAAGCTTGCAAAGCTAGATCAGAAGCACTCCTTGAACTAGGGGCAAAAAATGTCCAATGTGCTCGAAGAGCCAAAGGTGGATCCTTCTGCAAATCAATACAACAGCCACTCTCTTGGATACAGAGGGCTCCAATCTCAAAACCATTTGGCATGGACTTGTTACACTTTTACCCTTCGAGAGGCTCGCTGGGCCGAAAACCTGGAAGGGCGACCCAGGCAAAAGTTAGAGCAAAGAAGAGAATGAAAAAAAGAAAAAGAGAAAAAATGCAAAGATACAAAAAATGCAAAAGAAAAGAAAAGAAAAATTGTGAGAACCCGAATATAAAAATTAAATCAATAATTAGATAATAATAATTTTACAAATCTCAAATATTTTGATAGTGAATCTTAAAGTGCAAATTACATATTTAGAAGGTCTTTTAATTAATTTTAAATCCGAAAATAAATTATGGTGAAAGTCTTTAGTTTGGAAGCAAAATTTATTATTAAAAAAAAAGAAAAAAAAAGAGAAGAGGGTGTGACTTGAACTCTAGACCACAAAATGAATAAATAAGGCTCTTACCATTTAAGTTACATCTAACTTATATATATATTTTGTATATTTATCCATTTATTTGACCCACAACTAATATAAAATAAAATATATACAAAACCTACAAAACCCTAATTCTCTTATTAGCTTACAAAACAATATAGCGGCAGCCAGGGGAAGGAATTGAGAGAAGAAGAAGAAGAAGAAGAAGAAAAAAAAAGAATTGCAAAGAAGGAAGGATTTTTGGGTGTGTAGTAAGTATTTATCTTTCTTCTTCCTTAAGGTTTTGTTCTTTATCCTTACTCTATGATTATTTAGTTCATTGATGGAGAGGTTGTAGGTTTATGTATTTTGTATATAGATATCCTATTGAGAAACTTGAGGAGCTAAATTTATGTGTAAAGATTGGGTGTAATTCTTAGTTCAAAAATTCTGTACAGAATCGCAAACTTTAAAAATCAAGAAACCATATCAAACGAACGAATTTTAATCTGAAATTTTTACAGTAGATCAATTATATATTGAATTTAATATCTAAATTTTTTCATAATTTTTGGGAGTCAAAATCCATATAAATTGAGGTATTCAAATCTGTCCAGGAAACCAGTCCGAAACAGTAAATTCGGGAATGTTGTTCTCTTTGGGTATAAATCCAAAAATTATCAAATTAGTGTCATTAGAATCGGTTACGAGTCTAGTTTCATACGTTTTTGGCCTTGCATTGATTGCTCGTGTATATTAAGAGAACCGTCAATTTCTTTAAAGTGCTGCAGAAAACAACCTGTTTGGATATAATAAATTGTAAATAATTATTTTGATAAGCAAATCAAGTGAAACCAATTGGATTTGAAACTTAGGATATATTAGATCATATCTGGAGGTTATTGAAATTTTTCGAATAGTGTGGAGTGGGTTTTGTAATTTTCAAAGTTAGCGAATAGATCGGGAAGGCTTGTTTGAAATTCTGTTTTATCTTGAAGTCACAATTAATTAAGTTTTGACCGGAACCCATGTCTTGGGTGCTTTTAAACCTTGAAGAACATGAACTTAGGTAATATATAAGAGTAACGGTGAGTTGGGTTGAGCCGGGTTAGTGCGCTTTAGTTGAAGTTACTTAGTTCCTATTGTTTTTAGTGTTTTTAAATTAGTTGTGACATGTAGTTTTTATACTTGGTTCAGAGCACTAGTTGGACTTTTACACTCTATTCGATTCAAGAATTATATTATTTCGTTTCAGGTGAGTAGTTTCATGCTACGTATTTTTATAAATATTCCCCTACCCTGAACTGTTGGAAAATTAAATTGTTGTTTCATGACTAAACTGTTTTGATAAATTATTATATTATCAATGGAATCAAATTATTTCTGAAACATGTGTGAATTTGGCATATCAGAACTATTTGTTTTGGTCTCATGTTTATAATGATGAACTACCATGTTTTGCGAAACTGATGTGTATTGCTTATTGGGACCATATGTGTATTTAGTCCAGGGAACTTATTCCACTGTGTGTGGTGACTCTGGCCACTAGGGAACAGATCCGGGTTGGGCCGTGATGACTCTAGTGCTCAACGATTGTAAGAAACAGACCTTTAAAAATAACTAGGTGACCTTCAATCGGATCGACTTTGAGAAAAGGCCCAGGTGCCACCCTGAGGATGACTCCTAGTTCGGTATTGGATCCAACGGGGCTTATAGCCTGAGAAATGTGTGGCAAATTATTTGTTTTTATTGGTACCCAGAAAATTATTGGTGTTCATATTATAATCTGTGGAAAATGTCTTTTAACATGTTCTTGCGAGACATGAGTATTTTAATGTCATTTAACATGTTCTTGCGAGACATGAGTATTTAAAGTATTGAACTGTGGAACCTTCTTTTTGAAACAAATAGTATTTGTCATTTAACATGTTCTTGCGAGACATGAGTATTTTAAGTGTTGAGCTGTGGAACCTTCTTTTTGAAACAGATTGTATTTACCAAACTGTATGCCAAACTAGTTTCTGTGATATATATTTTATTTTGGAATTGAACCCTGTTTTCAGAATTGTATTTACTATCCATGTTGCTACTCACTGAGCTATCAGCTGACTTAATTTTTATCACTTCCAGGTGTTAGAAGGACTTAGAATGGACTCATGGCATAGCGGGGACTCGATTGCATGGACCTCTAGGGCATACATTTATTTGTTTTAGGTTGCTTATCGAGTTTTGTGCATACATTGTGGTATGTCATTGGATTGAGTGTTGATTTATTTATTCCTGGGTTATCATCACAATTATTCTTTATGGTTTTGGGTTCATGTTTAGGCTTACGTGTGCCTTGGGCTAAGTCCCTGTGGGCCACGGCCGGTCATGCCCGGATTTGGGGTGTGACAAAAATGCAAAAAAAAGAAAGATGAAAAGAATAGAAAAAAAGAAAAAGAAAGAAGAACAAAGCTCGCAAGGTTGAAAACCTGCAATGGGCGCCTTGGCAAAAGTTAGAGCATAAAAATGAGAGGTTAAATACCCGAGTGTACCTTAAACCCGAACTACGTAAGGCTTGATTCCCATGTTTGGGATATGTAGGCAACTTCATTCTGAAGTCCAGCCATAAACACTTCAAATTTGACTGTGTCCATGCAATGGTTCTGGCCATCTTTGTCTTCTCTCAGATCGAGGATTTGGTTGTGCTCGTCACTCGAGGATCGCATTCAATGCGCCATGCCATCCAAACAAGGCAACTTTCCATTGCCATTCAAAACGCCACGTTTCATTTGAAACAAGGCAACTCTCGTGCCATTCAATGCGCCATGATGCGTTTCAAACAAGGGCAACTTTCCGCTATGCAGCTCTCTCCAAGCAAAGGGCAATTTTCCTCTGGATCCAAGGTTGTGCATCTCAGGAGTAAGTTTCATGCTCGTTGAGCAGGGGCCGTTTGCAAAAATAGTTTTTGAGAATTTTTACTGAGGCTGACTAATTCTCTCGAAAATTATCCTATTTTTTCCAAAACTGGACCTTTTCCCTGGACTCAAAAAAGGAAAATTTTCAGTGCTCATGGCCTGACTTGCATGATTTCAAATCAAAAATTGAACAAGCATGTTAATCTAGCTCTCATTTTGGTCAAAATTTTTTTTAGGAGAAAGCAAAAACAAAAAATGGTCAAAATGATGAACTAGGAGCACAGTTGGGTCAGGAGTTCTGTCTTTCCCCCTTTATCAACATACTCGCCAAGAAGGGCACTTTACCTGCCAGAAGAAGGCACAACTGAAGGCGACAACAAAATGGTCGAAAAGGCTCTCTCACCCTCCAAGCAGCGAGGTATCAAGCCAAGTGCGAAGCACGAACTGGAATGGGCCAAGACATTCCACTCCATCATCTGGACAGATCTGATCACGTCCAAACTCCCCAGCAGGGCATCATCGACCGATGTCAGCTGCAGATTTGCTACATACCCATTTGTAGCACAACCCCTCTGTGGGAGGACTTCACTCGCTGTGAGCGGAAGAAAGAAAATCTAGCAGAATGCTAGAGGCACGAGCCCATAACTTGCTGTTTATCCATCAACCACCCAGGGGAGGGATTGAAAAATTAGAGATTGAATAATAGAGAGATGTGCGATGAGAGAAAAAGTGAGAAAAGGGCTTTTTCAGAAAAACAGAGCTTGAGGGCTGAGTGATGTGAGAATCACAAATAAGAAAGGATGGGAAACATACTCGGTGAAACAGGCTCCCTGTGCACGTCTTAGTGTCGTGTCTTTTTGTTTTATCTCGATCCTTGTTTTGAGTCGTCTCGAGTGTTACTCGATGTGTCTAGGTTATGTGCCTTTTGTTTTCTTGTTGAGTCGTAGTGTCTTTGATTCAACAGAGGCTCAATACCCAGTTGAGAACTTATGCTCACTCTCAATTTCAAAAAATCGTTTTGTGCTCCGAGTGCCGTGCCGTTCTCCACATTTGTGCAAAATAGAATTTGTTCTTTCATAAAACTGCAGGGTTCAACCCAGGTCATGTGAAAACAGTAAACCAGGACCTATCTGAAGCTATGAGTTTCGGGCTGCAAAGCAAAAGCAAAAGAGGAAAATGTCGAGCATCTGAGTTTGTTCCAACTTCAGTAAGTTCCGAGACTATACTCCGTGTGTACCTCTTCAGGTCTTGCCAATGTTCCGAAGTATGAGTGTGTCTCGACCCTAAGTGTAAGTCTACTTCAAGCCAGAATGGCGATCAGGAGTGCTCTCCCTGAGTACCATTCCTTACCAGAGGCATCTTGGCCGTGTTTGCGATGAGTTCCTAGGAGACCAACTGCGACGGTGGAAATTAGAGTTCGAATGGCCGTGGCCTAGAACGCAAAGGTTCGGGATTTCCGAGACTAAAGTCTGGTTTAAATACCCAGAGGTGCGCCCTCGGCTTGAAATCTGTATGGAAGCCCCATAGGTTGAGATAGCATGTATGCACCTCAATTCTGGATACTGAACCAACCTAGTCTGTCACCCCGTTGGAGAATAGGGAAAGTTGTGAGTATGATCAGGAAGACAAGCGGCAGCCATGGCTCTCACATGCAGATATTGTTACTTGTTAGCATTCCAGAGCCTTTGTGCTGTGTGTTCAAGGTAAAGTGTTCGAAGAGCACGAAGGGAGATCCCCATCAGAGTAGAGCGGTTCACCGCCACTCACCTCAGGAGGTGCTTTCTAAAGCGCCGCTTTGTCCATTTATTGCTTTCCTTAAGCATCACGCATTGTAATGCATTGTACCTGTCAAGTTTCTTTCTCAAGTCATGCACGATATTGTATGTATGGTTCATTCAAAGAAGTTCCGTTTAAGATCATTCATTTAGTATATCAATCACACGTTATTTGCTTCACTCAGTGTATCTAACACACTTCATTTGCTTTAGTGTATCAATCACACTTCATCCATTTTGTGTATCTATCACGCACATATTCACTTTTTGTGTATCCATCACACACCTTTAGTGTATCAATCACACTTGTTCACATAGTGCATCTATCACGCTTTGTGTTCACCTTTAGTATATCTATCATACTCTGCTCACTTTGTGTATCAATCACACTATGCTCATTCGTTGCATTGTTATGCACATCTATCTAGCATTGTTATGCTCATTCGTTGTATTATTATACACATCTATCTAGCATTGTTATGCACCTTTTTCCCTTGCATTGTTATGCACATCCACTAGCATTGTTATGCTCATTCGTTGCATTGTTATGCACACTTTACCTGCATTGTTATGCACCTTTTTCCCTTGCATTGTTATGCACATCCACTAGCATTGTTATGCTCATTCGTTGCATTGTTATGCACACTTTACCTGCATCGTTATGCACCTTTTTCACTTGCATTGTTGACCTTTCCTCTCTTGCGTGTGATACGCTGAGAGATGCTTCCTTTCCTCTCTTGCATGTGATATGCTGAGAAGTTTCCTCTTGCGTGTGATACGCTGAGAAATTTACCTTTCCTCTCTTGCGTGTGATACGCTGAGAGATGCTTCATTTCCTCTCTTGCATGTGATATGCTGAGAGGTCTGCCTTCCTTCTTATGCGTGTGATACGCTGAGAAATTCACCTTTCCTCTCTTGCATGTGATATGCTGAGAGATGCTTCCTTTCCTCTCTTGCATGTGATATGCTGAGAGATGCTTCCTTTCTTCTCTTGCGTGTGATACGCTGAGAAAGTTACCTTTCCTCTCTTGCATGTGATATGCTGAGAGGTTTTCTCTTACGTGTGATACGTTGAGAAATCTACCTTTTCCTCTCTTGCGTGTGATACGCTGAGAGATGATCTTCCCCTTCTCTTGCGTGTGATACGCTGAGAAATTTACCTTTCCTCTCTTGCATGTGATATGCTGAGAGGTTTTCTCTTACGTGTGATACGTTGAGAAATTTACCTTTCTTCTCTTGCGTGTGATACGCTGAGAAAGTTACCTTTCCTCTCTTGCGTGTGATACGCTGAGAGGTTTACCTTCTTTCCTCCTGTGTGTGATACGCAGAGAGATGTTGTGTGTGAGACTCCGAGTACTCTCGGTAGTCACTTTTAGCTTTCTCTGCGTGAGACGCAATGAGAATTGCATTTTGTAACAACGCCCGCGGGGGGACCTCGCTACAGTTCGGACTCGATTTTGTTACGGTTCCAAATCTCGAACCAAAGAGTCCAAATCCGGCAAATCGTTTTGAAGAAAAACAGATTTTTTTTGAAAGAAGTGCCAAACATGGACTGCTTTGCCAGATAACAGAGTCGCCACCTAAATATTTTTAAAATGGGAAATTTAGGAAACCCTGACTCGGTGCCAAAAGGCCACGTGTCCGTCATCACCAAAGTTGGCTCGGGAACTTGGGTACGATTAGGGAAGGTCACATCGTGAGCACCCCCTCTCGCCCGGTCGAAGACCGGCCTCCACTAACCATGATATCTGTTTTTGAAAACTTTGTGCGTTCTTATTCCGATTATTGGCCTAGGTTACTATGTGATGCTCGCAGTAAACAAGTATAGACTGGGCCGTCTGAATTGGAACGAAACATTTCATGTTTGTTTGTTTGAAAATG
Organism: Camellia lanceoleosa; assembly: GCA_025200525.1. Taxonomy (NCBI): domain Eukaryota; kingdom Viridiplantae; phylum Streptophyta; class Magnoliopsida; order Ericales; family Theaceae; genus Camellia; species Camellia lanceoleosa. The sequence goes on from CM045771.1 coordinate 1,307,822, forward strand.
GTGTGGTGGTGCTACCCGGAGGTAGGCTAAAATGCGGATTTGCCACCCTCAGGTGGGCTTAGAAAACAGTGATGTTGCCACTATCTAGTGGGCTTAAAACAAACAGTCAATGCATTGTCCCAATTCAGATAACTCAACCTCCACCCACAGGCATTCAAGGCAGTTATATCATATAAGTATGTAGCCTCATGGTAAGCATGCTATTCATGGCAACACTCACACGTATGCAAGGATGCTAAAGCATAAAACTCACCGAGTACTCCCAGCCAAAACAGCAAACTGATTAGAAATCATGCATGAATCCTAAATATACTGAAATGCCTAATGCAACACATGCAAAATGCAACTATAGCAGGCTCAGCTATTCTAAATATGGCATATGATGATGCTACAGCTATCATATATTCAATTTTGGAATCGAAATACAGATGCAGTTTGTATGATGCGTCGAGCCCGGTGCGTGCAATACAGATGAATGATGCAAACATGCTGTCATACTGTATGCTAATTGAAATATGCCCTATATCTAACCATTGTAAGCGGATAAATAAAAGGGAGAAAGAAATGGGGGTTGGAAGACATACATCACACTCACACACCCTTATTACAGTTGTGCCCTCGCGCAGAGGGTCCGAATAAATAATACAGTCCCAAATGAAAGAATATTACAGTCCGAAATATACAGTTTCCTAACTAATTAACAAATTAAACTAAGAAAGTCAGCCTTGCTGGCAGTGCCTTTGCTATGTAGTGCTCATTGGTCGGGCGGAAATCCACTGGGATGCCCCAATTAGCCTCTGTTTGCACTGTTTCTCGAAATGCGTGCCGGACTCCGGAAAGTTGTTGATCCTCGGTTTTGCTGTAACAGAGAGCAGGAAAAGGGCATAGCAATGTATTTCACAAATATATGCATGCCTCGATCCTCGTGCCACCAATCACGCATACCGATGCATGATGGCCGAGGAATCGGATTGCACAACTCAATATAGGGATGAATGCATATGAATGCTATAACAAAACCGAACTCCATCATGGGTAATTCGGAGTGTCGGTGACTTGGGAATTGAGACCCGTTCCGTCACTCGGAGTACGAAACGTGCCTCGTTTCCCGTGCAATATGCATGAAATGTAGCTGATATGTGATATAGCATGCACAATGCCATGAAAATGAGACGCCTCGAAAAGCGTGTATACGGGCACGCAAATCGAGACGATGATATGAAATGCAAATCGGGTAAAACCGAAGTGCCTCGAAATGCGTGCACACGGGCACGCAAACCGAGGCGATGATATGAAGTGCAAATCGGATAAAACCGACGTGCCTCGAAATGATACGCACGCGCACGCAAATCGAGGCGATGATATGAAATGCAAATCGGATAAAACCGGTGACTCGAAAGTCGTGCACCCGGGCACGCAAACCGAGGCGATGATGTGAAGTGCAAATCGGATAAAACCGAAGTGCCTCGAAGTGCGTGCCCACGGGCACGCAAACCGAGGCGATGATGAAATGGAAACCGGATAAAACCGAAGTGCCTCGAAATGCGTGCACACGGGCACGCAAACCGAGGCGATGATGTACAAGCATGAAAATGGTACAGAAATGCAATGATGGGCTTATACCAACATGAGAGAGCCTCAGCCTACTCACATAGGAAGCCAGCGGATAAAAATATAGTGCCTCAAATGCACACAGCACGCAAACCGAGGCGATGACTTCGCGGCAAAATCGGATAAAACGAAGTGCCGAAATGCGTGCACACGGACACGCAAACCGAGGCGATGATGAAATGAGATGAAATGGCATACGAATGCAACGATGGGCTTACACCAACATGGGAGAGCCTCACCACTCACATAGGAGGCCGTCGGATAAAGAAGTGCCTCGAAATCGTGCACTGCACGCAAACCGAGGCAATGGCATACAAGCATGAAAATGCAAATTGGGCTTACGCCAACATGAGAGGGCCTCAACCACACTCACATAGAAAGCCGTAATGATGAATGAGGTGCCTCAAGTGCGTGCCCATTGGCACGCAAACCGTGGCAATGCAAAAATGATACAAATGGCATGGGAAATAACATGCAAGCATGGCAATGGAATTTCAGCACCTAAATAAAGGGGAAAACAGCCCCGAAACAAAACGAAATGACACTCGAAGCATGCATTCATCCCGAAAGTGTGAAATTAAGCCCCGAAATGGCCTATAGCCATGCCATACATGCAAAATATGATCATGGCAGCAAGAACAGTAGCAAGGCAGTCCCAAATATGGCATTTTTCAGTAACAAACATGGCCAAAATGCAAGCATAGATAGATCAACAATAGCATGCGAAGTTAGTGGCCAAAAGAGGAGTACTGAGACAAGTGACATATGCAAACCCCAAATGGACAAACTTTCTTCTACAAAATTGAATATGAGCTAAAAATAAGCACAATTTCAGAAGATGACATCCTCAAAATCAGAATAAAATCATGCTAACAATTCCATGCAAAAATGGAGCTCAAAAGAGGCTATAACAAGAGTCATGCAAAGAAAGCACCAAATGACAAAATTTTATTCATGAAATGTGTAAAGGGGGTCAAAATAAGACCAAAGTCAGTAGGGGTCGAAGTCCCAAAAACAAATAGAAATAGGTCAAAAGTTGCATACAAAAATGGGCACACTTGATGGAATTTGAAGGAAGTGGTGGATACAATGGCCAAATGAAGTTGATCCCTTCTACAATGTTGTAGAGGGGCTCAAAATGAGCACAAAACCAGTATGGATCGGACCCCTAAAAACAAAAGGAAATAGGCCTAAACTAGCATGCAAGATAATGGCATAAAAGCTAGGTATTGAAACAAGTATATCATAGGAGCATCAAATGAAGTCGAGCCCTTCTACAAAGTTGTAGAGGGGCTCAAAACAAGCACAAAAGAAGTAGGGGTCGGAGCCCCAATTCTCAACCAATTGGAGTATAGAAATGAATCAAGAAAAAGCCCTAAAAGTTGGTTTTGAAGACTTACCCTTGAAGACTTGTCTTTCTTTGATTCTTGGCTTTGATTTGTAGCTTCTCAACCTCTGAAATTCACTTCCTAGCTGCTGGAATGGTAGTAGGGATGGTGAGGCTAGGTGTTGATGAAGGGAAGACCTAGGGACTTAGAAGCTTTTTGAGGTTTTGAGCTATGAAAATGGAGGAATTTGAAGATGATCTCTTGAGACAATTTTTTCCAACCTTGAAGAAGGAGAGGGAGGGCCCTTTAAATAGACAAGAAATAGGGTGTAAAAGGGGAGGGAAAGCACCCAATCTTTCCCTCCCGAAATATCCCCCGGATGCCCCGGGGTATGTTGGAAAATATCCTGGACAAAGGGACAGCGAGGAAGCTGGTCGGCCAGGTAGTTTAATGCAAGGTGGCCGGCCAGCCACCCCCCATGGCCGGCCAGCCACCCTACATGGCCGGCCAGCCAGGTGAAAAAAATGAAGTTTTGAATTAGTGGCCGACCACCAACTTTTAGGGTCCTCCAAGGTGTGTAGAACAAGGATCCAAGGTTGGAATTTGGCAACACTGAAGCAGGAGCCACAACATAGAGCTTGAAGGAGAGGCTCAAAAATGAAACTCAAATTTTCTGGCCGACCACCAACTTTTAGGGTCCTCCCATGTCCCCTGATCACAGATATGTAGCTTTGGTTGGAAGAAAATACCCCTAGGGTGTTCAACATTGGCCCGGAAGTGAGAAAAACGGGCTCCGGAGGGCTGGAAACTTATCTGGGATAATTGGCTTCTCCCCGGTGATCTTCGATGTTGAAGCAGAGGTACTGCCAAGTTTGAACAAAAACTAATGAGAATGAACGCTCGGAGCCAAACCGAGCAATTGGGATCCGAAAATGAGTGGCTGGGTGTGGTATTCAGCCAGTGGGTATCTGCGACCCGGTGTTCCGGAATGATGAAACAGAGGTTCTGCCAAAAATCGGAAAACCGATGCAAAATGAATGCTCGGGCCCAAGCACGATTCGGTCCGTCCTCTGAGCAAAGTGGCACTCTGACCCGCAGTGGGCATCGAGAGACCCCAAGTGTTCCTCGAACTATAAAACAGAGGTGCAAGCCAAAGCCGGAGAACTTCGGAGATGGTTGGGCGGTCCGGCGAGCACACGGCACAGCGATCCCAAGACTCGAAATGGGCAAATGGCCTCGGCCACAAAAGTAGCTCACGGCCACCGAGATAGTCTCTGAGACTATTCCTTCCTCGAAAGAAAAAAGAGAAAACCGAGTCTGGTTATCGCAAACCGAGACAAGGCACGAAAGAGAATTGGTCCGGAGGCGGGCGCACGGCCGCGACTCGAGACTTCACGAGCACGAAGATATGCAACATCACCGAGCGCTCAATCGGTGACGTCTGAGTCTTAAGGTCGGTCAAAAATGGGGTGTCTACACATTTTTTTTCTTACATCCTTTCTGCACGAGATGTAGTTTGGCTCGAGTTTACTTGCTTACCTAGCATTCGCTTAAAATGTTGCATTTATTTCGCATATTTGTTTCATTACAGTGCATTGCATGAATCCTCAATTTTGAAACCGGCTTCGCTTTGCGTGTAAGTCCAATCTTCAAACCGGCTTCGCGTAGCGTATAAGTCCAATCGTCAAACCGGCTTCGCGTAGCGTATTAGTCCAATTATCAAAATCTCCCTGCATATCATTTGCATTTTGCCTCCTGCCTGCGGGCATACATATCTTTGTTTATCTTGTATGATTGTCTAAGTCTTCGGCCTTGTCAAAAATGGGTCGTCTCTAGGCTTTGACATTCACTCCCGTCACTTCTTGACTTCCGAGTTCTGTCAAAGAGGGGCAACTGTAGACACCCCATTTTTGACCGGCCTTAAGACTCAAACGTCACCGATTGAGTGCTCGGTGATGTTGCATGCTGTGCTCGTTCAGAAGCCTCAGAGTTGCGGCCGTGCGCCCTACCTCCGGACTCCCGAACCCTCTTCTGTGCCTTGTCTCGATTTGCGAACCAGGCTCGGTTTTCTCTGTTTTCTTTTCTGAGGGGAGGGAGTGGTCCCGTAGACTATCTCTCAGTGGCCGTAGGCTACGTTTTGTGGCCGTAGGCCATTTTGCCCATTTTGGATCGTCAGGCCGTGTGCCTCGGCTCGGGACCGCCCAACCATCTCCGATTTCTCCAATTTTTGGTAAGTGCCTCTGTTTTAGCATAACGAGGGACACTGGGGTCTTTGATACCCACTTCGTGGCCGAACGCCACTTCCGATGCCCGGCAGCCCATTTTTGGGACCCCGAACTTCGCGGTTTAGGCCCCAAGCATTCATTTCGCATCGTTGTTCGTTCATTTTTGGCAGGTGCCTCTGTTTTAGCATAACGAGGAACACTGGGGCCCCTGATGCCCACTTCGTGGCCGTATGCCACTTCCGGTACCAGCAATGGGTTTTCGGACTCCCGGCTGGCGGTTTTGGTCCCGAGCATTCATTTCGCATCGGTTTTCTCCGGTTTTTGGCAGGTACCTCTGTTTTGTCATTTCAAGGAACACTGGGGCCCCTGATGCCCACTTCGTGGCCGTATGCCACTTCCGGCACCTGCAGCCCATTTTCGGGATCCCGAATTGCCCGGTTTTGACTCCGAGCGTTCATTTCTCATTAGTTTTTGTTCAAATTTGGCAGGTACCTCTGTTTCAATACCAGGAAGATCACTGGGGGGTGGGAGGTCAGCAATTATCCCAGATAACCAATTTCGCTCCTCCGGCGCCCGTTTTGCTCACTTCCGGGCCAATGTTGAACACCCTGGGGGTATTTTCTTCCAACCAAAGCTACATATTTGTGATCAGGGGACATGGGAGGACCCTAAAAATGTATGGTCGGCCAGCAATTTTGATTTTCATTTTTGAGCCTCTCCTTCAAATCCAATGTTGTGACTCCTGCTTCAGTGTTGCCAATTTTCAACCTTGGAACCATGTTCTACACACATGGGAGGACCCTAAGGTGCTATGGCCGGCCATTAATTCTTTTTTTCATTTTTGAACCCCTCTTTAAAGTGTATTGTTGTCTCTCCTGGTTTACAGTTGCCAATTTTCAACCACAGGGTTGTGTTGAGGACACATGGGAGGACCCTAAGGTGCTATGGCCGGCCATTAATTCAACACTTTTTTTTTGGCCATGGCCGGCCAATAGAGGTGGCTGGCCGACAGGGGTGGCTGGCCGCCACCTTCCAGAATCCACTGGCCCGGCCAACTTCGCTTTCCAAATCTTTCCAAATGTCCAGATATTTTTGAAATATCTCCCCATCCGGATATTTTGGGAGGAAATCTTGCCTCCATTTCTCCTTTTACATCTTTTTGTGCCTATTTAAAGGGCTGGACAGCCCCTTTGCTAGGGTTGGAACATTTTCTCTCAACAGCCCCTCTTCCATAGCCTCCATTTCCATAGCCAAAACTTTGAAAAACCTTCAAGCTCCCTAGCTCAATCCTTCATCAACCCTAAGCTCCGCCATCCCCACTTCCATTACAGTAGCAAGGGAGTGTTCTTCAGAGGCTAAGAGGCAACAATTTCAAGCTAAGAGGCCACCAAAGTTGGATCTTCAAGGGTAAGTCTTTAAATCCCTTTTTCTAGCAAAATTTTGAGTCATTTCTTAGCCCTACTTGCCTACTGTTTTCGGCTTTGACCCCTACTGGTTTTGTGCTTATTTTGAGCCCCTCTACAACTTTTTAGAAGGGCTCAACCTCATTTGGTATCTCTTTCATATACTTGCTTCAATATCAATCTTTATGCCATAAAATTGCATGCTTTGTTTGGCTTTAGAGTGGTCTGATTTCGAGCATACTATATACTGTGGGTGGGCTTATTTTGAGCCCCTCTTCAACATTGAAGAAGGGCTCCATCATGTTTGGTGGCTCTAGCATGCACTTCCTTTGAAATTTTTTAATTTTACCGTAAAATTGCCTATTTGTGATCTGAGTTGGAGTATGAAACCTACTGATATTATGCTCATTTTGAGCCCCTCTTCAACATTGAAGAAGGGCTCAACCATGTTTGCCTCCTCTATCATACACTTGCTTTGAATCCATGTTTTATGCCTATCTTGCATGCTTTGTTAGACTATTTTGGCTTCTGTTTTTGGCCTTAATCAGGCCTTGAAGGAGTCTTATTTTGGTCCATACATCATGCTTTGTGAAGGGTCTTAAGCCATTTGGTAATTGGTTTTAGTACTTGCTTTGAAATTCTTCAAATTTACCGTAAAATTGCATGTTTGTTTAGGCCATTCTATCTTCTGTTTCTGGCCTTCATCAGGCTTGTGAAGTGTCTTATTTTGGTCTATTCTTCAAGTTTTATTAAGGGTCTTAAGTTTTTTGGTCATTTCTTATGATACCTCTCTTTATAAACCTCTTTTGACCCTTATTTTGCATGCTATGTATTGTATATCTACACACTGAATTTGGGGATCTCATCTTCTGTAAAAATGCATATTTTTAGTCCCTCTCTAATGTTTTAGAACTGATTTTTTGGGTTTGAGCATTGTAGATATCACTTGCTTTGTAAATCCTCTCTTTTTCCGTATTTTTGCAAGCTATTGTTGTCATATCTATGCTTACAATTTGGCCATGTTTTGTACTGAAAGATGCTATTTTTGGGGCTTCCTTGCTACTGTTTTTGCTGTCATGTGTCAATTTTGCATGTATAGCATAGTCAGAGGCCATTCGGGGCTAAATATCACATTTCGGGAACATTCGGCATCGTGCATTTTTATCATCATTTTGAGGCTGTTTTCCCTTCATTTAGTTGCTGGAATTTAGTTTGCATGCTTGCATATCATTTCCATGCCATTTTGTGCCTTTTTGTCATTGCCTCAGTTTGCGCGCTCGCGGGCACGCACTTCGAGGCGCTCCGTTTTCATTCATCGGCATCCCATGTGAGTGCGGCTGAGGCCCTCTCATGTTGGTATAAGTCCAATTTGCATTTCGCATGTCATTCCGCATCGCCTCGATTTGCGTGCCCGTGTGCACGCATTTCGAGGCAGCTCTTTTTTATCCGACGGCAGCTTATGTGAGTGCGGCTGAGGCTCTCTCATGTTAGTGTAAGCCCAAGTTGCATTTTACATCTCATTTCCATGTCATTTCATGCCTTAGTGCATTTCCTGCTTATGCGTCTGCAGTACGCATTTCGAGGCATCTCCTTTTATCATTATGGCAGCCTATGTGAGTGCGGCCGAGGCTCTCTCATGTTGGCGTAAGCCCATCACTACATTCCATATGCTATTTTATGCATTCCTCGGTTTACGTGTCCGCGGGCACGCATTTCGAGGCAGCTTTATTTTTACCCGACGGCCTCCTACGGGAGAGCCGAGGTTCCCCATGTCGGGCGTAGTCTATCGCATTCCTCGTGTGAAGTATGCCATTTCATTCCATTTCATCATCGCCTCGGTTTGCGTGCCCGTGTGCACGCATGTCGAGACACTTCGGTTTTATCCGATTTTCATTTTATCATCGCCTCGGTTTGCGTGCCCGTGTGCACGCATTTCGAGGCACTTTGGTTTTATCCGATTTGCACTTCACATCATCGCCTCGGTTTGCGTGCCCGTGTGCACGCCTTTTGAGGCACACTCTGTTTTATCTGATTTGCATTCCGTATGCCATTTCCTCAGATTGCGTGCCTGTGGGCACGCATTTCGAGGCATTTCTTTTTAGTCTCATTGTACATCATATTTCATGTCATCTCATGCTTGTATGCCATTTTCTCGGTTTGCGTGCCCGTGGGCACGCATTTCGAGACATTCTCACTTTCATAGCATTGTGCACACCAGGCTGTATCTTAGTTGCATTTCATGCATATCATGCATATTAAATCGTGTTCGATAGGAATTAGCCGCACGGAAACGAGGCACGCTTTCAGACCGAGTGACGGAACGGATCTCAATTCCCAAGTCACCGACACTCCGGATTACCCATGATGGAGTTAGGTTTTCATTGTAGCGTTCATCTGCATTCATCTGATATTGAGTCAGGCAATTCGATTCTCGGCCATCATGCATCGATATGCGTGATTGGTGGCACGAGGATCGAGGCATGCATATATTTGTGAAATACACTGCTTTGCCCTTTTCCTGCTCTCTGTTGCAGCAAAATCAAGGATCAACAACTTTTCGGAATCCGGCACGCATTTCCAGAAAAGTGCAAACAAAGGCTAATTGGGGCATGATTTCGGCCGGCGTCCCAAAGATACATCATTCATCGAAGCAAGGTCCACGCTTGCATGCGATTTACTTTTCTTAGTTTAATTTGTTAATTAATTAGAAATTTGTATTATTCTTTTATTCGGACTGTATATTTATTCGGACCCTCTGCGCGAGGGCATAATTGTAATAAGTGTGGGTGAGTGTGTTGTATGTCTTCCAACCCCCATTTCTTTCTCCCTTTTATTTACCTGCTTATGATGGTTAGATATAGGGCATATTTCAATTAGCATACAGCATGACAGCATGTTTGCATCATTCATCTGTTTTGCACGCACCGGGCTCGGCGCATCATACAAACTGCATCTGTATTTCAATTCCAAATTGAATACGTGTTAGTTGTAGCATTTCATATACCATGTTTAGAATAGCCGAGCCTGCTATAGTTGCATTTTGCATGTGTTGCATTAGGCATTTCAGCGCATTTAGGATCATGCATGATTTCTAATCAGCTTCTGTTTTGGCTTGGAGTACTCGGTAAGTTTTATGCTTTAGCATCCTTGCATGCGTGTGAGTGTTGCCATGATAGCATGTTTACCATGAGGCTAAATGCTTATGTGATATAACTGCCTTGAATGCCTGTGGGTGAAGGTTGAGTTATCTGAATTGGGACAATTCATCAAATGTTTGTTTTAAGCCCACTAGATTGTGGCAAAACCATGTTTTCTAAGCCCACCCGAGGGTGGCAAATCCGCATTTTAGCCTGCCTGCGGGCAGCACCATCACATCATTTTCAAACAAACAAACATGAAATGTTTCGTTCCAATTCAGACGGCCCAGTCTATACTTGTTTGCTGCGAGCATCACATAGTAACCTAGGCCAATAATCGGAATAAGAACGCACAAAGTTTTCAAAAACAGATATCATGGTTAGTAGAGGCCGGTCTTCGACCGGGCGAGCGGGGGTGCTCACGATGTGACCTTCCCCAATCGTACCCAAGTTCCCGAGCCAACTTTGGTGATGACGGACACGTGGCCTTTGGCACTGAGTTAGGGTTTCCTAAATTTCCCATTTAAAAAATATTTAGGTGGCGACTCTGTTATCTGGCAAAGCAGTCCATGTTTGGTACTTCTTTCAAAACATCTGTTTTTCTTCAAAACGATTTGCCAGAGTTGGACTCTTTGGTTTAGATTTAGTACCGCAACAAAATCGAGTCCGAACTGTAGCGAGGTCCCTCGCGGGCGTTGTTACAATGACCATACTAGATATAGTTATATTTATATTTATTTAATTCGAACCAAGGATGAAGCTTTGGAAACTTTCATTCAATATAAGAATGAAGTTGAAAATCAACTTGGTAAGAAAGTCAAGAAACTTAGAAGTGATAGAGGTGGTGAATATGAATCACCTTTTGGTGAATTTTGTAAAGAACATGGAATAATTCATCAAACCACCGCTCCTTACTCACCTCAGCAAAATGGAATTGCTGAAAGGAAAAATAGGTCTTTAAAAGAAATGATGAATGCCATGTTAATAAGTTCCGGATTATCTCAGAACTTGTGGGGGGAAGCAATACTTTCTGCTAATTATATTTTAAATAAAATACCCCGAAAGAAAGTAAATCAAATACCTTATGAATTGTGGCATGGAAGAGTACCATCCTACAAATACTTAAAAGTGTGGGGGTGTTTGGCTAAAGTGGCTATTCCTAGTCCTAAAAAGACTAAGATAGGTCCTAAGACCATTGATTGCATTTTCATTGGTTATGCTAAGAATTGTAGTGCATATCGGTTTTTGATTCATAAATCAGAACATACCGAAATGCATATAAATACTATTATTGAATCAAGGAATGCATCATTCTTTGAACATGTATTTCCAAAGAAGACTGGACAAGAGACTAGTAACAATAAAAGATCTCATGATGCCATTACTAGTTAGGATCAAGAACATAATCAAGAACAAGAGTTAGATCAAAATGAGGAAGAGGAACCTAGGCGTAGTAAACGTGCTAGAACTTCAAAATCTTTTGGTCCAGATTTTCTAACATATTTGTTAGAAAATGAGCCTTTAACTTTTAAAGAAGCTATGTCCAAATTCCAAGCTCCTTTATGGAAAGAAGTCAACAAGGAAGTTGAATCCATCTTGCAAAATCACACTTGGGAATTTGTGAACTTGCCACCAGGTTGTAAACCTCTTGGGTACAAGTGGATTTTCAAAAGAAAATTGAAAGCGGATGGATCAATCGACAAATACAAGGCAAGACTTGTAGTCAAAGGTTTTAGACAAAAAGAAGGTCTAGATTACTTTGACACATACTCACCGGTTACTAGAATAACATCCATTAGAATGCTAATTGCCATTGCATCTATATACAATTTAGAAATTTATCAAATGGATGTTAAAACCGCTTTCTTAAATGGTGAGTTAAATGAAAAAATTTACATGGAACAACCAGAAGGGTTTTCTGTTCCAGGAAAAGAAAAGAAAGTGTGTAAATTGGTTAAATCATTATATGGTTTAAAACAAGCGCCAAAGCAATGGCATGAGAAATTTGACAAGGCAATGATGTCAAATGGTTTTAAAATTAATGAGTGTGACAAATGTGTTTACATTAAAAACACAGACAAAGGTTATGTCGTTGTATGTCTTTATGTAGATGATATGCTCATCATAGGTAGTAATAATGACATGATTAAAACTACCAAGAAAATGTTGAATAAACATTTTGACATGAAGGACATGGGCATTGCTGATGTAATTCTTGGTATGAAAATTATCAAAACATCAAAAGATTATACTTTGTCACAATCTCATTACATTGAGAAAATACTTGACAAATTCAGCAAAGATGATGATCATCTTGCTAGAACTCCTGTAGATGTTAATTTGTATCTTTCTAAGAATATACAGGAAAGTATTTCTCAATTAGAGTATGCCCAAATTATTGGAAGCTTAATGTACTTAATGAACTGCACTCGCCCAGATATAGCTTATGCAGTAAGTAAATTAAGTAGATATACGAGTAATCCGGGAGTAGAACACTGGAAAGTAATTATAAGGGTTCTAAGATATCTCCGATTTACTTGTAACATTGGACTTCATTATACTAGATATCCAGCAGTATTTGAAGGATACTGTGATGCAAATTGGATATCGGATACTAGAGACTCGAAGTCCACTAGTGGGTATGTCTTTACTCTTGGTGGGGCAGCTGTATCTTGGAAATCTTCCAAACAGACTTGTATTGCTAGGTCTACTATGGAATCTGAATTCATAGCCTTAGACAAAGCTGGGGAAGAGGCAGAATGGCTTCGCCACTTCCTTGAAGATATTCCAATATGGCCAAAACCGGTGCCTGCTATATGCATACATTGCGATAGTCAATCAGCTATAGGTAGAGCACAGAGTCATATGTATAATGGTAAGTCACGACACATTCGTCGTCGACATAACACCGTAAGACAACTACTCTCTAATGGAATTATTTCCATAGAATATGTTAAGTCTAAAGACAACATAGCGGATCCACTAACCAAAGGGTTAGCAAGAGAGTTAGTTGAGAATTCATCGAGGGGAATGGGACTTAAGCCTATTAAATAAGAGTTACCACAACGGCAACCCAACCTAGTTGACTGGAGATCCCAAGATCTAGGTTCAAAGGGACAACCGAGTTGTGAATGACTCAGAAGGATCACTGGGGAGTCTAACTCCTACCCATTTCTTTGATGAAATAGTGATGTCTGCAGCGTTTTAGGTTAATTAAAACTTTTTACTGATTTTTATATCTAGGTAAAACTAGTGGAGTATGGCAGGATACTCTTCATAAGAATCACCTATGTGAGTGTGAACTGGGCCGGTTCTGTGAGATTTGTGAAGGGCTACAAGTCTTTAGAGCACTCATGAAGACCAGGTTGTTCAGGGCCAAAATGAACACAATAGTGAGAACTAAACTGTGTCTGGGAATATACTGTGTGAGTTCTATTGTCTTGGTTTACACAAAACGGCTGAACAGTTCAAGACATCATGTTCACTGGTTAGCTAGTAAATCTGATAGTGTCTTACAAGGGAAGGTTCAAAGCCAAAAGCTATCTATCATTTGCAGAATATTTTCAATTTGCTAACTCTCTGATTAGATCATGTTGTTGCATTTTCTTTCCGTCAAATTCCTTTCATGTGGGGGATTGTTGGAAAAATGGTTTTATATAAGGCATATTTTGGGCCAACTTTGAGCCCAAAATAGAGTGGGCCCCAAACGTCTTTTGGGGTGGGTTCGAAGAGGTGAAGTGTTCCTTGTCGCGTGGCAAGTCATACGGTGAAGATGGAAGGTCAAAACTATTTATGAGTGAATGGGAAGTTAACGTCGTTTTCAGATTTAACATTAATTTTTATTTAAATAAAATTCATTTGAATTTTTTCAATAAAAATTATTGTGAGAATTTAATTTAATTCTAAAAATTAAATTTTAGGTTCCTTAAAAGATTTCCTAAAATGTGTACCTCTTCATTTATTTATTTATTTAACTATTTCAATAGTTTTGTTTATTTATAGTTTTGAAATAGTTTAAATAATAAATAAACCTACTATTCCTTTGTTTTGATCAACGGAAACTTTCAGATTTTGTTTTCACTTAGGAATCTAAAAATAAAATATAGAATTAAATTAAATTCCCACAATAATTTTTTATTGAAAAAATTCAAAAGAATTTTTATCTAAAAAATTAATGTTAAACCCGAAAACGACATCAACTTTCCATTCACTCATAAATGGTTTTGACGTTTCGTCTTCACCGTGTGACTTGCCACGCGGCAAGGAACACGTCACCTCTTCGGACCCACCCCAAAAGACGTTTGAGGCTTACTCAAATTTGGGCTCAAAATTATACCTATATTAAACCATTTTCCAACAGATGAAGTGTTAGACACACTTTTAGGATTATCCAAAGCATCTCGGTATTGGCCAAAACACGCTTTTTGGTCATAGTTAACATCAACTTGAGTCATCGAATTCCAATTTGGTCATAACCAAAGTCACTACAATAAGTCATAACTAAAACCACTTTTACACATAATCAAACATAATAGTGAGACCTAACCAATTTTTATTTAATAATTTGTTAGCCTCACTAAGAAAATGGCCTATAACTAAAAACCACGACTTGTAACCAACACCAATTTAGATCATAATTAGCATATGGTATACACCATGTGTATTGTATCATAACCCTAATTAAAGCAAGTTGAGATTTTTGAGGGGCCAACTCTTTACAAGATATAAAACCAAGAGCAAATATGGCATATTTTACAAGAATTTTAAAATGTTTGAAGGGGCTTGGAAGATACTAGCCAAAAGTTCGATACATTGTCTCACAAGAATGTAGCCTTACTGGTGTTTGCAATTTGCAATCATTAATAGGGTTGTATGTGAATTTATATAAGAGTATATAATAATGAAAATAAAATGAAAAAGGCATTTGTTTTCCTTAGGGGGTGTTGTTGAGGGAGGTAAAGAGGGAGAAACAAAGAGAATAGGAAAGACAGAGAGAGAAAGGAGCAAAGTGTTTAGGTACGTTGAAAAATAAAATAGCTAACATCATCTACTTTTGTTACTTGACCTAAAGGTTCACTAACAAAGAATTGTCATGTGATTTGAAACCTTGAGGGTCAGTATTTATTTTCTAGAACCTCAAGGGGTGTATTTATAACTTTCCAAACATTTTCTAAATGAAAATAAATGAATAAACATAAATCAACACCACCATAGAAGTTTGAAAGCTTTAATTGGAAAATGAAATAAATAGTAGCAAGGAACCAAATGTCAAACTTACCCTTTAGAATTTATTCCTATCTTTGAACACCTGAGATTGCATACATCATGGATGAGGGGGAAAGAAAAAACGTAAATACATGAAATACGACATTTAGAAAGATCAACGAGGTAAAATTAGGCTATTTGTGCCATCAAACAAATGTTGATGACTTAGAGCATGAGAAATCCAATTACAGTATACGGTGTTAACATTAATACAAATAGGGTTGCAAACTATCACGACCCAAACCCGCTCTTGTAGGTTTACCATCGTAACCGGCCAATAATCCGTGGATTACCGAAGGCCTCTTAACAGATAAGCACATAATAAGGGGTTGCGGAAGCAATTATAAAAAATAGACAAGGTCCAATGAGCTGTGATAACATACATGAGACAGAAGATTTCAAAACTTATATATACATAAACATGTAGGTCGAAGGACATTAATATTTACAAACATTTACAAAAGTGTACTTCCTAGGACCCGACTTTACGAAACAGACAGAGACTAGTATAAGTACAAAAACAGCCATGTAACTAGACTTCGATTGGAACCTCCTCGGGAGGCACAACGGTTGGCTGACAAAAAAGAAATAAAGGCCGTCAACTCTGGCCCTAGTCACGCGCCGGCTCACCTACATACATAATATAAACTAGGAGCGAAAGCTTAGTGAACAATAACCAAGTAAAGGGGTTTCAATGAATGAGTCCGTACAGATTCAGAAATCATAGTTCAGTTTCGTATCAAATTCATAATTTGTCCAGATCATATACAGAAATCATGAGGTATGCTTAAGCTTACGTGATACATCCATTAGCATTAACAGAGCAGATACAGAACAAATATAGACACATGAGGGTTACGAATAACCAGTTCCATAAAGGAACCTCCAGATTCGGGTAATAGAGAGTAAATACGTTGAGCCCCATGACAGAACCTCCGGTACGAGTAACAGAGTGCAGACAGATTAAGTTCCATGATGGAACCTCCGATACCAGGTAATAGCCAATAGATATCACATGATGCTAAGGATGTCACGAATATATATCAGAAATTGGACAATCATTCGTTGTACAGAACATATCATTTCAGAAAACAGATCTTAATTCATCACACAAAAAATAAGTAAAGTTGAACATAGCTTTACTATGTTATTACTCACAGTTGGCCTTGAGATAGATAGACGGAGCAGATTGGTCAAACGGTACACGGCACGTGACCTACATAACACATAACAGACACACACTTGAAACGTACGTTCTAATTGTACATAACTTACTTCGTTGGCTCTTAGTGTGTTTCTAACCTTTGATCCCCATTATGGAGTCTTAAACATGGCCTAGGAATGCCTAAGATGGAATGAGGATGGAAGAATGCATTGGAAAACATTTCTTGAAACTTGCTAAAAATAAGGTCCACGCTCGAGCGTGGCTTTCCCCGCTCGAGCGGACATGCAGACAATGAGGCTCCGCTTCAGCGTGACTTTCCCCGCTCGAGCAGATTGTAAACTCTTGGAAAAGTGTTGGATGCATGATTTTCACACTCGATGGATGCTCGACCTCCACTCGAGCGTGAGACTCAAAACCTCGCTCGAGCGTGAATTTCCTGGCTCGAGTGGATTGTAAAACACGCAAACTTCTAGGTATATGCGTTTCACGCTCAAGTGTAAATCTCGACGCTCGAGCGGAGTGCATGTACTCAGGGCGCACACTCGAGCGTAAAGTTCTACGCTCGAGCGTGGATCAAATTTTTGGAATTTCCAGATTTGATCACCAAGCTCAAATTTAACCTCAAATGCATCAAACTCAATTTTCTGGGCCTCAAACTTTGGAAAACACTTAGTAACTCATAAAGCAACATGTTTAAAGAATTATTTCAAGAAATCATGGCCCAAAAGCATGCCAATTGTGCAAAAATTCCAACACAAACTTTATGAATATGCCATTAATACAACATGTAAGAACTTCCTTGAATTCAAATCCTCCAAAACATAATCAAACTTGGTAATTTAATGGAAAACATGATGAATGACCAAAATGTAAGTGAGGTTAACACATGCATGAAAGAAACCTTTGAAATCATGCTCAATTTGTGAGAAAATGTACATGCATCCATGGTATGGTCCATTTCTCCCCAACTCTAATGCAATTCCTACTTAAATTCACTTAATTCACCAATAATCTTGTAGAATCTAAGTTAATTACTCGATTAAGAGTCTAGTCCCTTACCTAGAGGCTTCAATCTACAAAATTAAGGTCGAGGCTCCACAAATCTTCTTCAATTAACACCAATTCTTAGCATTTCCTTGAATTTAAGATCAATCTCCGAATTTTGAACCAATTCCTCTACTCTCGCCCTCTCTCATGTTTTTGGAGCTTAGGGGACTCAGAGATGCATGTAGATGGAAGAAAGGAGTGAGTGGAAGTGTAATGAGACAACTAAGGCTTTAAACTAAAAATGTGCCTAATAAGGTTAATTAGTGGGCATTAATTTAATCTAATTTAATCGCTCCAAATTGAATTTCAATTAAACTTACCATAAAATTCCATAAATCCTAATTAGCACATAAATCAAGTCAATTTTTGATTCGGAAGCCGATAAGGCTTTCAATTAGCAAATCGAAACTAAAATATGAACAGATCTTTCTACACCGAACAGATAGTGACACAAAAATAATGCAATACACATGCAAATTAATCCCAAATCCCTCCTAAATTACTGTTAGGCATAATTAAGTACAAATTAATATTATTCAGAGGTTGGGGTTGTTACAGTCTTCCTCCCTTAAAAGAGTTTAGTCCTCCAAACTCGAATTACCTTCATTCTGGAACAACATTGGGTTCAATGGGAACAGATCCAGATATCTCTTCATCATGTCTTCTTCTGTTTCCCAAGTTGCATAGGTTCCTCCGTGGTTTTGCCAATCAACTTTTACCAACGATATTTCTTTATTTCTCAATCTTTTGATCATGCGATTCACAATCTGGACAGGTCTTTCCTCATAAGTGTAGTCATCTTTCAAAAGCACATGTGTTGGTTCAATGACATGGAGTGGATCTCTCAAATACTCTTGAAGCATCAATACATGAAATACATTGTGTATATGCTCCATTACCGGTGGTAAAGCTACCCGATATGATACTGGATTGATCTTTTCAAGGATTTCATAAGATCCAACGTACCTTGGCGCCAACTTGCCCTTATCACCAAACCGAGTTTGACCCTCCATCGGTGTCACCTTTATGAACACATGGTCCTCAACTTCATATTCCCTATCTTTTCTCCGGATATCAGCATAGCTCTTCTACCGACTCTGTGCAGTTTTCAGACGTTGCTGGATAAGTTTCACTTTCTCGGTGGTGTCTTGCACAAGTTTCGGTCCCAACAAAGGTCTATCACCTACTTCAACCCAACATATCGGAGAATGACATTTTCTTCCATACAGAGCTTCGTAAGGAGCCATTCCAATGCTTGAATTGTAACTGTTGTTGTACACAAATTCAGCTAATGGCAAATAGGTCTCCCAATTCCCCTAGAAGTCTAACACACACATTCTGAGCATATCTTCTAGAGTTTGGTTAGTTCGTTCAGTTTGTCCATCTGTCTGTGGGTGATAGGCACTACTCAACCTCAGTTCAGTCCCCAAAACCTGTTGCAAGCTCTGCCAAAATCTCGACACAAACTTTGAGTCCCTGTTAGACACAATAGATACTGGCACTCCATGCAATCTCACAATTTCAGTCACATAAATATTGGCCAATTTGTCAGCATTGTAAACAGATTTAACAGGTAGGAAATGAGCAGACTTAGTTAAACGGTCAACTATAACCCAAATAGAGTCCATACCTCGGGAAGAACAAGGCAATCCTACAATGAAGTCCATGGTAATGTGCTCCCATTTCCATTCCGGTATTAGAAGTGGTTGCAGCAAACCAGCAGGTCGTTGATGTTCAGCTTTAACCTGTTGGCATTATAGACAACTAGCCACAAAATCTGCAATAGTCTTTTTCATTCCAGGCCACCAAAAATTTTGTTTCAAATTATGATACATTTTCGTGTTCCCCGGATGCATAGCAAACTTACTACTGTGAGCTTCGGTCATCACACGTTTTCTCAAATCACAACAATCGGGTACACAAAGACGGTTTTGAAATCTCAGCACGTCATTCTCAAACACAAATCTCAGCCTCGGCTTTGAATCAAATTCCTCTATGATCTTTTTCAAGTATTCATCTTCGCATTGTTTTTGTTTGGACTCGTCAAGAATTGTAGGTTGAGCGGAAATAGCAGTTAAAATCCCACCTTGTTCTCATGCGTCATTCTCAATCTCCTTATGTTCCAGGTCATCTAGCAGTTCTTTTTGATTGGACAGAAAGCATGACAAATTTGCACTGGATTTTTGGCTCAAGGCATCCGCTACGGTATTAGCTTTCCCTGGGTGATATAAGATCTGTAAATCATAATCTTTGATTAACTCTAACCATCGCCTTTGTCTCATGTTCAATTCCTTTTGGGTGAAGAAATATTTCAAGCTTTTATGATCGGTATATACTTCACAAGTTACCCCATACAAGTAGTGACACCAGATTTTCAAAGCAAACACCACTGCTGCTAATTCAAGATCGTGCGTCGGGTAATTCTCTTCATGAAGTCGGAGTTGTCGAGAAGCATAGGCAATCACTTTTCCGTTTTGCATTAATACACACCCCAAACCTTTGTAGGAAGCATACTGTAAACTTGAAACCCATCAGTACCATTGGGCAAAGTTAAAATTGGTGCAGTCACTATCCTGGTTTTCAAGTCTTGAAAGGCTGCCTCTCTTTGTTCATTCTAATCAAATGACACATTTTTTTAAGTTAACTGGGTCAATGGCATGGCAAGCTTGGAAAAGTCTTTCACAAATCTTCGGTAGTAACCTGCAAGTCCCAGAAAACTTCTAACTTCTATCACATTTGTCGGTTTAGGCCAATCCACTATAGCTTCAATTTTCTGAGGGTCAATAGAAACACCATCTTTGTTGATTACATGACCCAAGAATGCTACACTGTCAAGCCAGAATTCACATTTGGACAATTTAGCATATAATTTCTTTTCTCTCAAAGTCTCAGAGGGCAATTCTCAAATGATTCTCATGTTCTTCCTCGCTTTTGGAGTAAATCAGATATCATCAATAAATACAACAATAAATTCATCCGTAAATGATTTAAACACTGCTCATAAGATCCATGAAGGCGAGGTGCATTGGTCACCCCAAATGGCATTACTAAAAATTCATAATGTCCATATCTAGTTTTGAATGCGCTTTTCTATGTTTTAGCCCTAACATTTAACCGGTGATACCAGATCCGAGGTCAATTTTGGAAAATACTTGGACTCTCAGTTGGTCAAACAAGTCATCTATTCGGGCAAAGGGTATTTGTTCTTAATAGCTACTTTATTCAGCCTCGATAGTCTATACATAATCTCAAAGATCCATCCTTGTTTTTGACAACAGATTGGAGCACCCCAAGGCTAAGTGCTCGGACGGATAAATTTCTTGTTCAAGAGGTTCCCGGTTGAGTTTTCAACTCTTTCGCCTGAGGTAGACATTCTATAGGAGTCTTGGAAATAGGTTGTGTTTCTAAACACCTCAATAGTGAATTCAATTTATCTATCAACTAGTCCCCAGGTAAGTCATTCGGAAACACATTGGGAAATTCACAAGCAACAGGAATAGTTTATACATTAGTACTGTCAGATGGTGCAGTCAGTGTACAACACAAGTAACCCCTACATCCCTTTCTAAGCAGTTTTATGGCTTTTAGGGCTGAAATCAGATATGGGGGAGGAACTACCCCATTCCCAGTAAAAATAAATTCAAGCATACCTAGTGGTCTAAACACAACGGATTTACTTGCATAGTCAATGGTAGCAAAGTATTTAGTCAACCAATCCATTCCTAAAATACAATCAAAATGATCAATGTCCAAGGGCAATAAGTCGACATATAACATTATATTGCCAATCATAATATCACATGCTGGATAAACATGAGCACACATCATAGAACCCCCAGACGCCGTAGATACAGATAACACATAT
Source organism: Camellia lanceoleosa (assembly GCA_025200525.1). Classification (NCBI taxonomy): domain Eukaryota; kingdom Viridiplantae; phylum Streptophyta; class Magnoliopsida; order Ericales; family Theaceae; genus Camellia; species Camellia lanceoleosa. The sequence goes on from CM045771.1 coordinate 1,328,868, forward strand.
GTCATAAGTTCTAATGGTCTAGTCAATTTTCGAGAGAAAGCATGCGATACAAAGGAATACGTAGAACCATAATCTATCAGTACACATGCATTTTGAGAACATACAGAAAGTATAACTGACACCATAGTATAAGTGTTTTGTATGTCACCAGGCACTAAGGCGAACACTCGACCTTGTCTCAGAGGTTCTTTCCTAGTATTGGCTTTTGCATTTACTTTGGCCATAGAGGCGGATCCAGTTGAACTTGTCACAAGACGGCTAGTATTCTCAGACCTGAGTGGGCAATCTTTCACTACATGACCTGCCTGGCCACATCGAAAACAAGCACCGGACACTCGGTAGCACACATCCCTATGCCTTCTACCACAATCAAAATAGACTGGGATAGACCCACTACTTTGACTCGAGTTGCTTGTAGACCCCGTGTTTTGCCTCTTACTGACAAAAGACCGGTCTCTTTTAAAACCAAACCCAGACCTTTTTCCTCTCCAATCAGTTGTTGTAGCTTTGGGGCTTTACTTTGTTTCATAGCGGCTAGGGTGGCTTCTATCATTAAGGATCTGTCTAAAACTTCCACATAAGTAGGCAATTTCAATATGCCTACCCGATCAAACACCTCTAAATCCAGTCCACCTTCAAATTTTCATGCTTTCTTGTAATCAGTATCCACCATATATGGAGCAAACCGTGCCAGTTCGGTGAATTTGGCTTTGTACTCTGTTACAGACATTCTTCCCTGTTTAAGTTCTTGAAACTCAGACACTTTTCGATCCCTGAAACATTGGGGAAAATATTTATCATAGAAGATGGTATTAAACTGTGCTCATGTCATATTCCCATTGCCACTTCGAATCAGTAACCACTACCTTCAGGCTTCATCCTTCAGAGTATAGATGGCTAGGAAGACTTTCTGGATTTCAGAACAATGAAACACTTCATATAGCTTCTCCATTTCATGTAACCACGTCTCTTCTTTTAACGGTTCAATTCCACCATAGAACGTCGGCGGTTTCATTTTCATGAATTTCTGTGTCAAATTGATGATGTCATTATCATTTGCTTCGGCCTATGCCGGCGGAGGTGGAGGGGGCAAAGGTTGTTGTCTTTGCTGTTGTGACAAAGTTTCAGTCATTGCTGCAAGCATTTGTTCCATTCGGCCCATGCGAGCCTTTGAAGATTCATTTACATCGCTTCCCCTTGCATTCTCCATGTTACTATAGAGACATCAAACGATAATAAACATAGGCATAATCTTATTCGTTTCCTTCAATTCATTTGCTCCAATTTACATTCAGTTTTCAAATTCATTTAGATTACCACACATTCACACATGTAGATGGAATGCCTCTAACTCTTACTAGGACATCCTAAGCTCATATGGACTTGTGTGTGCGGTAGAACACGTGCTCTAATACCACTCTGTCACGACCAAAACCAGCCCCTGTAGGTTTAGCATCGTAACCGGCCAGTAATCCGTGGATTACTGAAGGCCTCTTAACAGATAAGCACATAATAAGGAGCTGCGGAAGCAATTATACAAAATAGACAAGGTCCGATGAGCTGTGATAACATATATGGGACAGAATATTTCAAACTTATATATATACATAAGCATGTCGGTCGAAGGACATCAATATTTACAAAACATTTACAAAAGTGTACTTCCCAAGACTTGACTTTACGAAACAGACAGAGACTAGCACAAGTACAAAAACAGCCATGTAACTAGACTTCGATCAGAACCTCCTCGGGAGGCACAACGGTTGGCTGACAAAACAGAAATGAAGGCCGTCAACTCTGGCCCTGGTCACGCGCCAGCTCACCTACATACATAATATAAACTGTGAGCGAAAGCTCAATGAACAATAACAGAGTAAAGGGGTTTCAATGAATGAGTCCGTACAGATTTAGAAATCATAGTTCAGTTTCGTATCAAATTCATAATTTGTCCAGATCATATACAGAAATCATAAGGTATGCATAAGTTTACGTAATACATCCATTAGTATTAATAGGGCAGATACAGAACAGATAGAGACACGTGAGGGTTATGAATAACCAGTTCCATAAAGGAACCTCCGGATCTAGGTAATAGAGAGTAAACACGCTGAGCCCCATAACGGAGCCTCCGGTACGGGTAACAGAGTGCAGACAGATTAAGTTCCATGATAGAACCTCCGATACCGGGTAACAGCCAACAGATATCACATGATGCTAAGGATGTCATGAATATATATCAGAAATTGGACAATCATTCATTGTACAGAACATATCATTTCAGAAAACAGATCTTAATTCATCACACAGAAAATAAGTAAAGTTGAACATAGCTTTACTATGTTATTACTCACAGTTGGCCTTGAGATAGATAGACGGAGCAGATTGGTCAAACGGTACACGGCACGTGACCTACATAACACATAACAGACACACACTTGAAACGTACATTCTAATTGTACATAACTTACTTCGTTGGCTCTTAGTGTGTTTCTAACCTTTGATCCCTATTATGGAGTCTTAAACATGGCCTAAGAATGTCTAGGATGGAATGAGGATGCAAGAATGCATTGGAAAACATTTCTTGAAACTTGCTAAAAATAAGGTCCACGCTCGAGCGAACATGCAGATAATGAGGCTCCGCTCTAGCGTGACTTTCTCTGCTTGAGCAGACTGTAAATTCTTGGAAAAGTGCTGGATGCATGATTTTCACACTCGACGGACGCTCGACCTCCGCTCAAGCGTGAGACTCAGAACCTCGCCGAAGCGTGAATTCTCGCCGAGCGATCAGAAACATGCAAACATCTAGGTATATGCGTTTTACGCTCGAGCGTAAATCTCGACGCTCGAGCGGAGTGCATGTACTCAGGGCGCACGCTCGAGCGTGGATCAAATTTCTGGAATTTCCAGATTTGATCACCAAGCTCAAATTCAACCTCAAATGCATCAAACTCAATTTTCTGGGCCTCAAACTTTGGAAAACACTTAGTAACTCATAAAGCAACATGTTTAAAGTATTATTTCAAGAAATCATGGCCCAAAAGCATGCCAATTGTGCAAAAATTCCAACACAAACTTTATGAATATGCCATTAATACAACATACAAGAACTTCCTTGAATTCAAACCCTCCAAAACATAATCAAACTTGGTAATTTAATGGAAAACATGATGAATGACCAAAATGTAAGTGAGGTTAACACATGCATGAAAGAAACCTTTGAAATCATGCTCAATTTGTGAGAAAATGTACATGCATGCATGGTATGGTCCATTTCTCCCCAACTCTAATGCAATTTCTACTTAAATTCACTTAATTCACCAATAATCTTGTAGAATCTAAGTTAATTACTCGATTAAGAGTCTAGTCCCTTACCTAGAGGCTTCAATCTACAAAATTAAGGTTGAGGCTCCACAAATCTTCTTCAATTAACACCAATTCTTAGCATCTCCTTGAATTTAAGCTCAATCTCCAAATCTTGAACCAATTTCTCTACTCTCACCCTCTCTTACGTTTTTGGAGCTTAGGAGACTCAAAGATGCATGTAGATGGAAAAAAGGAGTGAGTGGAAGTGTAATGAGACCGCTAAGGCTTTAAACCAAAAGTATGCCTAATATGGTTAATTAGTGGGCATTAATTTAATCTAATTTAATCGCTCCAAATTGAATTTCAATTAAACTTACCATAAAATTCTATAAATCCTAATTAGCACATAAATCAAGTCAATTTCTGATTCGGACGCCGATAAGGCTTTCAATTAGCAAATCGAAACTAAAACATGAACAGATCTTTCTACACCGAACAGATAAAGACACAAAAATAATGCAATACACATGCAAATTAATCCCAAATCTCTCCTAAATTGATGTTAGGCATAATTAAGTACAAATTAACATTATTCAGAGGTCGGGGTTATTACACAAACGAATCGAGTTGAGCTGGGCTTTGCTAAGCTCAAGCTTGGCTCGTTTACTTATCGAGCTCATTTATTGAGCTCGAGCTCAGCTCGATAAATTTTTTTAATATTATTTATATTATTTAATATATATAAATAATGTATTTATACTATTATTTATACATATTTATATATTATTATATAATTTAAATAAAGATAAACGAGCCAAGCTTGATGAGGCGATGAAACTGGAGCTCGGCTCGATAATTATTTAATATGATATAGATAAAAATTATTATTTAATGTAGAAATTATGTATTTATTCTACTATTTATACATATTTATATATTATTTAATATATAAATAATATATATTTTTATATAATTTAAATAAAGATAAATGAGCCGAACTTGTATGAGCTCAAGCTAGGCTCGTTTACTAAACGAGCCGAGCCAAGCCGAGTTTGTTCATAAATAGCTCGGTTCATTTGCAGCCCTATAAGTAGATATGGACATGATTTTGTCAACAATGCTACTCCTACGAACATGATTTTGCAGCCCTATTTGCAACCCTATAAGTAGATATGAAAAAAATACTACTTTAATAATATATATATATATGATGATTTCTTATTTGTATTATTGTTTTTGGTGGGAAAGAGTAGAGGCGTGTCCCTTCCAATAATGGGATAATACAACAATAGCATACTTTAGTGACACTATACTAATGGCATCTTTTTAGAAAATGTCATAAAAATAATATTTAGTGGCACGTTTTTGAAAAATGTCACAAAACGACAAACATAAAAGGATCTAGTGACATTTCAATAAACAAGTGCCACAACACTACAATAAAAACATTATTTCAATGTATTTTTTTATTTATAAAAATGTTATTACAAATACATCTAATGGCATTTTTTTTTAATGTGCATTTTATTTAAGGTTCTAAGTAGAAAAATTTTTGTTGCAATTTTTAAAATAAAATAAAATTGAGTGACATTTTATTTAGGAGACATTACAAACACATCCTCGAGATTTACTTAAATTACAAATTACCCTCTATGGTTCTAGAAATTACATTATGTCCCCTAAGGTTTTTAATTTCATAACAAATAGGTTCTTTTATTAATAAATCATCAAGTTAATTAATAGTTTTTAATAATGTTAAAATTTTATTTCAATTAATAATTCAGATAATTTTATTATTGTATAGGGGAACAGTTAAAAATTTCACTTTTTCAATTAATTCTATTAAATAAAAAATTCTGATAGGGATGTATTTGTAATTTTTCAAATCATAAGAAACAATTTATATTTTAAACAAACTTCAGAAAATGTATGTATAATTTACCCTTTGATTTATTTAAGGTTGCCAGCACAAATAAAATTTAATGGCATTCTAGAATTAAATATATATATATATATATATATAAAACGTCATTGAACGTTGCCATTGGAATCCCAACATTAGAGTTCCACTTGGGAACTGACTCACAAAAAGAATGGGAAAAATCGTAGGGTTTGCAAGTGCTTAGGTTCGGAGAAAATTCTAAGGTTTGGGTTTGAATGAAACTCGTTTGGTGTAATTATTAAAATAAATTATAGATTATAATTTAACAGATTATAAATTATGATTTTAATTAGAAGTTGTTAATCTATTTGGTGTAATTGTTGAATTATAGATTTATGTTACTGAATAGTGTTTGCTAAATAAGCTGAGAAGTGGTTTTTTTCAATTAACTTTTATTTTTTGTTATTCACTACTTATCTACATTTCTCATTAAAAAAAAAAAAAATCCATAGTCTAGTTGGGGTTTTTTTTTTTTTTTTTTTCTATTTATAAAAAAATAAAAAAAATCTAAGAGTATAATGTCCACAACAAAAGTTGATAATTAGAAGTAAAGGGTGAGTAGCTTCTCAGAATCAACTTTTTTGAGTTAAAATAAGTTGTTAGAATCAGAAGCTTTTTGAAATAAATTTAACCAAACAGTCCAAAATAACTTTTCAAAATCTAGAAGCAATAAGTTGACTCAAAAAAGCCCAAACAAACACCCCCATTGACTTCTCTCTACTCTCTCCACTCTCATAGATTTGACTCCACCTCTCTCTCTCTCTCTGTACACATACATATATTCATAAACCATTGACTCTTTATTCTATTGAAGGAAGTAGAATCACAAAAACAAATTTTAGGGATTGAACTCCATAAAAGCTCTAATTTGTTCAAATTATTGTTCTTCTATAGTTTGAGCTTTTAAGAGCGCAAGGTAGGCCTTTCACATTCTTTAAGACAGTAAAAATTGATATACGTTGTATATGTTCCATACTTTTTGATTATTTGTTGTCCTTATCATAGTAGTAATTTTCACATTCACTCATCATCTTCCTTCTTACTTTAATTTGTGTCTTTGTATTTTGTATAGACCATTTGTTTTGTCAATAGTTATACTTACTACTTGTTTCATCAAAATACAATTTTGATTGTTTTTCCCCTCCTAAATTTGTAGGGCATACTTGTGAATGTTCCATTGGAGAATTAGCTCAGGCCATGGTGGTAATATCCTAATATTTTAACAAGTCATCTAGAGTATGATGTTGAATAATGATAGTGTTAAATGTCCCGTTACCTATAGTACTACAACTTAACATGCCTACCATCTAGCAACTAATTTGATCGTTATATATAATACTACTAATACTAATGGCCTATCATTTTGATGACCAGCAGTGTCATGACCCGAACCCGCCCCTATGGGTTAAGGCCATAACCGACTAGTAATCCTGAGATTACCTACTACCAAACAAAACATGTATATAACTCATTAGAGTAAAGGCCAAACGGAAGCAAAATTTAAAACTTTGTCCATAGAGTCAGGCTTACATGGCACATCATAACAAACCATTCATACATATGTTAATAACTCACAACAAAATATGTACTGCATAATGTTCTGTACATACAGGATCATATAAGTCTAGTCCACCCATCAAAACTATATACAACAAATGCAAAGTCTTCGCCGACATGACATAATATAATTACGTAACAAAAGGGCGAAGACGGGTCTCATGCGTGAGACACAAGGGCTGACTCTCCAAAAACCTTTGTTGTTCCACAAAGACTTCATTGGGGCTGGGTCTGGACCTCTCTTGGCTCACCTACAAATACATAAATGAGCGTGAGCGATAGCCCAGTGAATAATATCAAATACAGAAGTTATACAAACGATATGTAGAACAACATGCTTCAAACGGCCTTGGGCCCAATTCATATTTCCATTTACATATATACACAATTTAGGTCAAGTGACTGCGGTTCCCAACAAACTGGCCTTTGGCCCATTCAAACTTTCATTTGTGTCAAAACGGCCTTTGGCCCATTCAGATGACAAAACGGCCTTTGGCCCATCCATTCGTGTCAAAACAGCCTTCGGCCCATCCATTCATGTCAAAACGGCCTTCGGCCCATTCATTCATGTCAAAACGGCCTTCGGCCCATCCATTCATGTCAAAACGGCCTTCAGCCCATTCATTCATGTCAAACATTTGTCCATAATTCAAACTGGCAAACTCATAAGGCTTATAAGGAAATAAGCAATTGGACAGATGACAAGTTTCAAATATCGATATTACTCACAGTGATCGGTTGGTTGGTTTGCCCTAGAGCTCGACCCTACACATTTCATGAACACAAAAGGGTCACTAACAATTCAATCCATTGCTTAATTCACATATTCCTCTTTAGGCGTTATTCTTGTCTCTTTAACTCAATTACAATGTTTAATGCATGCCTAAGAGTACTTAGAAGTGAAAGAGAACGGAAAACGAAACACAAAATGCATTTTCAAAATTTCAGAAAATAGGGTCCCCGCTCGAGTGTGGACTTCCCCGCTCGAGCAGACCCTTGAGGCCTGCAAAAGTACTGGTTATGTCAAATTTATGCTCGAGCGTTCATTCTGGTGCTCGAGCGGAAGGCCTCTCTACATGGCTTCCCGCTTGAGCGTCAACTTCCCCGCTTGAGCAGACACCATGTCTGCAGAAAATGCTGGGAGCTTGTTTTTCATGCTCGAAAGCGCTTCGCTGAAAGGTGCACCAAATTTTCTAGGTTTTCTGAATGTGTTCTTGAGCTCCAACTTCACATCCAAAGGCTCCAAACACATAATTTCAGCTCAAACTTCACATATATATATACTAGCATTGTATGAACACCAAAAATTCAACATTATGAGGCTCAATTTCATGAATCAAACACATGCACGTCCCAAATTGACCCAAACTCAACACCAACACATTAAATTCAAATATTCAAACTTACACCTCCATGATTTGCACTTGCATGTGAAGGATACTCACTATTCTTAACTCAATTGGTGGAGAGAGGATCAAATACATGGATTTAAACCAAAAATTCAACATGGATCATATACATTGTGCTCAAACATGGAAATTTATAGCAATTCCTTACATGCATGTGTTCTATGACTTTAAATTCAACAAATACAACTCATTTCATGCTTTTTATCATCATTCAACTTTGAATTTACAATTTACAAACAAAGTCCATGAATCAGGGGTGGGTTACTCACATATGAGCCTTAATTCTCACAAATTATGGTTGATTCTTGAGGGTAGCTCCAAGATCACCAAGTTTCCTAACAAAATCTCTATTTTGAGCTCTTTCTCTCTCTAGGTTCGGCTCCCCCCTCTCTTTAGAGCACAATATCAGATTTTGAACTCAAGTGTATGGATTAAGTGCATAGTGCCCTTCCTACACAAGTTTCCCACTAACCACAATTTAATAATAAGAAATAATTGGGCACTAATTCACCAATTTAATCAACTTAATCTAATCCGAATCAATTTTTCAATTAAATTTCACCGTAGGCTCTAAAAATTATGCCAATTACAATGGCACGACCAATTTCGATTTCTACGGCCGATAAGGCCTTCAATTTTATTTCCAAAGCAGATAGTCAAACAGATATTCCTACGGTGAACAGATAGAAATTCAAAATCACATATTTTCACATAATGACACACAAAATCATATTAAACACACAATCATACTCATATTAAGGACCAATTAACATATTACAGAACAGGGATATCACAAGTAGCAACACTACAATCTTACTTAGAGCATCTGTCACCTTTTAATTCTGTGCAGTTTCAATCTATTCTTGATGAAATGAATAGTTGTGTTCTTTAATCAAGAGAAAAGCATAAAACCAAGCAAACTTAAAATATTTATTGCTTATTATATATGTGTGTGTGTGTGTGTGTGTGTCTGTAGATATCCATTTATAAATGTTGATGAATAGATATATACAGGTTTTGAGTAACCCAATTTTGAATGTGTATCTACACAACATCAGAAACATTTGAATATATTTGATTACTAGGCTGATTAACAATGGTAGGATATCTATATAGCTGCCATTGTTAATAGAAACTTTTTTTTTTTTTTTCCAAATATGATTGTTTAATTTTTATACATCACGTTTTTTCCCTAAAAATGTTCCATTTCCAACAAGTTTGTATTCTTTATTTGGCTACCAAAATTGTTCATGTAAGTATCAATGGTAGTTTCATGCACATTAGTTTCATGGGCTTGATGGTTGTATGTGCATAAGTTGTCTTGCAAGTCTTTGATAGAATGTGCCAATGAGTCTGTCTTGCAAATGGATGAATGTGTTTGACTAATAGGAAAGTAATTTACTTTATTATTTGTTAGTCGTAGTCATCCTTGGTCAAGAAAAATTATTAGGTAGTGCCACATCACATTGCCATGTGATCTCAAACACCAATCACTAATTGCCACCCTCATGTCGTTAGCCAAAATATTAGCATAAATGTTATGGCCAGCCCCATGATGTAAACTAATCATGTTTGAGTAATGTAACACATAGAAATACCCTACAAGACACCCAATAATTGTTTCTCGGGTGAGCAAGTCTCTCTTCTCTTGTTCTCTACACTTTATTGCCTGAAGTGTTATAATAGTAACTACTAACAAAAATCGTAAACTAGTTTTGGGGATAACATTTGTGTAAAACAGAGGTTAATGATATTGAAAATTTATCATGTAAATTACCATGAGAAATTAAAGACAATCAATCATGGTTTCCTAGATAATGACATGTTTAAGCAAAGGGTAATACATGATGGTTGTGATTAAAGTAACTTGTCAAAATTCAACAAAAATAGATCCCTTGTTTAGATAATGCATTTCCTTTCCATCTATTTCTTTATTATTTTACCCATGAATATTTTTTATTAACGGTAGACCAAGCCTTGGTGCAGGTGCTTCACAATCAATTAGTGTATTTTTCATTAATTGGTATTATCTTAAATGATTTCTTTGCTCTATCACAATAACCAAATTATACATGGCGTTGAGAAACATGAAAGACTTATAAATCTCATTTTCATTGTTATTTTTCATTATAAAGAAGGTGAATTTTTTGTTTTTGTTTCTGTATTTTTTTTTTTTTTTGAACAAAGAAGGTGAAGCACTTGTTCTGTTATGTTTTGTGAAACAATTGGGATAAGTATTTGGTTCACATGAATTTGAATCTTTGGGTGTTTGGTTTATTAATTTATGTTGCTTTTGTTTTGTTTATTTGATTCTTTCTTTTTTCTTCTTTCCCTTTTGTAATTTATATGGAAAATAGAGACATTATGTCATCATCAAAGCATGGAAAATATAGATTCAAAACAATTTCTTAAAATGTATGAACTCTCTCTCTATATATATATATATTGTGTGGGTGAAAATCGAACCACACTGCAATCTTAGTATTCAGCTGGAGAGCATCGGTAGAATAGATGGCACCTGACTAACTTGCAACAGAAAGAGAAGACTCCGGTGGTGGTTCGCCACCCGGGGGTACTCCGATGATGAAGTCAGTACTCAATATCTCTCAAAGATAATCAATAGTGCTAAACTCACTAGCTTGAGCATCAAAAGACATACCTTAGACCCATGGGGGTGCCTCTCTTTTATAGCCAACTCAATCCTACTCCCAATGGAAGCCTAACTCTAATGGACTCAAGATTACTGCTAATCTTGGACTCCTAATAGGATCAGGATAAGCTCTCTAAGAGTCTCATCTCTACCCAAACTGAAGTCTCCTCCCATTCTAGGACTCTTGTTCTGTATCCGCTTATCTCGGATTCCGGTATTCTCGTTAATAACCTCGGCACAGCCGAGATCATCTTAGCATCATGACCAGGACACGTGGCACCTCGGTTGGCACTTCAGTGACACCTCGGTCACGTGTTGTCATTCAAAAATTATGTCCCCACAACTGCCCCCTAGGTTCTATTACCTCGGCATCCTGAGGTGATGGAACCTATATCATTTCTTCCATTTTAGCACATTGGCTAAGTTCACTTTATCTATTGCCGAAGTTAGAACTCGTCGGCTCAATATAACTGTCACGACCCCATCCCGCCCCTAGTAGGATGTTGCCATGATGGCCAGTAATTCGAGACTACCAAAGGCCTCTTACAAGATCACACACACAAATCAGAGTAAACATATGGGGCTCACAAATGCGGAAGCAATAAATAAAAACCAAGTAGTCCATAAGAGCAGTGCTTACGTTAAAAGGAATGACATACATCTCAAAATAGCTTAAATACAACAAAATGGAGTACCAAAAATTACATCTTGACGAAAAGGCTTCTCGGCCATCAATTACAAAATACAAGGAAATAACAAAGAAGCATAATCTTCAAGATGTTGCAAAACATGAATCCAAAACACATCGGCAAGCACACCTAGGCGTCACCATACCGCTCATCACCTACATATATATAGAGAGGGTGAGCTTGGATACTCAGTGAATGGTACAATAATAAAGGGTTTACATGAATGATATCCGAGGTCTTTTAACAAAACAATACATGAGATAAATCAAGCTCATCTATCAAATCCTTCAAGCTTCAAGAGATGTTTACTAACATTAATATAATACAAGAGATGACATTCCGGACAAACAAACCCACGCGGTAAAACCGTCAGTGGCAAGGCAAGACAAGACAAGAGAGATCTCTAAACAAGGGTGTCGTTGCATTATAGTCCCCGGACACTGAGGACTTGTGCTACGAATGCTTATAGTCCCCTAGCACATACGGACTTCCAAACTTTGTGCTACAAATGCTTATAGTCCCCTAGCACGTACGGACTTCCAAACTTTGTGCTACAAATGCTTATAGTCCCCTAGCACGTACGGACTTCCAAACTTTGTGCTACAAATGCTTATAGTCCCCTAGCACGTACGGACTTCCCGAGAATGTCATCAAAACAAGATATAATAATTATTGCAGGTAGGAATAATCATTCATGCTTGTAAACAATTTTCCAAACAAGACAAAACAAGGCTTTATCAAAGCTTTATAACATATCTTTATTAAAATACCACTCACTTATTCCTTCGAACGTCGGGGTCAAGGCAAGTCCAAGTCCTACAAACACATGGCAGAAATATGTTGATTGCACTCTCAAACAAACTTTATATGAATGCAAATGATCTCGGCATTCTCCAAGAACCAAGTCAAATCAAAACAAACACTGTCTCCCATCTCGGGGAAACATGCTGGGCACCAACCAAGTCTTGGCCGAGGTCCCACACCTTCGCCGAGGTGTGGTCCCGAGGGCCACTTTCAAAAGAAATGAGGTCGGAAAATCTGGGTTTTCCTCTGACAAGAACATGAAGAACATGAACATGAAGATCATGAAGGAGATGAATGCCAAAATCATAACTGCGTGTATCAAAATCTGAGTTTTCATGCTATGAGTTCAAATCATGAACACAGGTGCCCATACTAGAAGATCTTACAAAAACAAACACAAAAGCATGTAACTTGTTGCAAACTTTCGGATTAAACAAGGCTTTTTCTTCAAAACTTATGAACACCAACTTTCTCTTTCTAAAACCAATCTTTAAATCAATGTATGGCATTCAAAACATATTCAAACATGCAATGCAACTAGATGATCAATAAGAACAACAAGAGTTATTCAAGATTCTAACCTCAATACTCAAATCAAACGGTTTGAACTCCAAGGATCAAGCTTGGTATCTACTCTCTCACTCTAAAATCTCTCCTTTTCCTTCTAGAGCTTCTCTCTCTACTCCAAAACAAGAATGTAACAAATGAGGGGTTTCTCTCTCTGCTTACCGATTTAACACTCACTTCGGACACGTGCAACAGCTTGGTTGGTTCTCCTCAAAAGGTGATAGATTGACAAGGCAAGTCTATGACAAAGCGTGTTCAACAAGCTAGGCGGCAAGGACTCCTGCAAGTAATGACATCGGCTAACAACAAGACTTGACAAGTCAAAGAACAAAGGATCTCGGCTAGGAAGGACAACACTTGACTAAGCCGTACACACCTTGGCCTAGATGCGCCACACCTCGGTCTATGTCATACCACTCCAGGACAAGATCACTTTAGCACAAGGATAACATCTCGGCCCAAATAATACACATCTCGGCCTTGGCGATACACACCTCGGCCCAGATGATAATCATCTCGGCCAATATGTCAGGACAAAGGTGGAGGTCAACAAAGAAATCCTAAGGTGGCCCTAAGTGTAAGAGTATCAAAAGGGTGACCTAGGCTCAAGATGACCTCGGCTGAAACACACACACTAGGAAATGACAAGGCATACGAGCAACATCCAAATAAGACAAGACTAAATTTGCTAATGCAACACAACAAGTCAGGATCACATATAAATGTATGCAAGTATGACAAGAGTAAGGTGAGGGTCACTACAATAACCGAGACCTATAGTCTGCTTTCATCAATGCCTTAGAACCAACGACCAAGTTCGTTCAAGTTTCTCATCCGAAATCGTCCTCCTAGCCGAGGTATTTGTTTCATTTAAATCAAAAACTCCAAGTGTTTCATCACGCGTATGAACTGGTATGTACAATATTTCAACCGAAACCATCACGCATCTTTCCTCTACGGAGCTGTGTCTGATATGCGTCATTAATTTGTCTCGCACTTACTTGCGCTGTCTGACAAGCACGTCATCCCAAGCACCATAATTGCCATTTTGCTGCCATTTTATGCTTTTGATCAAAATCAACCCTCTCAAATCTTCTATTTGCTGCTTTTGCGAAGCTTTCTACGCCACTCTCTCCCAAAGGAGGCTTTTCTTTCGATCCTTTCGATTGTCATTGTTGTCTGATTTTGGTGATCCTCATACCAGCTTCACTTTTTCTGGTAAGCCACTGTTCTTGGCCTTGTATCCTTGCATACACTCTGTCACAGTGTTCTTGATGATTTACCACTATTCTTGGCTCTAAATTTTCTCTTCTTGTCTTTTCTTGTTGTATTTCCAGATTCTTTCCCTCGTTTCTGTTTTCTACATAGTCCTAGAATCACGTCCCTTCTTGAAATAGATGTCGAGATAATAGTAGAGAAGCTTCCCCAACTGATTGCCGAGGTTGAACTACCGTCAATCGTTAAAGCAGATCAGTCCGACGTTCTTGCTTTAGTCCCTAGTTCTTAGGGTCTTCATTCTTGTACTTTTGTTGTTTTTGTATATGTAATTTCTTTGCTTCTGAACAATGTCTGTTGTTTGCCAATGCACCACTGCTTTGTATTTGAATAAGAAATCACTTTACCAGGTCGAAGTGTTTCTTTTAATGCATGTTTGTATTTTTCTGAGTATTGAATGCTTTCTTCTGCTTATTGCCTGTATGCTTCCCCATACTTTAGAATTTTTTCAACTTTTTCCGAATATATCCTGCAAATCACTTCGGGGTAGTACACCTCGGATAAGCATCACTTCAGAATTATCATCAGGTAGACACCTCAGATAAGCATCACCTCGGTACTTTATTTCTACAAGTGTGTTCTTTAACGAGGTATTCTAGTGTTGCTTCCTCATTTGTACTTGCCTTCTTTTATACATGCTTCATTTTTTTCAACCTTCTAAGCTTTTAACAAGCTAGTTGGTCATCTCGGTTGATCATATCTCGGAAAACGTCTTTTAGTGTGATCTCGGCTATACCAAACTTGTAAATTGCTAAAAAATTTCAACAAGTGGTAGACTTCGTAATCTTCAACTATTTTAACTTGTAAATTGTTTTAAAATTTCAACAAGTGGTAACATTATCATTCCCTCTCCTTGCCCACTAATGTGAACATAAGTTGCACTTAGGATCACATTATGGAAGTTGGCTTCATGCCGTAGTCACAGATCCTTTCTAGCCGATGTGTTCTTCTTTTTACTCTTGTATGGAAAAATAATTTGCTTGTCTTCAATTTACACCTTAATTGTGTAATCTCCTCGGGGTGTAACACCTCGGTTGTACCCACTAATCGGTTTATCTCAACCTCGGTTTAATACTTGAAAACATTGTAACAAATGTTTTCACAAGTGTTGCTCAGAAATTTGCCACTTTTCTTTTACTTCTTAAGACTTCTGTCTTTCATTATCTTCCAAGTCCTGGTAAGTATGTAGATACTTCTTTCAGTACAACCTTGTCTTGACTTGTAAATTTTTCTCAAATTTCAACAAGTGTTAAACAATGATCTCGGTTTAACTTCAACTTGTAAGTGCTACAAATTTCGACAAGTGTTAAACAATGATCTCGGTTTAACTTCAACTTGTAAATTGCTACAAATTTCAACAAGCGTTAAACATAACATCGGTTTAACTTCAATTTGTAAATTGCTACAAATTTCAACAAGTGTTTAAACATCATCTCGGTTTAACTTCAACTTGTAAATTGCTACAAATTTCAACAAGTGTAAAATATCATCTCGGTTTAATTTCAACTTGTAAATTGCTACAAATTTCAACAAGTGTTAACATAATATCGGTTTAACTTCAACTTGTAAATTACTACAAATTTCAACAAGTGTTAAACATCATCTCTGTTTAACTTCAACTTGTAAATTGCTATAAATTTCTACAAGTGTTAAACATCATCTCGATTTAACTTCAACTTGTAAATTGCTACAAATTTGAACAAGTGTTTAAACATCATCTCGGTTTAACTTCAACTTGTAAATTGCTACAAATTTCAACAAGTGTTAAATATCATCTCTGTTTAACTTCAACTTGTAAATTGATACAAACTTCAACAAGTGTTAAACATCATCTCGGTTTAACTTCAACTTGTAAATTGTTACAAATTTCAACAAGTGTTTAAACATCATCTCGGTTTAACTTCAACTTGTAAATTGCTACAAATTTCAACAAGTGTTAAACATCATCTCGGTTTAACTTTAACTTGTAAATTGTTACAAATTTCAACAAGTGTTAAACATAACACCGGTTTAACTTCAACTTGTAAATTGCTAGAAATTTCAATAAGTGTTAAACATCATCTCGGTTTAACTTCAACTTGTAAATTGCTACAAATTTCAACAAGTGTTTAAACATCATCTCGATTTAACTTCAACTTGTAAATTGCTACAAATTTCAACAAGTGTTTAAACATCATCTCCGTTTAACTTCAACTTGTAAATTGCTACAAATTTCAACAAGTGTTAAACATAACATCGGTTTAACTTCAACTTGTAAATTGCCACAAATGTCAACAAGTGTTAAACATCATCTCGGTTTAACTTCAAGTTGTAAATTGCTACAAATTTCATCAAGTGTTAAACTTAACTTCAACTTGTGAATTGCTACAAATTTCAACAAGTGTTAAACATTATCTCGGTTTAACTTCAACTTGTAAATTGCTACAAATTTCAACAAGTGTTAAACATAACATCGGTTTAACTTCAACTTGTAAATTGCTATAAATTTCAACAAGTGTTAAACATCATCTCGGTTTAACTTCAACTTGTAAATTGCTACAAATTTCAACAAGTGTTTAAACATAACATCGGTTTGACTTCAACTTGTAAATTGCAAAATTTCAACAAGTGTTAAACATCATCTCGATTTAACTTCAACTTGTAAATTGCTACAAATTTCAACAAGTGTTAAACATCATCTCGGTTTAACTTCAAGTTGTAAATTGCTACAAATTTCAACAAGTGTTTAAACATCATCTTGGTTTAACTTCAACTTGTAAATTGCTACAAATTTCAACAAGTGTTTAAACATCATTTATAACTCTCTGCCCCCTAATGTGGACTTAAGTTCACATTAAGTTTGTGCATGTGATCTTGTTTGCCGAAGTTGGTTTCAAGCCGAGGTTGATAGCCTTGATTTCTCTATTGATCTTACTTGGTTTCAACCTGAGTTTGATTCTGCCGACATGGCAAGCTTATGTTACTCCAACTTAGTTCAACTCCATTCTATGCAAGATTCGACTCTGCCATATAATGAGTCTAAGTTATTCATCATTACCGGCCTACCGCATCACGAGCCGCTTTCTTCTCGGACTTAAGTGCCATGATCTTGTCTTCTGGAATCTTGGATCTGCTCATTCAGGTTGAGCTCTTCTCTTCTCGGACTTATTCATCCTGGCCGAGATCATGTCTTCTGGAATTTTGGATCTACTCACTCATGTTGAGCTTAATACGTCTTGGACCTGCTTATTTAGGCCGAGATCATGTCTTTTGGAATCTTGGATCTGCTCACTTATGTTGAGCTCTTCTCTTCTCGGTCCTGCTTATTTAGGCCAAGATCTTGTTTTTCGGGATCTGGGGTCCGGGGCCTGAAATCCAGGATCTGCTCACTTAGGCTGAGCTCTTCCATACTTGAATGTCATATCCTTGGAAGTGCTCATGCCCCCTGCCTTCGTGTCCTTTCCGGAAGGGTCTTCATTCTGCTTATGTCGATTGACTCTCCATCTTCGCTAAACTCGCTGCTTTTCAACACGTTGATCTTGTACGATGATGGCCATCTATTCTCCTTTCTTTCCCACATGGCGCCAAATTGTGTAGGTGAAAATCTGCACACCGCAATCTTAGTATCCACCGAGAGCACCGCGTAATAGATGGCACCGACTAACTCCGCAATGTAAAGAGAAGACTCGGTGGTGGTTCGCCACCCGGTAATCCTGACGATCAAGTCAGTACTCAATATCTCTCAAAGATAATCAATAGTGCTAAACTCACTAGCTTGAGCATCAAAAGACATACCTTAGACCCATAGGGGTGCCTCTCTTTTATAGCCAACTCAATCCTACTCCCAATGGAAGCCTAACTCTAATGGACTCAAGATTACTGCTAATCTTGGACTCCTAATAGGATCAGGATAAGCTTTCTAAGAGTCTCATCTCTACCCAAACTGAAGTCTCCTCCCATTCTAGGACTCTTGTTCTTTATCCGCTTATCTCGGATTCCGGTATTCTCGTTAATAACCTCGGCATAGCCGAGATCATCTCGGCATCATAACCAGGACACGTGGCACCTCAGCTGGCACTTCAGTGACACCTCAGCCATGTGTTGTCATTCAAAAATTATGTCCCCACATATATATATATACACGTGTGTGTAAAGCCTTCATGTTCTATTGATCCTTGATTTAGGTAATTTTCTTCTTAAGGTTAAGGGATAATCTATCATGCTATATTAACTAACTTTGATTCACTCCAAAGCCTTTGATATCTTGCTTCATATTATGACAGAAAATAGAAGAAACAAGCTTTGATTCAAGCATGGGAAGAAAATGAAAAACCAAAAGCAGAGTGTAGTATAATTCCTTTTCTCTTTTTCCTTATGTACTATTCATTTTGTGGTGGTGCTATTAGCTTCTTTCATTTTATTGTTTTACCATATATCAATTTGCAACATAATTGGAAAGTATCTTATATACTAATGTTGGTGAGTTACTATAAAGTATCTTCTATACTATCTACTAATGATTACAATGAATTCAATAGAAGGGATTTACTTGTGATATGTTGAGCTCTTTCTATTTGTTTTTAATTTCTCTTTTTAGAGAGTATTTTTTTTCATACTTACTGATTTTTGCTTGTATTGCAGTGTGTTATCATCAAAGCATTTGAAGAGTATATTTATGAGACTCCATTCTAATTTGTATAGACAATTCTATGAGGCTGATTCTAGCAATTACAAGGAACTGATAAGAACTCGATTTGGGCATTGACTTCCACAAATATTATTGAAGTACTATAGCGATACACACTTTTCATGGATATGAAGATTACCTCTTTTTTGGATAGTAAATATTTATTTGTTTAATTTTTGTTTTTGATGTTATGATAATGATATTGACTTTGTCAAAATAGGAACAATGTTTTGATTTTATTTTATTAGTAAAGAATAATATTGCTATATTTGTGTCAATTGTAATTACATTTAATAAATGAAATTTTATTTGTTTATCTTACAAACCAAAATATCAATGGAGTGAATGGTGTAAAATAATTATTTATTTATTTTTGTTTTGTTTTTCAATTTATCTCCATGGCACAAATGAATGGTGAAGCACTGACACTTTGATTTATCACTAAAAGTTGGATCTAGTGGTATTTATAAGAGTTGTTAAAAATATTAATTATGGCATAAGAAGAAGGGAAAATTACTCATAAGTCCTGTATCGAAAAATGTTACTTCATCTAGTCCTGAGTGTTTTTTTTATAAACCATTTAGTCCTTTTTTTACATCACAACATCATCATCAAAACAACATCAAACATCATCATCAAAACAACATCAAACCTCACAACATCATCATCAAACACCATCAAACATCATCATCAAAACAACATGGCTCATCAAACATCATCATCAATACATGGCTCATCCCTACCATTGCAGCGCAATCACCATCAGATTTGGATAAATTCAAAACCCAATCACATAACATTACTCTCTCTCTCTCTCTCTCTCTCCATATATATATATATATGCTATGCATCTAATCCAGATCTTGATCTTCACTGTAATCGCTTTCTACAAATCAATTAGATTTTGAATTCTCTCTCTAATGGCGCTTCGGATCGTGTACGGTCTGGTCTTCCTGTCAATCTCCTGCACTTGCTTTAAAGTCCTTCACCTTGTTCTTCGCACCGTCTTCTACCTCACCTCCGGATCTCCTTTGCCACTCCAACTCCGGGTTTCCGGCGGATTTCACTCCTCGATGGCGGTTTTCCGACTCTCTCTACCTCTCCTCGGTGTCAATTTCTCAGGAAAAAATCAAACATCATCATCAACACATGGCGACGTTAATGGCGATGTTGTGATGTTTGATTGGTATTCTGAATTAGGGTTCTGTTGTTTTCTGAATTGAATTGGCGTTTAGGATGGATCTTGATGTTTTGTGATCTCTGTTGAGGGTTCAATTGTTTCCATGTTTACGGGGTTTTCATGGCCAATAAGAGTTCAATTAGGATTTTACAAAAAATGTTGGTTCACTGTGACAACCAAATGGGTTTTCTTTGATAGGAGATTTATGGGTTGTATTATTTTTTTGTATCTCTGAGCTCGCAAGAAAGCTTGATGATATCGATGATGTTCACAACATTAGTTTTAATTTTGCTAATGTTTGATGTTCTGACGTTTGATGATCTGGGTCAGTAATTGAGGGGGTAATGTTTGATGTTTGATGAATAACATTTGATGTTTGATGAATAATGTTTGATATTTGATGAATAATCCTAATGTTTAATGGTTCAGAATCTGTGTTTGATGTTTGATGGATAATCCTAATGTTTAGTGATTGATGTTTGATGAATAATCCTGACGTTGCTAATGTTTGATGTTGGATGGATAATGTTTGATGTTTGAAAAGAAGGGAAATTATAAAAAGGTCTATAGTAAGCTTCTTGGGAAATAGGACTTATTAGTCTAACAAAAAACCTTCGGGACTAAATGGGTTAACATTCCCAAATTTGGGATTTATTGGTGCTTTCCCCAAAGAAGAACCATTAAAAAAGTATATAGTGGCATTTTTTAAATTGTAAGTCTTCTTTAATGACGCTTGGTAGTGTCATGAATAGTGTCTAAGATGACATTAAAGTGTCACTGAAAGGTTTTAGCCTTTATGGTGTAGTGGCACTTACAAGTGCCACTGGTATTTATTGTGGCATTGATATAAATGGCACTTATTTAAAACGTCACAAAATTTAAAAAATGTCACTAAAAGAATAGTTTTGTAACACTTTCAAGTGTCACCGGACTAAGAAAATGTTATAGTGCTCCTTTATTATTATGAGGATGAATTATTATTACCCCCTCTCTCTCTCTCTAAAAGCACATATCCATACATATACACATATCAATCTTCTTCTTTTTTTTTTAAAAAAAATAATAATTAATTTGCACCGTTGAGAGTTTTTAAATCCTGAAAAATCCACTTGTGCCATATGGGTGCATGTGGGTAGGCACTGTTTGTAATTGTTTTAGAAATGGTGGTGTTTGGTTGCTACATTCTTTACAATGATTGATGCATTTCCCTTTTCATTCCTATACAACTCTCTCTCTCTCTCTCTCTCTCTCTCTCTCATATAGAAGCAGAGAAAGCGTAGTTGTCTTTTGTTTCTTCTGTCCTTTTTTTAATCTTCCTCAGATTACTATTTGTTAGCACTTCAAAGCTTCATGTTGTTTCTTCTGTCCTTTTTTTAATCTTCCTCAGATTACTGTTTGTTAGCACTTCAAAGCTTCAAAAACAAAAAAAAAAAAAACAAAAACAAAAACAAAAATCTAAACTAAATTTAGGCAAAAATCCCTG
The DNA here is from genome assembly GCA_025200525.1 of Camellia lanceoleosa. Classification (NCBI taxonomy): domain Eukaryota; kingdom Viridiplantae; phylum Streptophyta; class Magnoliopsida; order Ericales; family Theaceae; genus Camellia; species Camellia lanceoleosa. Next base: position 1,350,393 of record CM045771.1, read on the forward strand.
GATGTACCCTTTGATTTGTTGATTAAAATGTATTATCAAAATACACTAAATAATTTACTAGACTTAAAGAGAGAGTTAGAATAATTTCTTTTAACATTAGTCATGAGGGTGTCCATGGATTTACACTAACTAATTCTTGAGTAAATATCATTCAATGACCATTCCTGTTTTATTGTAGGGATCACAATATTGTTAAGTTAATGAGAAATAAAATTTGTCTATTTATTCCCTTTTTTTTTATTAGTCAGTAACATAGTGTAGAATGGTATTATTTTTACACTCAATATTTTTCTTTAATATATATATATATATATTTAAAAATTGGACAGAGGATCCAATAGATTGTTGTGGACTTAACTTGTAGGGTCTATTGAACATACCTTCTACGTAAAAATTCAAATTGATCATATATTGATAGTCACATTATCGGTTCTATTTATATATATAAAAAAAATAGATAGTATATTCTTAAAATCATATTTACCAAATTACAAAAAAAAAAAAAAAAACAATGGGTTTAAACTTTGTAACAAAATAAATCATGAATTTTTTATTTTATCAATTTAAACCATAATCTTTTGATTTATTTTCAATCTAAACTATTTGCCTATGTAAAATTGATAGTAAAATGATATCTTTAGTCATTAAACTCAATGAAAAATGGTATTTGTGGGGATATATTTTCTGAGTACCAACACGTGGCAAGGTGACACCGACGTATTAGCTGAGGTGCCACGTGTCGTGGTAGTTATGCCGAGGTTATCTCAGAGTTGCTGAGGTTATCTCCGAAGATACTGGAATCCGAGATAAGCGGATAAGGGACAAGAGTCCTAGGATGAAGAAAGACTTCAGGATGGATAAGGGTAATAGTCTTAGGGGGTTTATCCTTATCTCTTGAGAAATCCAAAGTAAGCACTAAATTGGAGTCCATAAAAGTCCGGCTTCTAGTGGGACTAGGATTAAGTAAACTATAAAAGAGAGGCACCCCCATGGGTCTAAGGTATGCTTTTAATATTCTGTCTAGTAAGTTAAGCACTATTGATTATCTTTGGGAGATATACTGACTTGATCATCGGAGTGCCCCCGGGTGGAAGAACCACCGCCAGAGCCATCTCTTCCTATGCAGGATAGCAGAGTACCATCTATTCTGCCAGTGTTCTACAGCTGAATTACTATATGGGCAGTGTGATCGAAAAATCACTCACACAATTTGGCGCCGTCTGTGGAAAAGAAAGACGAATAGATGGCCAGTAACGCACAGAAAGAAAAGATTGGGGACGGCACTCCCGCTGGGAGCGAAAGACCTATTGACCTCGATATCGAAGGAGACAACCGCAACACAGAAACTCATCACAGAGCGAAAGACGTAGGCCAGGAGGGTGACACTTCAAAGAAGACAGATCAGGGTAGATATTACAACAAAGACAACCTCCAGGTATGGAGGGACAGGTGCCTACGGAGGGATGAAGAGGTAAAAGAGATGGCGCATAAGTGGCGCACCTACAATCACCGCCAACTTCATGATGCAAAACGACGTCATGCAGCCACCATACCCGCTGCAGGACACACCAATGCCAGCAACCAATGCCCAGAAACAAGGGCAGAAAACAATTCCTGAAGCCCCTCAGTACACTAGGAGCGGAAGGCACTCTCACCGGCCTTCTAGAGAAGTAGGACGAGAGGAGCCAAGGAGAGAAGAGTCCCAAAAGACATATCACACAAAGGACGCAGAACCCAAGAAACATCGACATGTTCAAGGACATGCGTTATGCTTTGACATAACTCATGGGGAGAGATCGAAAAGGGCCCACCACGAGGCCGAGAGCAGTATGCTGAAGAAACTGAAGTCAGCAGATAGCCGAGCTGCTGGACGGAGCAGAGAGGACTTGAGAAACTACCTCAAGAGGAGGCAACAGAACGGAGATGCCGAGGTAACCTCACCCGACAAGTCGAGGACACCATTCTCGATGGAATTAGACAAGTTCGAGGCACCAAAGAGATTCAGTATACCGAGGTTTCAAATATACGATGGTAAGTCAGACCCTAACTTCCATGTTGGATTATACTTGAACTCAATGGCATTATATAGCAGGAACGAGCCGTTGCTCTGCAAAGTGTTCCTCTCATCCTTCGGGAAGATTGCATCAAATTGGTTCCACAAGCTCCCAAAGGGAAGCGTGAAGACTTGAGAAGGCCTGGCCGAGATGTTTGTGGCCAGGTTCGTGACAAACAAATTACAGCCATTGAGGGTGGATGCATTGATGGCTCTAAAGATCAGCAAGGATGAAGGCCTTAGGGCATATGCAAAAAGGTACTATGAGGTGTTCAACCGAATACCCGAATGCAACCAGGAAGTAACGGTCGTTTCTTTCAAGAACGGCTTGAAAGATGATTGTCCACTTCGGAAATCTTTGGCAAAGACATTGCCAAAAAGCGTGGAAGAGCTCATGGCAAGAATCGAGAAGTATGCCAGAGCCGAGGAGGATACATCAGGGAATAAGGAGGTAAAGCAGGAAAAAGGGAATGGCTCGCTGAAGCAAGGCTGAAGTAACAACAGATTCAACAAATCGGAGGCAGAATTGAGGGGTAAGCAAGCAGTGACGATTGTATTCCGAATTCCTGTCCACAAAGTCCTAGATCAAATTCGAAATCAGCCCTATTTCAGGGCACCGGCAAAGGCCCCAGGAGAATACATGGGAAGAAACGTTGGTAGGCGTTGTGCTTACCACAATGAGGAGGGGCACCCAACTCAAGGTTGCAGAGCCCTAAGAGCACACTTAGAGGACCTAGTGAGACAAGGTCATCTGAGGGACCTTGTCGATGAGGTTAGAACAAGAGAGGAACAGGCAAGATTGCCTCAAGCACCAGCAGCCCCGCCTCCTCCAGCACAGCAACCACAGGCAGGGGGTCCACGGGTGGTTAATATAATTCACTCACAGGTGAACGAAAACGACATACGGGAGGAAACCCAAAAGGTAAGACACCTACAGCACGTGAACCAGGTCGGACAGAAAAGACCTCGATTTAAAGAATGCCAGGGACCGATGATAGCTTTTATTGAGGCCGACCTAGAGATAGTCCAGCATCCGCATAATGATGCCTTGGTAGTATCCCTCCAGGTCGGGGAGTGCCAAGTGAAACGATCTCGATTGATCAAGGCGCCTCTTGCGACATCATGTATGTTAGATGTTACAAGGAGCCGGGCCTTCACCCGCACGACATGGAGGATCCAATGGCCCAATGGTCGGCTTCAATGGAATGCCGACCGCCATTAGGCGCAATAAGCTTGGAAGTACGAGCCGCACAAAGAAAATCAAGACAATTCATTGTGATTGACATGCCCTCACCATTCAACATCATCTTGGGAAGGCCATGGTTGCATGCAATGGGGCAATTCCTCAACATTGCATCAACTATTGCGGTTCCCAACACAATGGGATTGAAGAAATCAAAGGATCAACTACAAAAACTTGCTCCATGGCAAAGAATGAAATCAACTCAGAACATCCAAGAGCCAGAAAAGGCAGAAATCGAAGACGAGGACATGGAGGTCCTAGATGATGTCGGCAAGGAGCCGGCCGAGAAAAGTGAAGAAGCACTGAAAAAAATCCTCGTCCAAGAGGGCGATGAAGAACGCTTCTTTCTTCTCGGCTCGGGCTTAGCCAAAGAAGGCGAAAGAGAGCTGGAAGCTTTTTTAAGAACAAACATTGAGGTGTTCGCTTGGACACCTTATGAGATGCCTGGCATTGACCCGGAGGTCACATGCCACAAACTAAACATTGACAGGATAGCCAAGCCTGTAATACAGCGAGCCAGAAGACCAACGTTGATGCACGTCGAAGCAGTGGAGGAGGAGGTTGACAGACTTCTGGAGGCCAGGGCTATCAGACAAGTCAATTATCCGACATGGCTGTGAAACACCGTGGTAGTAAAGAAAAAGAACAATAAATGAAGGGTCTGTGTAGATTTTACAAGCCTAAACAAAGCCTATCCCAAAGACAACTTTCCTTTACCCAAAATTGACCAGTTAGTGGATGCCACATCTGGACATGGAAGAATGAGCTTCCTAAATGCTTATAGGGGGTACCACCAGATAGCCATGTACCCCCCAGATGAAGAAAAGATAGCGTTTATCACCCCAAAAGGCCTATACTGTTACAGAGTAATGCCCTTTGGGCTAAAAAACGCGGGGGCAACTTACCAAAGGTTGGTAACCAAGATGTTCAGACACTTGATTGGCCAAACAGTAGAAGTCTACATCAATGACATGGTCGTGAAGACCAAGGAGCCTAGGGGTCATCTTTTCGACCTAAAAGAGGTCTTTGAAATCCTCAAAACATATCGGCTCCGACTCAACGCGTCGAAGTGCGTGTTTGGAGTTGGATTTGGTAAGTTCTTGGGGTACCTGGTGACAAGGAGGGGCATTGAGGCCAGCCCAGATCAGATCAAGGCCATCCTAGATTTACAGAGCCCGACATCGGCAAAACAGGTACAGATGTTTACCGGAAGGGCTGCAACCCTAAATAGGTTCATAAGCCGAAGCTCAGACAAATGCAAACCTTTCTTCAACCTGGTAAAGAAAGCCACAGATTTCCTTTGGACAGAGGAATGTGAGGTAGCGTTGGCCGACCTAAAAAAGTATCTGACTACGACTCCAGTCCTTTCAGCACCTGAACCTGGGGAAGAGCTGTTTTTGTACTTAGCAGTTTCAGAACACGCAGTAAGTGCGGTGTTAATCCGAGAAGAAAAAGGAGAGACTGTTTACTACGTAAGCAAAACCTTGGCCAACACAGAAACAAGGTATCTACCACTAGAAAAATTAATGCTGGCCTTAGTAATGGCTTTAAAGAAGTTAAACCACTACTTTCAGGCGCACAAGATTGTAGTGCTAACGGAGCACCCTCTGAAACCCTTGTTACAGCAAGGAGACTTAATTGGAAAAATAGCAAGATGGGCAGTGGCCTTGGGCTAGTATGACTTGGAGTTCAGGTCGAGAACAGCAATCAAGGGCCAAGTTTTGGCCGACTTCGTGGTCGAGTTCACCCTGGAATCTATCGAACATCAGGCTTCGTTGAGCCAAGATAAACGTTGTCCAAGCAAGCAAGGAGAAGCCCAGCCAAAGGCAAAAGAACAAAGGAAGGAAAAACTCAGACCTCGCAAAGATCTACATTGGCGACTCTTCGCATCGCTTGTCGATGGAAGTTCAAATCGGCAAGGAGCGGCAGCAGGAGTAGTACTAATATCTCCAGATGGAGAAATAGTAGCACAATCCATCCATTTGGGGTTCAACGCCTCTAACAACGTAGCAGAATACGAAGCACTAATTGTAGGGTCAAGTCACAAAGAACAGAAGCTGATGAGGTAATCGTCTTTTGTGATTCACAACTTATTGTTAATCAGTCAACAGGAGAATTCAGAGCCAGAGACGAGAGGATGTCAGCATATGCGAAAAAAGTCATCAGATTGGCAGCCTTATTTCAGAACTGCTGACTACTTTAGGTCAGCTGAGATGATAACAGCCACGCCGACGCATTGGCCAACCTGGCAAGTTTAATACAAACTGGAAAAACAAGAATAATAACGATTGATTATTTGTCAAGCTCGAGCATAGAACCACCGAACAGAGAGCAAGAAGCAATGTGTGTGGACATGGGACCAAGCTGGATGGATACAATTGTTGCATTCCTAAAAGAAGGAAAGCTGCCAGAAGACTGCAAGGAGGCTTACAAAGTCAGATTAAAATCGGCAAGATTTAGTCTGACAGCAGACGGACACCTCTACAGAAGGTCCTTCACTGGACCCCTTTTAAGGTGTGTACACCCTTTGCAGGTTGAGGATTTTTTTATATGAAATTCATGAAGGAGTTTGTGGAAGCCACGTTGGGGGAAGATCACTAGCTCACAGGGCCATTACCTAGGGGTATTGGTGGCCCTACATGCAAAAAGATGCAGAAACATACGTAAAGAAGTGCGAACAATGCCAAAGGTTTGCACCTTTGATAGACCAAACCATTACCGACCAATCTAATATCCAAATTTGGCCATTTGCCCAGTGGGGCATGGATCTTGTTGGGCAACTTCCCTAGGCAACTGGGCAGAGAAAATACTTGTTGGTAGCAACAAATTACTTCACGAAGTGGATAGAGGCAGAACCTCTTGCCAAAATCCGAGATGTGGATGTCAAGAACTTTATATGGAGAAACATCATCACCAGATTTGGGATTCCAAGAGCTATAGTTGCCGACAACAACGCAGCTTTGACAAAGAACTCATCAAGAACTTTTGTGCGAAATTCAAGATCAAGAATTACTTTTCAACACCAAGTTTTCCCCAAAGTAATGGGCAAGCAGAAGCATCCAACAAAGTAATTTTTAATGGAATAAAGAAGAGGCTGTAGGCAGCAAAAGGAAAGTGGGTAGACGAATTGCCCAACGTGCTTTCGGTATATCAGACTACACCGAGAAGATCGACAGGGGAATCCCCCTTTGCCATGGCTTATGGCACAGAAGCAGTCATTCCACTGGAAGTCGGCATCCCAGGGATCCGAACCCAGGGAGTTGAGAATGGGACTAATGATGTACTCTTAGCCCGAGATCTAGATCTTTTGGAAGAACGAAGAGAGAAAGCTGCAATTCAGCTCGCAGCATACCAGCAATAGCTTGCCAGAGCTTACAACAAGGAGGTCAATCCAAGGGATTTTCAGGTCGGCGACTTAGTCCTAAGAAAAGTCGTCGGCAACAAGAAGAATCCCAGAGAGGGCAAGCTTGGCCCAAATCGAAGGACCCTACGTAATCACTTCAGATAGGCAATGGAGCCTATCGGCTTGAAGACTATGAGGGCAAAGCATTGCCTAGACCCTAGAACACTTGTAATTTAAAATTTTTCTATCATTAGATATACATTGTTTATTTGCCGATGTCATCAATAAAATCTTTTCAGAATCCTTTAACACATGTGACTGATAAAAATACAAAATAATGTTTCTGGAAGATATGAATAATCAGAACCCAAGTGGAACTCAGGTTCACATTGGGGGCGGAAAGAATACAAAGACGCTTAACACTTGTTGAAATTTGTAGCAATTTACAAGTTGAAGTTAAGCTGAGATTATTCCTTATCTTCACTTGTTGAAATTTGTAGCAATTTACAAGTTGACGTTAAGCTGAGATTAGTCCTTATCTTCACTTGTTGAAATTTGTAGTAATTTACAAGTTGGTGATAGAAAGAGATCATTATCTAACACTTGTTGAAATTTGTAGCAATTTACAAGGTAAAGGTAAGCCAATGTATGATATTTAAACATCTGTTGAAATTTATTGCAATTTACAAGTTGAAAGTGAAAGCTGAGATCATTGTTTTATACTTGGTGAAACTTGAGGAAAGTTTATAAATTAAACTTAAAACAATATATACACTCGTTAAAAAATTTATGAAAAGTTTGCAGGATAGTATCTTGCCGAAGTAAAACTTGCAGTTATCATACCCGAGGTATGTAACCCCGAGAAGATTGCATAAAGAAGAAAGAATATTAAAGGCATACAAAATATTCTAAGCATAGAATCATACAGAAGCAATCAAGAGAAGATAGAGGTACAAGTATTCAAAGAAAGAAAGTTGTGTTAAGCATTCAACAGAAAACAGGTGCACGTCGGCCATATGAGGAACTTGCATTGTTTTCCGAACAAAAAAGTACAAAAGAAAAGAAAAGAAAGACATTGGAATTAGGGTTCTTCAGCATCAGCAGTGGGATGGGTTGGGACCTCGGAAGATTCTTGCGGAACCACATCGGCGACCTTCTCTGCCGTTAGCTCAGCGTCAATTTCTGCAAGAGTTTTGTCAATACTTTTGTCGGCTGGAGGAACGTTAGGTGATGCTTGTTCAGGAGTAGCCTCCTTGACAATCTCCTTATCCTCCTCCTCATGAGTCAAGTCTAGGACTTGATCATCTTGAAGAAGGGACTTGGTCTCAGTTGTGTCCCTGGGCTTCCTTACCAAAGCCTCATCATCATCCTTATCCTCATCTTCAGATTCAGACTCAGATTCATCTTGAGATTGAACTGGTGGAGGTGGAGGAAAAGGAAGAGGAATGGCGTTGGCCTTTCTCAGAGGCGAATCCTCAGGAACATTAAGTTTTTTGGCAAGGGACATCCAACCAAGGGAAAAGCCCCTGTTGCATGCCTGCCTGACTTGTAATTTATATTCCTCAGTGACATCGGCCATGCCCTGAGCGTAAGCCTTTTTCGCTTCGCCTTGATTTCGCATCCTTAGTGGCGTGGCCTCTTGAAGCCCCTTTTTAGCTTGAGCCATTTTTTCATCGGCCTCTTTTTTCTGCACTTCAGCAACCTTCTTTATAGCATCGGCAGATTCGGCCTTCTCCTCGGCTTCAGTCTGAGCTTTGAGAACAGCCTCAGCCTGGTCCTCCAACTTCTTCATTTTTGATTGAAGACTTTCATTAATCTTTTGAAGGGCAGAAAACTCCCTCTTCATGTCGGCCAACTTCTCCCTATTCTCAAAAGATTGGATGGAGAGTGAATGAGCATGCTGAATGGCCTGAAAAAAATACAAGGCAAGAGTCATTAAGAATTTTACAAGTATGGAAAAGGAATAGAAAGACAAGTTACCAAGGAAAGAGACTTACTTGAACAGAACGTTGAAGCATAAGGGCGTAGTTCTCGTACTCACTCATCTTGGCATTCTGCTCCAGATCACTTGGGAGCAATAGAGCAGTACTAAGGGCTACGCCAACATTAATGTCATTAGCACTGTCATTGGCAAAAATGGGCTTATCTTCAAGAGTGATTTCAGGCGTCTAGGGGACTTTTGGTATTTTTGACCCCGAGGTCGTCATAGACGATGACCTCGGCTTCTTTGATTGTGTGGATTTTGATGGTTGGGTTTCTGCACGCCTCTTCCCAGCAGAGGGTTGAGACTTGTCGCTCGTAGCCAGTTTGGAGATAGGTAAAGTGTCCCCAGATTCAACCTGAGTTACTTTAGCCTTTGGCTGAGCTTTCTTGGTTCTTTTCGACTTCGGTGGGGGCATGGTTTGCGATGGTTGAGCGTCAACATCGGTAGGGAGGTCGGCTAAGAGATCTTCGGCAACAGGTTTTGGGCGACCCATCTCAGCAGTTCGGACAAGTCTGTGTCGCCATTTCCGTTCAGGTATTGGGATCAAGTATGGTACCGAAGTTGATGGCTGATCAGCTGGATCCGATGTTGATCCTTGATCTGTTCGAGATATAGACACAGTTTGGGTTGTGGCAGAAGGTGGAGAAAGGCTTTTCTTCTTCTTCCTTTTAGGGACGTCGGGCAAAATTGACTTGTATGTTGGAATAAAGTTAAGAAGCAAAGGCGCTTTCCTTCTCTGGATTGGCAAGTCCAACAGTTTCTTCAAATCCTTATTGGGGACGTAGGATTGGCGAAAGCTTTTCGGTGGCTTACGAACATCTGCAAGAAGAACAGACATTAGAAATAGTCAAAGAAGCGAAGACTTGAAAAGAAACAACTAAGTGTTGACACTAGGCTCTTACCCTTGCCTTCTTTAACTGATCGAGGAAGAGGGTAGAGATGGGCATCCTCATCTGGGGCAAACTCCCAATTTTCCGAGGTAATAAAGTATTAATCTCCAGCCCCCTTGTTGGAGTCCTGGGAGGTCGGCTACAATTTTGAACTCTGTAGACCTCGGCTTAAGATAGTAGACGTAGCCTTTTTCTTTCAAATTGAGGGCACACATGGTATAACAGTATTGGATATCAGCTAAGGTGATCCTAGCATCTTCCTGTTTGGCTAAGGCAATGATACCATTAATCACTCGATAAGAGTTGATGGTAAGTTGCATGGGGTTCAACTTATAGTAGTGGAAAACTTCGCGAAAAAGGGGATTAAGTGGAAGCCGGAGTCCACATTCAGTAAAAGCTACAATGGGAAAGGGCATCGAATTATCTGTGGGTATGATAGAGTCATCATCCCCAGCCAGCCTCAGATGGACATCGGTAGGAATGGCGAATCTTGCCTAAACTACTCAAGTTTAGTTGGGGTATCTGCCCTATGTCTCCACATGCCTATGATATCGTCGTAAAGGTATTCGACTTCAGAAAGAGGATGTTCTTAAAGGGTTTTTTGGAAACTTGACAAAACCCTAGGTAAGTACCGGTAAGGGTTGTTTTAGTTTTTCCTAAGGATTGGTGAAATCTACAAGACAAATCCCAAAACCTAAATCTATGGAAACGAAGATTAATGGCACAAATCTGGAAAACAGAAAAATAGGAATGAAGTTTCAGAAATCAAGAACAGAGGTGGGGCTCTCAAAAGCATAAAAAATACAAGAAGTACAAGGTCAAAAACAGTGGCAAGAAAGTGGTGAAACAGTACAAGTGTTCAAGACATAAGCAAGATCATGGAATAGACACATCCAGATGAATAGTTTAGCAAATCGAAGGTTTGAACAAAGCAGTAATGGCAGCAAGTAAACACAGAAAATAGAAGAATTGGGAATGAAAGGAACGGAGGCTTACCAGGCAAAGTAAGGCCGAAATAAAGTTCGTCGAAGACAGACGACGGTTACAGAATTGACAAAGTAGCGAGAGCTTCACCAGAAAGACGAATGAAGTTACAGAGCTTGGAGCTTGAGCAATGGCGGATCCGAGAGAAAGAGCTTAGAGAGAGAAAAAGCAAGTAAATCAAAGAAGCAAAGTGAAGTGGCAAAAAGAGGGAAAACAAGTTTTGTCAAAAACTTGAAACGGTGGCAAAATAGAAGCATTTAATGCGCCTGGAGTAACGCATACGTCAGACGGCGTATGCAGGAAAAGATGTGGTTTACAGGCGCGTCATAAGACATGATCCAATAAGAATAAAACACGTAAGTAAAAACAGTTGAAAAGTGATGCATGACAACTCATGCACAAGGAGGAGTTCACTTGAGTTATTATTCTTGAAAGAAGACATGTTGGCCTGAAATGAATGATCTCGGCTGAAGAATGCTTATATCGACGAACTGGAGAGAGGAACGATATAGGTTCCATCACCTCAGAATGCCGAGGTAATAGAACCTAGGGGACAGTTATGGAGATATATTTTCTGAGTATCAACACGTGGCAAGGTGACGCCGACATATTAGCCGAGGTGCCACGTGTCGTGGTAGTTATGCCGAGGTTATCTCAGAGTTGTCGAGGTTATCTCCGAAGATATCGAAATCCGAGATAAGCGGATAAGGGACAAGAGTCCTAGGATGAAGAAAGACTTCAGGATGGATAAGGGTAATATTCTTAGGGGGTTTATCCTTATCTCTTGAGAAATCCAAAGTAAGCACTAAATTGGAGTCCATAGAAGTCAGACTTCTAGTGGGACTAGGATTAAGTAAACTATAAAAGAGAGGCACCCCCATGGGTCTAAGGTATGCTTTTAATATTCTGTCTAGTAAGTTAAGCACTATTGATTATCTTTGCGAGATATACTGACTTGATCGTCGGAGTGCCCCTGGGTGGAAGAACCACCGTCGGAGCCTTCTCTTCCTGTGCAGGATAGCAGGGTACCATCTATTCTGCCAGTGTTCTACAGCTGAATTACTATACGGGCAGTGTGATTGGAAAATCACTCACACAGTATTTTAGATATTTTTTCCACTAGTTTTACTTAACGAAAATAAATATATGACTAGATTGAAAATAAATCAAAAGATTATGGTTTAAATTCACAAAATTAAAAATTTAGGATTTATTTTCTTACGAAAATCAAACCCTAGAGGTTTTTTTTTTTTTTTTAATATTTTTTTTTGTATTATAAAAAATATGGTTGAATCAGATAAATGCAAATGGACTTTTAACAATTAATCACAAGAACATTAATTATCATCAACATGGGTTGACCTATATATAAATTAATTAGTAAGAAAAAGTACAAGGTAAGGCCAGATGCATTCACTTGATGAGAAACACATTCCTTGCATGTTTTGGTGTTGGGTAGATTCTCAATTAGTCCAAAACCTTTACAGTCATTAGATGCCCTAATCAAGAGCTGTTTCTTCTCAATCCTAAGACCTCACGAACTCAAAACTCTCATTATTCTATTCTAGTTTTCCAGATGGAAAAAGGGTCCCATTATACAAATAAAAAATCATAGTAATATTACTACTCCATTTTTTTGAATCATCATAACTAACTTATTATCAAATCATCTCTTGCCTTGTCTCTCTATTTGATATAGAGATCGTCTTGCCACCATCATACACCTTTGTTCCACATACCCCAAAAGACGGCTAAAAAGTGAAGAGAAGAGGAACAAACACTATAGAAGAAGAAGAACAACAAGAAGATGCACACACACGTTTTCTTCTTCTTCTTCTTCTTCTTCTTCTTCTTCTTCTTCTTCTTCTTCTTCTTCTTCTTCTTCCACTGTTACATTGGTCTCTCTCTTGTTTTTGCTGAGAGAGCTCCAACTCTACCACCAAATGGTAATAATGAAGTATCATCTCTTCTCTATATAAAGTCCACTCTCATTGATCCTGCGGATCACCTCTCAGATTGGAAAGTCCCCATCAATGGCTCCGATACCGATCCATTTCACTGCAATTGGACCAGTGTTTCATGCAACTCCAATGGCTATGTTGAAAAGCTTGATCTTTCCAACATGAATCTCAGTGGTAGAGTATCGGATCGAATACAAGGCCTTCACAGTCTTGCTTATCTCAACATTTGCTGCAATGGGTTGTCCTCAGAATTGCCAAACTCACTCTCCAACATCACTTCATTGAAGAGCATTGATGTCAGTCAGAACAATTTCATTGGAGGATTTTCAGAGGGCCTTGGCAGGGCTTCAGGATTGAAATCCGTGAATGCGTCGAGCAATAATTTCTCAGGTTTTCTCCCTGAGGATCTTGGCAATGCTACATCACTCGAGAGCATTGATTTTCGTGGGAGTTTCTTTGAAGGTTTAGTTCCTATTTCTTTTAAGAATCTATAGAATCTCAAGTTTCTTGGACTTTCCGAAATAATTTGATTGGGAAAATCCCACCAGTACTCGGGTTGCTTTCGTCTTTAGAGACAATCATTCTCAGATACAATGAGTTTGAAGGTCCTATCCCACCTGAATTTGGTAATCTTGATAATATTCAATACTTGGATTTAGCAGTTGGGAGTCTCAGTGGTCCAATTCCTTCTGAATTGGGCAGGCTCAAGAAATTAACCACAGTTTACTTGTATCAGAACAGATTTGAAGGAAAGATTCTGAAAGAAATTGGAAACATGCCCAAATGAGATTTCGGGTGAGATTCCAAATGAGATTGCTGATTTGAAGAACCTGGAGCTATTAAATTTGATGTGCAATCCACTAACTGGTCCAATTCCAAGCAAGATTGGTGAGTTAACAAAGTTATCGGTACTTGAGCTATGGCAAAACTCTTTGGCAGGTCCTTTACCTGCGAATCTTGGCTAGAACTCCCCATTGCAGTGGCTAGATGTGTCTTCTGATTCACTTTCAAGTGATATTCCAGCTGGGTTGTGTGATTCCGATAATCTTACTAAACTCATTCTTTTCAACAATTCATTTTCGGCTCCAATCCCATTAGGCTTTTCGACTTGTTCTTCACTTGTCCGGGTTAGTGTTCAAAATAATTTGATTTCTCGGACAATTCCAACCAGTTTTGGAAATCTTCCCAAACTCCAGAGGTTGGAATTGGCTAATAACAATCTCACCAGTACAATTCCAGATGATTTCGCTTTATCTTTGTCGCTTTCTTTTGTAAATGTCTCATGGAACCGCCTCAAATCATCTCTTCCTTCAAACATTCTTTCCATTCCTAGTCTTCAAAACTTCATTGCTTCGAATAACAACTTAAGAGGCAATATTCCTGACCAATTCCAGATCGCCCATCGTCATCCTTGATCTTTCGAGCAATCATTTCTCTGGTAAAATCCCACAAAGTATCGCTTCATGTGAAAGGCTTATGAATTGGAACCTTGGAAACAACCAATTCACCGGGGAAATCCCAAGATTGATAGCGGCACTACCTATGTTGGCGATTCTTGATCTATCGAACAATTCACTCAGCAGAACCATACCTGAGAATTTTGGAAGCTCGCCTGCCCTGGAAATGCTAAACTTGTCTTACAACAAGCTCGAGGGACCGGTTCCCAACAATGGGATTTTGACGACCATAAATCCGAATGATCTCATAGGCAATGTGGAACTTTGTGGTGGCAATGGCATCCTTCCACCGTGTTCCCAAAGTTTTTTCACCACTGCATCACGACAAAGGAAAAGGAAAAGGAAAATCCACATCATCAATCACGTTATCGTTGGATTTGTTGTCGGGATTTCAGTGATTTTATCTCTCGGGTTGATTGTGTTTGTAGGGAAAAAGTCGTACAAAAGATGGTACTTGTACAACACTTTCTTCACAGATTGGTACAAGTGGAGCTCTGTAGAGTGGCCCTGGAGGCTAATAGCATTCCAGAGGCTCAGTTTCACAAGCGCTGACATGTTAGCATGCGTGAAGGAGTCAAAAGTGATCGGTATGGGTAGTGGCGAAGTCAAGATTTTGTTTTAGAAGGGGCCCCTTTAAATTAAAATTTTAACAAAAATCATAATTTTACTTAATTTTTATTTGATGGTAGGACTAAAAATTAATGCGATGCAAAAATTATATTTAAATATAAGGTCAAGTTTACTAATCACTATCTTTGTTGTTATTAATTTATTTTATATATGATGATCATCACGGTTTAAAAAATAATTACATATACCCTCATAAAATATGAAAACAAAATTATATTAAGATGAACACACATAAAAAGATATAGTGAGGATAGAGAAATAAATGAGAAAATGATGAATAAATAATATGCAAAGGCTACTATATATTACTTGTTTTTTTTTCGCCGTTTTGAATAATTGAATTACATGGCAATATATTATTAGTTGTCATTAATTGTGTAATAATTATGTGTCATATAAGAGGTGATATAAAATAGTGACAAAATATTAGTGATATATAACATTTTTGTACTATAAAATTTATAAGAATTTTTTTTAGCATAATTAAACATTTAAAGTGATAAATTAAACATTTTTTTTAATAAAAAAAGTAAAGAAAATAGTGATATAAAAATTTCAATATATTACTTGGATTAAATTGAAATATATATTTTTATTAGGGGTAAAAAAATAATTTTCCAAAAGTTGAGGAGGGGCACGTGACCCCTCTGGGCCTCATGTGCCTCCGCCCCTGGGTATGGGGTCAATGGGGATTGTTTACAAGGTAGAAATCCAATGACCACATTCAATTGTGGTGGTTAAGAAGCTATGGAGATCGGATGTAGATGTTGAAACTAGAGATGACCTGTTCGGAGAAGTAAATTTACTTGGGAGGCTTCGGCATAGGAACATAGTGAGGCTATTGGGGTACCTTCATAACGAGAATGATGTGATGATGGTATATGAGTACATGCCAAATGGCAACCTTGGAGAGGCCTTGCTCGGTGAAAATTCTATGAAAATGTTGGTGGATTGGGTTTCGAGGTATAACATAGCTGTGGGCGTTGTGAATGGATTGGCTTACTTTCACCATGATTGCAATCCACCGGTGATTCACCGCGATGTCAAGTCCAATAATATTCTTCTTGATGCAGATTTTGAGGCTAGGATTGCAGATTTTGGATTAGCAAGGACAATGGTTCAGAAGAATGAAATAGTTTCAATGGTGGCTGGTTCTTATGGGTATATAGCACCTAGTAAATTCCCAATCTTCATTTACCACAAACGATATGTTCTTTTCTTTTTTGGGACAATGTCACACATAACTTTTCCAGAGTTTAGTTTTTGTGCAAACAAGTGTCCTGAAATTCTAGCAAATGTTTGATATCACAGAATATGGTTACACATTGAAGGTAGACGAAAAGTGTGACCACCCCGCCACATATAATATTTTATGTTTAATTAATTAAGGTGATTTAGATTTTAATTAATTATTATTCTAATTTAATTGCGAAATTAATGAACAATATTGGTGTTGATTCGTATATAATTTTATAAAAGAGCTATTTTGGAATTATAAATTAAAAGCTTTAAGTGGCTCAAGAAGGTGAAATTGACGAATTGAATTATTTTAATTTCGAGTATCGGACTATATGCAAGTTTAATTAAATATCCGATTCAATTTGGTAAAATTGAGATTTTATTAATTGGGTCCGAATTGGAGTTGATTAAGTTATGAAGATTAGAAATTAAGATTATTATGAATTAAATTTATTTATGAGGTGTTCAATTGAATATGTAATTTATTGATGGAGATTTTGAGCTTGATCTGAAATTGAAGGCCTTATTGGTGTTAGAAACCAAAATTGATGATGGAAATTAATCTAATTTAATATTTGGACCATTTTGGGAATTTGATTGAAAATTTGTTTAGATTAATAAATTTTATGATTGATTGGGCCTTAATTGAAGTCAATTAGATTAATTAAATTATGTGAGATTTTTTTTTGATTAATCAAGATTAATTAAGACTAAGTGGTAACTAATTATGTTAATGTGTAATTGGTGTGCCAAATCAATCCTAATCAATTAAAATATATATATATATAAATAAATAAATAAATAAAGAATGAAAGTTAGAAAGATTTATAAAACTTGAGGAGAATGAACTCAACTCAGTACAAAAAATTTAGGTTTTTGCAATGGCAAAATACCGTCGCTAATACTCCTAATGCCGTCTAAAAAAACTTTTAGCGACGACAAATGACTTTTAATGACGACAAATGAGGGATCACAACGGAGGGCGTTGCAAAAACTTATGTTGCTGTCGCCTTTTTTTTTGCAACGGCAATTGTTGCTTTTTGCGACGACACTTTACTGTTGCTAATAATATGTAAAAGAGTGAGAACTTTTGCGACGACACTGTTTTACCGTCACTAAAAATCTTATTTGAGACGGCAAGTAATGCTGTCACGAATTTTTTTTTTTTAACGACGGTGTGGTGCCGTCGCAAAAAAATAAAATAAAATGCAATATAATTATTAAAAATATTAAAATTACCTTTTGTTTTTTGCAACAGTGTGGTGCCGTCGGAAAAAAAAAATGCAATATAATTATTAAAAATATTAAAATTATATGTATTAAATGAAAAAAATTGAAAAAGAAACCAATAGTTGCATAATAATATAAAAATTTATGTATAGAAATAACAATTTCTCCATAATAAAAACATTCTTGCATCCATAACTACACATCAACAAAATTACCCCACTACATAATGTTCCATAATACATATATAATGTTTAAATACATAAAGTTGTTCATAATTCAAAATAACATAAACCAAAATTAAAAGTTTTCCTCATCATTTTCTATAGGTAACAAAAACAAAAGTTAGTCGTCTTTTTCACAGGCATGCATTCCACAAGAAGCAAACTCTTACTTGGAAAATATCTAAAAACAAAAAATAAAAATAATTAGTAACTAGGTGTTAATATGTTAATTACAAAAAAATATAAAAATTTAACTACAATACAATTTTAAAGATAAGTAAATAATTTTACCTAGATCGAAATTCAACTCTAATTCCCAAACCAAGAACGCGATTCGAGTCTCTTCCTCTCCCATAAGTCTCTCATGCCTAAGCGGTCGTGTGTGCCAAGTTTCGTACTAATCCGATGCCGTTTGGTGATTTTGGGGCGTCAACACTTTAAATTCTAAGTTTTTTAAGGAACTATTTTGCTTAGCGTGAAATCTGACTCTAAGTTTTTTTTCGAGTCGCATCTTCTCCCACAAGTTTCTCATGCCTAGATGGTCATGTGTGTCAAGTTTTGTGATACTCCGATGCCGTTTGGTGATTTTGAAGTGTCAACACCTCGAATTCTAAGTTTCTTAAGGATTAGTTTGCCTAGAGTGAAATCCGACCATAACTCCCAAACTAAAAACCCGATTTGAGTCCCGTCTTCTCCCACAAATCTCTTGTGCCTAGGCGGTCGTGTGTGCCAAGTTTCCTACTACTCCGATGCCGTTTGGTGATTTTGGGGTGTTAACACCTTGAATTCTAAGTTTTTTAAGAAATTAGTTTATCTAGAGTGAAATCTGGCTCTAACTCCCAAACTGAGAATCTGATTCAAGTCTCGTCTTCTCCCACAAGTCTCTCGTTTCTAAGCCGTTGTGTGTGCCAAGTTTCATGCTAATCCGACGCCGTTTGGTGATTTTATGGCGTTAACACCTCAAATTTTAAGTTTTTTAAGAAATTAGTTTGTCTAGAGTGAAATTCGGCTTTAACTCCCGAACCTGGAACCCGATCCGGCTTTAACTCCCAAACCTGGAAGCCGATTCGAGTCACTCGTGCCTAGGCGGTCGTGTGTGCCAAATTTCGTGCTAATTCGACGCCGTTTGGTAATTTTGGGGCGTGAACACCTCGAATTCTAAGTTTCTTAAGAAACTAATTTGTCTAGAGTGAAATCTGACTCTAACTCCCAAACTTGGAACTCGATTCTAGTCCCGTCTTCTCCCACAAGTCTCTCGTGCCTAGGTTGTCGTGTGTGAAAAGTTTCGTGCCACTCCGACGCCGTTTGGTGATTTTGGGGCATTAACACCTTGAATTCTAAGTTTCTTAAGCAACTAATTTGTCTGGAGTGAAATTGGGCTCTAACTCCCAAACCGGGAACCCGATTCGAGTCCCGTCTTCTCCAACAAGTCTCTCGTGTCTAGGCGGTCGTGTGTGCCAAGTTTTGTGCTAATCCAACACCGTTTGGTAATTTTGGGGCGTCAACACATCGAATTCTAAGTTTTTTAAGAAATTAGTTTGTCTAGAGTGAAATCCAACTCTAACTCCCAAACCTGAAACCCGATTTGAGTCCCGTCTTCTCCCACAAGTCTCTTGTGCCTAGGCTATCGTATGTGAAAAGTTTCGTGCTACTCCGATGCCGTTTGGTGATTTTGGGCGTTAATGCCTTGAATTCTAAGTTTCTTTAGCAACTAGTTTGTCTAGAGTGAAGTTTGGCTCTAACTGCCAAACTGGGAACTCGATTCCAGTCCCGTCTTCTCCCATAAGTCTGTCGTGCCTAGGCGGTCATGTGTGCCAAGTTTCATTCTAATCCGACGCCATTTGGTGATTTTGGGACGTCAACACCTTGAATTCTAAGTTTCTTAAGAAACTAGTTTGTCTAGAGTGAAATCCGACTCTAACTCCCAAACCTGGAACTTGAGTCGAGTCTCGTCTTCTCTCACAAGTCTCTCGTATCTAGGTGGTCGTGTGTGCCTAGCATATATAAGAAAATCTTCTCCTCTACATCCCATCAGACATGGATAACTAAAGACCATAGACAAAGAGACAATGATTGATCAACAAGTAAAAACATCATTAAAATTTAAAACATGTAAGATTAAGCAATGCTAAAACGGCACTTTTTTTTGGGTCACCAAACGGCACAAAATTTTATTGTAAAGTTAAAAAAGCAAATATATTGTTCCAATATGTTATATACATCATTTGAACCCCGTTGTGTTCATCACATTTGAAACAAACTATTTCTTTTCATTAACAATTGTTTAGGTTAGGTAAGATTAATTTGCCCATCAACAGATGATGTCATACCATTATTACCACCTAGGTGAACATTCAAATGCTATATGATTCATTACAAAATACTCCAACCAAGTATACTAGAAATGTCCACATGAGATTGTACAATATAAATTAGCTGATAACATGTCCCTCATGTCAGTCATTCCCAACATTATCCTAGAGAAAAATATTTTTAGAAAAAAACATACCTGCACATCTTTACTAAAAAAATGATAAATAAGGACATCATACCTCAAGACATGATCACAAGGCCAAGGTACATGGATCTACAAAGAAACAAAAAGATATGAATCCCCTACAGGTACAATTCTTCAAAATTAGAGAGCAAGAAATATCACAGAGTTGTCGGGGGCTATGTGTTATTTTACTAGAGAAGACAATTCATGCATTTCCAAATGATAAAAATGCTCACCAAATAACACTCCATCCAACACCATCACAAAGACAAGGACAAAATTCCACACAAACTTCTAGTTTTTTGAAACCAAAAAAATAAGTAACAAAGAAACTGTAGCAGTAAAATGAGCCTATATATATATATATATTAACTACTATTCTTTTTCTTCTCTGTTTTATTCCTCGAAGAGTTTTTTTTTTGGGTGAATAATTCCTCGAAGAGTTAATAATCCTAAATGGTGAAATCCATTCCCTTGTTTGTCTAATTTGTACTCTAAATGATTTTGAGAATACCTCTTTAATCTTTAATTGACTACTTGATAAGAAGTGACATTTTAAATTAAAATGAGGGCCATTCAAATCACTATTTAATCAAAGTAATAAATGAGAATGACTAGGCCATAGATTACTAACCAAGAAAAAGATAAGAAAAGCACGAGATATTTTTCATCAATTTGTGAAGTCATATATATAACTATAAATTACGCTAAATAAAATGAATCTTGAGATTCACGATCTGATATGAGTCATGATCCACTATTTTAGCAAAACAATTCATGATTCAATTTGTGATTTGACAATAATGGTCAACAAGTCTTCACTTATAGTCTTAGATACTTATCGTAAACTCGGTCACTTGAATAGAGTTGGCATAAGGACCAAGGATTTTTGCCTCTTTATACAGTGCCAAAATAAAGGCTACACATGTTGTTGATTTCCCATCACTGTAGACCTAGTCATCTTGTTCCAAAATTGTAAGTAATTGATCAAAGGTTATGCCTTGCCTTTCAATCTCAGCTAGAATTCCATACAAGTCCAAATCCTAAGAGGAGAAAGTAAAAGAAAAATAAATAAATAATAAGAAATAAGGTGCAAAATGCAAATGTGACAACCATCACAATAACTGGAATGGTTCACAAAAATAATTACTGCTATTAGAAATTAAAAGGCATACAGATGATCCTAAGTCAACTAAACAGTTACTAGTGCTTCAGTTTTCCATACTAAATTGTACAACATGTGGTTCAGAATACATGTTGACCATAACAAAGTTTGTTTTTGCATTATAACTATATTTTAATCTCTTTTTTTCTTTGGTTGAGATCATTTGAAGTGAACACAGTTTCTACCCATCACAAGCTTCACATCAAACCTAACTGAGAGTGTTTCCCTTGCTTCCTTCTACAAGGTACATAAAAATCTAGGTGCAACATTGTGCTCAGAGTCTCAAATCAAGTATTATTCAATCATTTCCTCCTTTCTAATGCCAACATGCGTAGTTAAATACAACACAATTTTTTCAACTTTATCCCACTTCAGAGGATAAAAGTCCCATCTGTATGATAAATGTGGGGAATTTCATTAAAAGTAATAGTAGTAAAAAAACTATGAATTTGTGGGTGAATGTAAATCATATAACTTTAAATTGTTTGAGGTTTATGTGTCTTGCATATTCACAACTACAAGTACTTGAAGAAATTGTTCATACACGAATGAAGAAATTGTTCCAACAAACACACCATTCAGTCAATTAAACAAACACATAAAGTACACAGTTAAGACTAGTACCAGTAACCCAAGAAACCCACATTGAAGACGACTATATCATACTTACATGTGAACATAAATGGAGAGAAAAATTAGGGCAAAGATGAACTGTCCATCTTCTGATTTCGTTTCTGATGCATTAATGTGCCTCGCCGCCTGATCTTTCTCATCGCAATCAGCTCGTTTGAGATTGCCATTTTGACGAGTCCGATGGTAGTCCTTTGTAGACAAAGGTTCTGAAACGAGGGGAGTGTAGGGTCTGGATTTGAACATATGGCTTGTGGAGGGATTGGAGAAGATCGAAGGTAGTGTTAGGGTTTTGGAGCCGACGACGAGAGTGGAGAAGACGAAGTAGATGACCGGTGAAGATCGGTGAAGAGAATAGGAGAAGAGAGAGAAGGCAGTAAGGGAGGAGGTGTGGCGGTGGCAGTGGTGGTCGCTGGTGGCGGCACCAGAGGCGATGACATAGGCGGAAGAGATAAAGAGAGAGGAGAGTGAGAGAGAGTGAGAGGGAGTGTCAGGTTAGGGATTGGAGATTTGAGATCGTGAGAAAAAAAGGGGGGAAGAGGGGGGGAATTCGGAGAAATTGGGAAGGGGGAATTTAGAGAAATTGCGGGATAACGAAAATAAGTTCATTTTTTAAAAATATATATATATATATATATATTTAAAATATATATAGTTAATGAATTTTTTTTTTTTCATTTTTTTAGTTAATGATTTTTTTTTGATTTTTGATTTTTCATTAAAAATTTATTTGTTTCATTTTTATTTTAATGAAAAAAAATTATTATTATTTTTTATTTGGTAAAAGTAGGGGTAATATTTTATTGAAAATTTTTTTCTGTTAAAATATAGTTAATTTTTTGTGGTCAATGAATTTTTTTTTTGTTACTATAAATTAGGAATTATTTTTTTGTGGTAGAGGAGAGGGAGCAACAGTAGTGGTGAAGGTGGTGGATAGGAGGTAATGGTGATGGCGGTGGTGATGGCGAACGAGATTGGTGGTGAAGTTGTGGTAGTGGTAGGAGTGGCGGTGGTGGAGGAGAGGTAATGGTAATAGTAGTGGCAGTAGTGGTGCTGGTGGTAGTGGAGTGGTGACGATGGTGATGGTAATGGTAGTTGTAGAGGTGGAGTGGCAACAGTGGTAGTAGTAGTGGTAGTTGAATGGCATTTGCAGTAGTGGTAAAGATGGTAGAGGAGATGGGTGGTGAGAGAGAAAGTGAGAGGCAGATAGAGAAGAGAGATAGAGAGAGAGATAGAGAGAGATAGAGATGAGTGAGAGGCAGATAGAGAAGAGAGATAGAGAGAGACAGAGACAGAGTAATGAGCCAAAGAGAGACAAAGTGGTCGCTAAAAGTGCATTTTCTTGTAGTGGATCGATAAATTGAGAGGTGGCTCGGTAAATAGAGAAGAGGGGAGAGAGAAAGTGAGTAAGGCGAACACAGTGGGGGAGAGAGACAGATGTAGACAGTAGACAAAGAGAGAGAGAGAGAGAGAGAGAGAGAGAGAAACAAAAGATGAGCGAAAGATAGACAAAGAAAAAGAAAGAGAGAGAAAAGAGATAAACGAGAGAGAGACATAGAAAAAGAGAGATAGAGAGAAGAGAGATGAGCGGGATAGACAGAGAAAGAAGAGAGATAGAGAGAAGAGAGATGAGTGAAAGACACAAAGAGAGAGAGAGAAAGAGAAAGAGAGAGAGAGAGAGAGAGAGATAGATAGACAGAGAAAAGTGATGAGTGAGAGAGAGAAAGAGAAGAGAGACATAGACAGAGATAGAGACAGAAAGACAAGAAGATGAAAAAATGGGTGAAAAGAGAAATGTAATATCAAAAAAGTAAGACGACGTCATTTTTTAAAATTTATTTATTTATTTATTTTTTGTGATAGAAAAATATCGTTACATTTATTTAAACCATTTTGTGACTATATCTATATGAAGCTGTCTCAAAGCCACAATATATACATATATATATATTTGCAACGGTACCTATTTCAGTCGCAAAAAAAACTCACTTTTTTTTTTCCGACTGCAGTTGGTGCCGTAGAAAAAACACTATTTTTTTGTGACAGCAATCTCTGTCGTCGCAAATATTCTTCTTTTTCCCAATAGCATTTTTTGCCGTCGCAAATACTCTTCTTTTTCGCGACAGCATTTTCTGTCGTTGCAAATACTCTCCTTTTTCGTGACAGTATTTTTTGCCATCGCAAATACTCTATTTTTTCGCAACAGTAAGTTGTGCCGTCACAAAAACTCATATTTTTTGCGACGGCAAGTTGTGTCTCACAAATGCTTCCGTCTTTTAAGCCCACTTTTCTTGTAGTGACTATATGTAATATATTGGAAGCTTTTCATTTGTTTGCTTGGCCTAGAAAACCGTACGGTAGAGAGAGAGAGAGAGAGGGGGGGGGGGAACTCAAACTATTGTCCTGGAGAATTCAAGTCAAAGGAATGCAATACAAGAAGAGAAGTAATGAGAGAAAGGAAAAACTCAAGAATTTCAGCCAATTAAAGTTTAAGGTGTGAAATTTATGTTTGAGTTTTGTAGAATTCTTGTATTACACTTGAAATTAATGATGAGTTTGAGTTCAATTTCATATAATCTGGAAGAAATTAGAAAAGAAAGATGAAGAGATTAAGTTAGGTTCATGGTTATGGAAATTAATTATTTTGGGTTTGATGTTGTGATCTTGCATGAAATCAAGTCTCATTGTTACATGCATGAGTAAATTCTACAAGTTTAATACTTTAATTATACATGCATCATGGATTTTGAAAAATTTGAACTAATTCAATCTCATATTTTGAAGAGAAAAAGGAAAAGCTTTAGAAAAATCAAATTTATGGAAATTTGAAATTAATCCTAAAGTAGGACAAAGTTTTGATTTTATTATGAAAATTAGGAATTTGTTTGATCCATGCATGTAATTGAATTTAAAAGTTTTATTCAATTTAAACACATTTTGGAACATCTATGATCATAAATTAAGTTTTTGGTTAAAAATTGAGTTAAGTTGAAATTCTAAGAAATTGATTTTGTAATTCATTATTTAAGTTTTTTGTTATTAATAATGAAATTGGATTCCATTTTTACAAACATCATGAAATTTTCAAGAGTTTCGAAAGTTTAATTCATGTTTTAAAATTTGTGGGTTTGATATAAAGAAAATGAATTAAATCTAAAATTGAACAAATTTGGGAATAAATTACAATTTATACTTGAGAATTAAAAATTAGTTTGATTTTGATTTGAATTTTGTATATGCAAATATTTCTTTTAAAAAGCTTTATAGCTCTAATTTTATGTTTTGTAACACAAAAGAAGAAAAATGTTAAAATTATTATATTCATGAAATTATTGGTTTTAATCTTAATGATCAAAGAAATTTTTGTATTAGAAATTGGACTCATACAGTCATGGAACGAGCTAGAAACACATAAAAAGAGAGTCAAATTAAAATGCTTAGGCACCAATTGGACTCATATTGTAATGACCCCAAAAGTCATCCTTATTTAATCAGGGGTTAATGTGTTTTAATTCAACTATATCTACTGGAATTGAGAATGTTTTTATCTTATTTTGGGGTATTGATTGAGGTGGTGGTATGATGGTAAAGTAAGATTGGATCAAAGAATATAATATGGATAGTTATTCTACGATCAGCCATCACTCATTTGCCCTTTTCTTTTTCTACACTTTGAATTTGAATGTGAGGTTAGAACCATTGGAAAACTAATTTCTGGGGCTTCAATTTGGACACAAGAATAACCTAGAATGGAGTCCCGATGAGAGAGTTATACCCGTTCGAAGTTTTCACATCTGTGCTAGAAGCAGAGCCGCACGTCTTGAGGAATAGCGCCAAGACGCAAGGGTCTTTGGACAACAGCTCAAAAATGAGATTTTTGGCCCATTTCTTACATTTTATTTTCCTCTCTTCTTCTCCCCTCTTCCATGTCCGAAACCCTAGCTCCCAAAACCTTGATTTCCTCCACTTTTATCAACAAATCCACCATGGATCTTGCATCAAAGATGGAGAACAAGAAAGGGTCAACATTTGCAACCGATTGAAATTCGAATTTTTGGAGGATTCTTCTCAATCTTTGTTCCTTTACTTGATTCTTGAGGTAGGGGTCCTTATTCGCTTTCAATATTTGCATTCATGGATGGATTTGTGGAATTTTGTGTATATACAAACAAAATTTATAGTTTTGAGCATATTATGTCCAACTTGAGAATTGGGGGTTTAGAGTTGGAGATGTTGGAAGTTAAATTGGTGTGTTAAATTGATGGATTGTGACTCCTAGATGTATAATCATTTGGAAAATTGGAATAAAAAGTAATGGGTTAATAAGTTTGAATTTTTCTTGAAATTTCATTATTTTCTTGAAACCCTAGGTTGATTAATGATGATAACCAATGAATTGGCCCAAATTGAAAGTAGAGTGATGAAATTGAGGTATGGAATTATATGTGTTCAAGTTTAATTGGAATTTGGAAATGTTTGAAAATTATGTTTAAAATTTGCGAATGAACTATGTTATAAACATTGTAATTCATGCTGTAATGTGAAGGGAAAATTGGGAAAATAATCTATTAATGATATGAATGATATGAACTCGGTTTTGGAATGTTGAAATGGAATTCAAGGATTTATTTTGAATTATGTTAAATTACAAATGGTGTTGATGAACTAAGTGATATTGACTTTGTTGGGTTATGTTGTGTTGACTCATAGTGAATTGATTGGTGTTGTACTATGATGAATTATGTGAATTGTGTAGGGTCAGCTACAGGGGCGGATCAAGCACCTAAACACTGTGAGTAGTAGTACTTTGATGTACCTTTAATCGTTTATCGTTATTGATGTTAAATCTTCATCGTAAGAATTATGTTGACATATATGTGATGTATGCTATGTGAGAAACACTGTGACATTATGGAAACTTCAAAAGAGTTTGTGAAGTTATGTATGTTATGTGAGAAACATTATGAAATTATGAAAACATCAAAAGAACTTGTGAAATATGAAGTTATGAGGCCAAGGGCCAAACTTGTGAACTTGTGAATCCAAAGGGCCATAGGCTGATGTGATAAGTTGTGAATCTATGAAACCCAAATGCTATTTTGAATGTGTGAACCCCTCAGGCCAAGGGCTAAACTGTGAAATTGTGAAACCAATAAAGTCATCTGTAATCTAATGAAAATGTGCTTTCTTTTCGTTACTAATTATCAGGAATGTCCTGTTAACTTTACGTTAATTATGTCAACTCATGGGAATGATGTAACGGTTACCATTAGGACTTTGTTAATTACAAGGCAAGGCAACTATGTTAACATATAAGAATGATTAAACAAAGGTGTATGCTATTGATTAATAGAGCACGTAAAGTAAGTCATTTACCCAAAAGAATTTATGTTCATTCTTGAAGGATGGATTCTGAGTAAATATAAGAGTAGCTATGTGTATCCATATGAATTGAAGTTATTTTGCTATGTTGCTTATAAATTGGAAGTTATTCAGAATCTACAATATAAGTGCAAAGTTTAGCATCGTTGTTTGACCCTCATGAGAATGTGAATTAGTCTCTCATTGTTAAGCGTACGATAATGACATGATACAACAAGAAATGCTCTAGTTATGATATGTTCCGTTTGAATTAATGAATGATGTTCAAGTATGTTTCAGGCATGTTTTCAGTATGTTACAAGTTCAAGTAGGTTCAGGTATGTTTCAAGTATATGTTACAAGTTTAAATATGTTACAAGGGTTTTATGCCACATGTTTCAAGGGCCTTAGTGCCATATGTTACAAGGGCTTTATGCCACATGTTTCAAGGGCCTTAGTGCCATATGTTACAAGGGCTTTATGTCGCAAGTTTCAAGGGCTTATAGCCACCATGTTTCAAGGGCCTCGTGCCACCATGTTTCAAGGGCTTATAGCCACCATGTTTATGTTGCAAGATTGAACCTAAGGCCGTTATGTACTTAGCACAGAATCAGACTAACTATGTGAACTCTACATCTTTATATGCATTGCTATGTGTTATGTTTCAAGTTAAGCATCGTTTTATTTATGTATTACTATTCACTGAGCCCGGCTCACTCTCTGTTATGTCTGTTTCTGTAGGTCACCAATCAGGTGATCAGTCCTAGCCGTGACGCCGCTTTCTTTTGTCAACCTTCGTGTGTCCAGGCACTATACACAGCCATTGATTTTGTTAAGCTGATAAGATGTTGGCTTGCTTTTTGAATGTCTATCTAAGAGTGATGTATATAGCTTTCATGTTTTGTATATGCCCTATGATAGGGCTGGGTCTGTATATATATATGTATATAACCGATGTTCAGGTGTATGTTTTAGATTTTATTTGTTTGTTAAAAGTTTGTGATCCTGGCATGATAGTAGTAGCTAGATGGAGTTTGTTTCCAGTGTCAAATTTTGATATTTAGTGCTTCCGTTCAGGCCCCATATATATAGATATAAAACAGGTTAAGTGTCCGTTTCTGAAGTGGTCATGCCCAAACTTCTAGGGGCGGGTTTGGGGCGTGACACATATAGTCATGGAACGAGCTAGAAACACATATAAAGAGAGTTAAATTAAAATGAAATCGATATTGAATGGTGCTTCTATTGTGTTTTTGTTATGTGATTTGTATAGGTGGACGTTTGAGGCCTTGTATCGACTTAACCCATTGTGAGTAGTAACTTTATATAGATATGTTCAAGTAATATTTATTTTTAAATTGTTATTGTTCTTGAAATTAATATGCGATCGATTGAATGGTTTATTAAAATGTTATTTTCTATCGATGAATGAAGTTCACTTTTGAAATTCTATTGTGGCATCCATTGAACATAGGCCCTTGCCTGGGGGTAACAATACCATGGCCATAGACCCTTGCCTGGAGGGGACCATTGATTATAGGCCCTTGCCTGAGGGTAATAATACTATGCCTATTAAATTGATTGAAACACAGAGATCTCTAGTGTTTGACCCTTTGTGGTCCATTGGCTTGACCTTTATGGTCTATTGTTATTGGAATATTATTTTTTCATGGATGTACCACATATAATGATATGAATGGCTTTTGTTATTGTAAAGAGGTGATATGATTGTTAATCGAAATGTTCAGCCTATTAAAATGGATTGCTTCAAAAAATGAAAGATATGTTTTGATGTGGGATTCAACATGGAAAATGTTTTGTTGTAAATTTGATTTAATGTTGCAAATGCCTCACTTTGAAAATAATTTAAGATTCATTTCGAGATTGTAAGACATGGTTTTGTACTATCGTCAAACTTCATTCATTTAACCTCTTTATTTTATTACTACTCACTAAGCTTTAGCCCACTATTTATATGTATATGTAGGTAAGCAAACTGAGCAACAAGGATAGAGAAAGCCTCGGAGTCTACCTGTGTCAGCGTCTTGAAGAGCTTCTGAAATGGAGCAAGTTAGGCTCGAGTAGAGCCAAGAAAATCAACCCCTTAGCTTTGTCAGAGTTTCGTATTTTGTTGAGTCTTAAATGTGTATGTGTGTGAGGTATATAAGATTTGTATATGTATATAAATTATTATTGTGTTTAAATGTTTTAATTATTTTAGTCATCATGCATGCACAAGCTCAATGGACATTATTATTTTTGTTTTGCTTCCACTTTAGGCCCCGATATTATTTAAATATTTTGAAATTTTGTCTTTGAGGCTGAAGGTAATATAAGATTACTGGCCGGTTATGACTCTAAACCAATAGGGGCGGGTTTGGGTCATGACAAAAGGAGTGACATATACAGCTTTGGAGTAGTGCGTGTAGAGCTTGTTACCGGAAAAAAAGCCATTAGAGCCTGAATTTGGAGAGTTTACAGATATTGTAGAATGGGTTCAGAGTATGATTTGTAACAAAAGGGCATCAGAAGAACCATTGGACAGCAACATTGCAGGCCAATGCAAACATGCTCAAGAAGAGATGCTTCTTGTCCTATAAATCGCACTTTTCTGTATTGCCAAGAATCTGAAAGATAGGCCATCAATGAGAGATGTCATAACAAGCTTAAAGAAGCAAAACCACGAAGAAAACGCATTTGTCATAGCAGCAAAAAGCCAGTCTTCAACAAGTCTGTTGTTATCAGACTCTTGTGAGACAAATAGTAAGTTGGTTTCATTGCAGTCCAAGTCAAAACCAATGCAAAAACATTCAAAACAAAGCTTTTTAAGAAATCCAGAATTGAATATGATCGCATCTGAAATGCATGCATTGCCACAAGCTCCGCTTGCCCCAGTCGACAAACCAAGCCAATAAATGTGATGTTTCTTGTAATTTGTCTCCATCATAAAGCCTTTTTTTTTTCCCTTGATTAAATCTGGTTCAAGGCTTAGTTTTTGGTATTGAGAGGGATGGGCAAGGATTGAATGATTATTAATTTTTCCTCAAATGAATAAACTGTCAATTACTTTCCCTATATGGTTACTCCATTCTACCAACTATTTGTGTTGCAAAGAAAACAATTATGTATATATTTTTTTTTGATCGTCAAAAGAAATCTCTATTGATGAGAAGAAGATTACATCAATAAAGAGGAGCTTGGAGCTAGCACAAGCTCTAAGCTCCAGTTGGTGAGAAACCAACAAAGCAAAGTAAGAAAAACAACAAGCCAACCAACAAATCAAAACAGAATAAGCAGACCCAGAGGAGCTCCATTTGCTGTGTTGCCTCCAGAGCTAGACAGAGCAGCTGAAGCTTCCACAAAACACACCTCAATCACCTCCAATAGACAGCCTAATCTGTTGCAGATTAGAGACAAAATCATGAATAGAGTAATCAAACTGCAATACCCATTTGGCCTACAAAGCAATCTGCACCTTAATTATTTCACATAAGATTACAATTATGTATATATTGTTGGGAAAAAAAAATAGATATGAAATAAGAAGAATTGAAGTAGCTGTTGGAGTGTGCTCCATCTGAAATGATCAGATCCTATATATGATTCAAATTTCACACGCCATTGCAAGCAAAGAATGCTATCCTTATGTAAACACCTTTGATTTTATAAGATACAATTCTATTTTGTCATGTAGTTATATATATCCATAGTTTGTTTCTTTTATTTTATATGTTGGACAAATGAAACACCCTTTTCGTGTGCTTTCAATAACAAAAAAATCCATTGAAAACTTCAATTTTTTTGAAAATTATCCAACAACAATATATGGGAAAACTTGAACTCACAACCTCAACAATGGAGGTACAAAAATCAAATTATGCAATTGAATTGCACAGATTTGGGATTGATCAGTCTAAAAAGCCAAATATTTGACAAGCCTGTAATTACTAACTTAAAGCTATTATTGCCTCTCTACACAAAGATATTAACAGATAATGAAAATCTCCAAAATTCAAACCAAATCAATGTCAACTCTTTCAATGTTCACAAAAGAGACATTGTATAAAATCAAGATTGTGGAATAAAAAAGAAAGAAAAATCACAAGGGTCATTTTGAACTTGTAGTTAAACTAAATGGAAAGGAACCGAACTCACAACCGGACTACAATGGAAAAAAACAAGCTATCGAATGAAACAAACCTATGATCTTTCATCCCCAAGCCAATTATCCTTCTCCTTTGGCCCCGTTGGCCCTTCCTCGCCATAAATATCAGTCGGAAACAATTCAAAAAAGGTCTCGGCTAAAAATCGAAGCAATATGGGAAAATAACTGATTATCTTATTCAATTCAGATCGCGCATCATACACGATGGTTGGACCCAACTCTCTTATATACTGTAACCAATTTGGCTCATTTACAACTCCAACTCCTTTAATGTACTCCAAATTACAAGCGTTCACCCATTCACCACCACTGTGCTCCAAGAAGTACATGCTCCAAAGCTCTCCGGTAAAGTTGCACACACGGAAAGTATAATGCTCCCAATCACCCACATGTTCACCTATTTTGCTCAATTCAATATTCACCAAGCTAGCTTTAATGGTGGCCGGTCCATTGAAGGGGAAAAAAACCCACAAGACAATATCCGTGAAAGTTCCTCCTAAAGCTGGTTTTACATGAATCTAGAGCTCGACACTCTCAATATCACTATTTTTGAGAAAATTTCTCTCATCCTTGTTGTCTGGCAAGTCTATCGAATATTCCCATCGTTTCTTCCACCACTACGCAAATTTGAACCCCTAGAATCAATGGGCTCTCCCTTGACCTTGCCATTTCGATACAAAAGCACCTTGTTTTTAAAAAACCATGATACTGATTAAGGCAAATAGATCTCATCATGATGGAAAAACACAGTGGGCCCGTAGTGCTGGAATCTAATCTGGATTCAGCATTGCATGTAGAGTCAAATCAAGATTCTTTAAGCACGCAATGTTAGCTCATCTCCTAAGCTGTGGTTGGTAGTGCAGAAGAATGTCCTGACTCAAACACTTTTAGCCAACATCCTCCTTCGGCTGGGCCTCATGTTCCAAACTAAGTGGTGGCTTTAAGAAACTCGAATCTGTCTCAAGTATCATATCACAAGTTTTAGTAGTCCCAATAAGATCAGCTCTCACACATCTAACTTCTTCAACATTTGGCTTATCTAGCTTGCCAGTAACCACATAACGCATGGCTTTATAACTTGTTGGCGGTTTTGGCAACCAGACGTATCCACATCCACTAATGGGAATCTGTACACCAAATTAATGTGTAACCGACAAGCTTTTTAAGAGTTGGAGAGTTTGACAAAATTTCCTAAACCTTTCCCAAAAAAAAAAAAAAAAAAATAATATAAAAATAAAAATGCATCTATCATTGTAAAAATTAATTGAGCTTTGCCACCAAGTGTGTAACATATCTAGAATGAATTCTGAAGATTATTATAAGGTTAGGCTGTAAGGTATGCAACATATTTTTACAAACACAAAAATAACCTTTACAATCTCATCTAACCGGAAGCTTATTGCAAGCAACATTATCTGCCTGCTAAACCAGAACATGATATTTTAAATTACAAAGCATTTCACAAGACATGAAATATAATTGCAAACATCTTTCATATGCACACCATAATTTAGCTAGAGCAAGAAGATTTTGGCTCATTCCAGTTCCTTTAGATATAAATCACACAAATTATATAAATATAAATATATCACACTAAACTCTAACTAGCAACACTACTTAAAATGAAGCATTGGTTGACTTGGTTGATTACTCCATCCATAGATACAATAGTCTCCAATCAGATGCATAATTTATAGATTTTAGTGTGGTTTAGACATTCATGAAGTAGTTACGAACAACATCACAACATTTAGTAGCCTATTTAAATTGGGGTCAATTGTTGTGCCCGAATTCACACATCGTTCCTTTCTCGCTATGGCACTGCATGATTGAAGAAAAGGAAAAACAAATGTTATAACTCTGAACAACCTCATATTATATAACACTAACAACTTGTTTAGTAAAAACATAATTGATAATTTAAATAGTTAGTCCATGTTATTCATTCTCAAGTATAAAAAGCAAGAAACGGTTAGTATATCACGTGAACAAATATCTACAAGCTCTTAAAATAAACACAATTTACCTTCTTGTAATTCTCATAACATATTCTGCAGTACTGAGGGTCCTTTTCCAATTCATGCCAAAAGTAATCTGCAGGACAGGCAAAACCTGCAACAGTTGCCTTTTTCTGGAGAGATTCCTCATATTCTGTAATAAAAAGCAAGACCCAACACAATTCAACCATGTATATAACAATTTTTTTGGGTTAAATTACAAATATACCCCTGATTTATCAAAAGTACAAATTTTCTCATAATTTGACAAATTTCAAATATCCCCTGTCAAGGTTTGTCCCTCAATAGAATTAATAGATAATGTAAATTACCTAATTACCCTTCAAGACCTAAATAAAGTTACTCTAATACCTACACCTCCTTCCTCCATTATGTAAACCCCTGTCCACCCTCATCCATTCTCCCTCACCACCCTTACCCCTTCGCATGCTCAACCGACACCTCTTTGCAGTCATAGATGAGAAAGCTAAAACAATTGCCTTGTATATTAGCTTCTCTCTCAACTTGTCCTCCATCCCCCGTTGTTCCTTTTCATTTTCTCCCACTTTATCATACCACCATTTGCAATTGGCTTAACACATACTATTTTCTCACGAGATGAAGTTGTTGGAACCTATGTAACACAGACACATATATGCCAACATTCCAATTTTCCAAAAATGAACACGACATGCTTGAAAAATGTTAAAATTTTATATTTTTTACAACTTTATTATGTGTCGTATACAATGTTTTAAAAGGCGTGCGTAAGCGTGAGGCGCAACGAGGCATAGCCTTGCGCTTCAAACTGGTTAAGGCGAAGCACAATATGCAAGGCGTGGCTTTTTTTTTTTTTTTTTTGAGGCAAGAGGCGTGGCCTTCATGGGCTTTACCTATTTTTTTTACTCGAACTGTTGATTAAGTGTTTTTTATTTCTTGATTGAATTGCAAACTAGAAGCTTAGTAGTTTTGAACTTTATGTGGATGATCTTAAAACATGAGGTTTTTGGTGCATGTGAATTTGATACTTTATATCTTTTGTTGGATATTATATTTCTATTTTTTAGAAGATTGGATGTTATGCTTATCAATAATTTGAAATGGTGAAGCTTGCTTCGTTATTTTTGGAATTCTTTTGCTTGGTTTGGGTTTTCTAAAAACACTTTTCAGAAAATTTTACTTTTTTGTTTTTCGTTTTTTTTTTTGTTTTTACTGATTTTTTAAAAATATTTTAAGCAATTGTTTTAATTTTTAGACACACCTAACATAAATATACTTAAAAAGTATAATTTTCGTGATTTTTTTTTTTAAATTGTCTAAATACCAAAAATACAAAAAAAAAAAAAAACAAAAAAAAAAATTCAGTATATTTTTCATATTTTTGTGTATCTATTAATTTTTTGAAATATTTTTTCACAAATATTTTACTCTTTAGATACATCTATAAGTAAGGTGCATCTAAAAAAGTAAAAAAATGCTTAAAATTCTAAAAATATTTACTAAAAACAAAAAAACACGAAAGACAAAAAAAACTCTTCAGAAAACTGAAACCAAACACACTGATATATATTTGTTACGTTGAAAAGTTTGCCTATTTTATAATTTTGCTTTTCTTCTACTATTGTGCCTTCCTTTGGTGCGGCATACGCTCTGCCTTGCCTCGCGCCTCATGCTTAGGCTATTGGAGATCTTATCGCCTTGGTACACATAGAGCCTTTCAAAACACTGGCCATATATACAAATAATTTATTCAAAGATAATTAAAAAAATATAACACAACTATAATTGAATTAAAAAAAAATACATTTCATAGTTTGAATATCAAGATATCATTCACATGAGAATTACATAATAACGAATGCAGAACTCTGTTATATAAAGGGGTTCCTCGCGTAGAACTTGAATAAGGGATGCAATAAATGTCGCCAAAAGTGTTAGCAAAGTGTTGGTTAAATGTCTGATATCATGAATTTAATTTTTAATTAAAACAATATGAAGTGTCAGACACAGTTTTAGGAGTATCCAAAGCATTTCGGTGTTAGACATAACACGCTTGTTGGTGACTAGTTCGGTGGTGAATACATTGTGTTGTTGGTGACTAGTTTGGTATGGGTTTGAGCAAGAAGTGAGTGCGTTTTGGCAACGAGGTTAAAGATGCACACCCGGAACATGCTTCAGTTAGTGGTAGATCCGAAAATCTTGTTAAAGGGGGCCGAATTATATATACAATAAAAAATTGACTACAAAATTTATTTTGTTAAATTCTTACTAAATTTTCATATTTATAAGAATAAAAATTGAACATTATAATTAAATTCGCAAAAAAATATTCAAACAATAAACACTTAACATTTATGAAACAAAAAGTATGTACAAAATAAAAAGATAAAAATAATAACATATACTAAATACTTTATTGCACCGATCATAGCCATATTGGTCATGGCTGTAGACACCCCATTTTTGACCGTCCTCAAGACTTGGACATCACCGCTTGAACACCCGGTGATTATCCATGTTTGTGTTCGTTTTGAGTTCCCGGAGGTCCCGACTGCGCGCCGTGCCTCAGGATCTCTTAACCGGTTTGTTCTGTGCTTGGTTTTCTACCAAGACTTGTGTCTGTTTGCATTTGAGGGTAGGGGAAGGCTTGTTAGCCATCCCTAGAACCCACCGGCTGCCCCACACCTCCACCGGCTATCCATAGTGGACATCGGCACTTTTTTTACCTTGATCCTTGGCCGATCGGCACTTTATGATGCCGTGGCACACTTTGTGCCGGTGGTTTTTGGCTGGCGGTGACCCTCTGAACCCCACAGGGATGGTGCATGCCAGTGTGCGGTGGATTACACCATCACCCTCCCCGTCATAACATTGCACCCTTTGCCCTTTGAACCCCTTGAACCTTCTAGAAGCTTGAACCCTTGGCCAAGCTTCTTGGAGAAGCTTGGTTGTCTTGGCTTCCTTGGAAGCTAGAAACCCTTGCACCCTTTGAACCTTTTTGGTCTTGCTTAGCCATTAAGTTAGAGCCCTTATATTGCCTATATAAGCACCATTCATCTCTTTGGCTTAGGGGTTAGAGATTTTAGGTCAAGAACCAGAGAATATACATACATTCTCTGATATATATCCATATATATCTATATCTCCCCTCCTCTCCTCTTGTGTGTGTGTTTTAAGCCCCAAATAGTGTGTTTTACCTCACTTTTGCACCATTACACACACTTTTACACCTAGCTCCGAGATTGGAAGACTTGGAGGTTTGTTTTGAGTGACTTTGGACTGGTTTTGATCACTTGGAGAGGGCTGGACCACCTGTTCTTCATTGGTTCTTCAAGGGTAAGCTTGTTGCTTTAGATTCCCCATTCTTGCAATCTATTTCTACCCTCTCTACTTTGTGATTTTGAGTTTGTGTTTAAGATAAAAAGTCTTGTTTTTACTTGTTCTTGAACCTTCATTAAGGTCTTTTTTTGGTTTGAGTTAAGCCTCATCACTTTAAGCCTTGTTTGGCCCTATTTGGTGCCTTTTTCTTAGGCCTTCTTGTTTTGGTGTTCTTGGATCTTCCCACTACTGAAAACCAGTGGGTTTTCAGTGGTGAGGATGATATTTTCGAGCCTCATCTAAGGGAGAGACACCCCTCTCCCTTTGGTCCTTTGGTTGGCCTTTGTTTTGACTTATGGCATAGCATGTGTGCATGTTTGCATTTGGCTTCATTTCAAGGCTTTTGGGACTGTTTTAGGTCATGTTTGACCTCTGTTTTTAGTTGGAATTATAGTCTCTAACATGCTTCTCATACTTCCTTTGAAATGCTCTCTTGTGCCTAAAAGAATGTCATGTTTTGAGGCCATGATTTTTGCATGTTTAGGTTTAGTTTCATGAAGATACTAGCATTGTTTTGCCATGTAAGAGGGCTGTGAGCCACTGTTTTTGCCATGTTTGGTGTGCTTGAGGTGGTTGTCTTGCATATTGGCTTGTAGGCCTTGTTTGTATGAAGTCCTAGCATGTTTATCTTGTTTTGATCTAATCATTTGGCATCATTATAGGTGGTATTTCAGTCCCATTTCATGTTCAAACACCTCCATTTATCATCTCCTTCATGTCTTAGAATGTGGGTCTTTTATGCCTTAAAAAGAGCATTGTGCATGCTTCCATGATTAGTGTATTTTTTGGGGGTGCCATGAGGGGATTTGGGTGTCATTCCACATGCTTAAAATCTGTTTTTTTGTTTGTTGAATGCATGCCATGAGTGGTTGTATGAATGATGTCAAATTACTCTCTTTGGTGTCCTAGACTTGGCCCCATTGAATAGCATGCTTGTGAGGCATTTTGATCATGTTGAGAGGGTTGTTTTGCCACTGTTTTTGGGAGTTTGAGGGCTGTCCTTTATGGCTTAAGTCCAATGTTGCATGCTTACTTCATGATTGTTGCTTGCTTGGTCAATGTAGCCTTGAATGTATGCTTGTTAGTCCCATGTTTAATTGGCCCATCTTGCATGCCATTGGTATCCTACATACTTTAGCTCTTTGCATGCTTAACATGATAGGTTGCATTGCATTTGAGCCTTGCTTGCATACTTGCATCTCATAGCTTGGTTTGGGGTTGTCAAGCCAAGCCTAGGATTGAGGGGAGTTCACATTTCAAGTGGTGTAACTCACCTCAATCCTTGGTCACTAAGGCCCTTGATCTCCATATGATAGGGACTTAGCCTTCATTCGTTGTGTTGCATTCATATTTACATTAAAATGAGCAATCTTGGTTCTTTAGGCTATCATGCATCAAATGCACAATTGATAGCCCTAGAACCAAGAGCCACACCCTTTGTATCCCTTAACATGATAGGAGGTGTTGGACATGCTCACATTTGCCCAAAAACCATGCCTATGCATTCTTTGCATTCTGTCTTTCTTGTCTCTTGTCTGTGCGGGGACTTTCTGCCGACCGGCATAAAATGGTGCCGGCACTACTTTTGTGCCGATAATAATCAAGTTCACCGATGGCCACAGGAAGGGCGATGACTACTGCGTCTAGCCGGTGAGGCATTTCGCACCACTTGGGAGGTATCCTGCATTTCGGAATTTTAGAGAGGCGGTGACAAAAGCAATTCGCAATGCCATGGCATAGGTTTTCGGGCGGTCGCGACGAGCATGCATCATTCAGCGCATTCCGAGGCGGTGAGGCTCCATTTATTTTATCTGTTTAATTTAATTTGATGCCAGAAATTTGTAATAATTTATTCATTCATTTATTCTTGATTCAGATTATTTATTTATTAGGTCCTCCGAGTGAGGGCAAAAATGTAATAAGTGTGGGTGAGTGTGATGCATGTCTTCCAACCCCGCTTCTTTCTAACCCTTTTATTTACCGCTTTCGGTGGTAGATTAGAACATTTTAAATTAGCATACCTTATGCAATGCATGCGTGCATCCATGCATTTGTTGACACGCATCGGGCTCGGCACATCATACAAACTGCATCGTACTTTCAATTCCAAATTGAATACGTGTTATTTGTAGCATCCCATATGCCATGGTTAGGATAGCCGAGCCCTAGATTACATCTTTGCATGTGTTGCATTAGACATTTCGGTATGCTTAGGTCCATGCATGGATTTCTAATAAGCTTGTTTTGGCTTGGAGTGCTAGGTGAGTTTTTATGCTTTAGCATATCGCATGCGTGTGAATGTTAACATGATAGCATGCTTACCATGAGGCTAAGTGCTTATGTGATATAACTGCATGAATGCCTGTGGATGGAGGTTGAATTACCTAAATTGGGACAACACATTAAAACTGTGAGTTTTAAAGCCCACTAGATAGTGGCAAAATCGTCTTTTCTAAAAGCCCGCTTGAGAGTGGCAAAACCTGCATTTTAGCCTACTTGCGAGTAGCAAATCATTTTCAAAACAAACAAGTGGTGTTTTGTTCCAACTTAGGCGATTTGGTCTATAATTGTTTGCTGTGCGCATAACATAGTAATTCTAGGCTAATAACCGGAATAAGAACACGTAATGTTTTCAAAATCGGATATCATGGTTAGTAGAGGCCGGTCTTCGGACCGGGCGAGAGGGGGTGCTCATAGCTGACCTTCCCCGATCGTACCCAAGCTCCCGAGCCAAGTCAACTTTGGTTATGACGGACACGTGGCCTTCGGCACCGAGTCAGGGTTTCCTAAATTTCCCATTTAAAAAAAATATTTAGGTGGCGACTCTGTAATCTGGCAAAGCAGTCCATGTTTGGCACTTCTTTTCAAAAATCAGTTTTTCTCAAAACGATTTGCCAGAGTTGGACTCTTTGGTTCAGATTCAGAACCGTGACACAAATCGAGTCCTGCGAACTGTTAGATGGCAAGCCCCACGGGGGCGCGTCTACAATGGCTAACACCAACTTGAGTCATTGAATACCAATTTGGTCGTAACCAAAGTCACTACAATAAGTCATAACTAAAACCACTTTTACAAATAATCAAACCTAATAATGAGACTTAACCAATTTTTATTTAATAAATTGTTAGCCTTACTAAGACAATGGCCTATAACAAAAAACCACAACAACTCGTAATCAACACCAATTTAGACCATAATTAGCATATGGCATACACCATGTGTATTGTATCATAACCCTAACTAAAGCAAATTGAGATTTTGGAGGGGCCAACTCTTTACAAGTTAAAAAACCAAGAGCAAATATCGCATGTTTTACAAGAATTTTAAAATGTCTGACGGGGCTTGGAAGATACTTGCCAAAAGTTTGATACATTGTCTTGCAGGATGTGGCCTTATTGGTGTTTGCAATTTGCAATCATTAACAGAGTTGTATATGAATTTATATGAGAGTATATACTAATGAAAATAAAATGAAAGTCATTTGTTTTCATTAGGAGGTGTGGTTGAGGGAAGAAGAGAGGGAGAAAGGAAGAGAATAGGAAAGACAGAGAGAGAAAGGAGCAAAGTGTTTAGGTAAGTTGAAAAATAAAATTGCTAACATCATCTACTTTTGTTAGTTGACCTAAAGGTTGACTAACAAAGAATTGTCATGTGATTTGAAACCTCGAGGGGCAGTATTTATTTTCTAGAACCTCAAGGGGTGTATTTATAACTTTCCAAACATTTTCTAAATAAAAATAAAATGAATAAACATAAATCAACACCACTATAGAAGTTTGAAAGCTTTAATTGGAAAATGAAATAAATAGTAGCAAGAAATCAAAAGGTCAAACTTACCCTTTAGAATTTGGTCCAATCTTTGAACACATGAGATTGCATACATAATGCATGAGAGGGGGGGAGGGGGGAGGAGGGGGAGGGGGAACCCATAAATAACTAAAATATGACATTTATAAAGATCAATGAGGTAACATTAGGCTGCTTGTGCCATCAAACAAGTGTCGATGACTTTGAGCATGAGAAATCCAATTACAGCATGTAGTGTTAACTTTAATACAAACAAGCTTTTCCAAACCAACAATTATACTCCTTGTCAAAATTATTCGAAGCTTTTGTCTGAAAGAATTTCCAATGATAAGCTTCTAATTGAGATTTCGTGTTGGCTTATTGGAGACGGAACTTAAACTCATCTTTGGACAGATAACTGGTTACTGGATAAGTCATTAATAGAATATGCTACAGTGACTCATCTTTGCTTTCCTAAAAACTTAAAAGACTCTTTCAGATTTCAGGCCAATCAATCTTTGTAACTTTAGTTACAAGGTGATCACGAAGATCCTATCCAACAGACTAAATTGAATTCTTCCTATCATAATCTCGACCACCACTCTCTCATACCACTAATACAAAACACACACACACACACACACACACACAAAGAAAAAAAGAATATATATATATATTAACTAACTTACTTTAAATGTACACGTAGCCTTAAGGAAGTTGGTAGGAGAATGGTTATGGAATTGTGATGACGAGTGCACCCCTTTAGCCGCCTTAAAGACAAGTTTGGCGATAGACTAAGATCACAATTCCTAATGAACATATCAAAATCCTTCATACTTCAAGTAACTTAACCCCATTAATCTTCTTTGAAACTACCGCAATATTAAAGTCACCATCGACACGCCAACTGGGAGAACACAACATATAAAGAGCAACTAACTCCTCCTAGAAGAAAGGTATTAACCTAGTAGGATTGTTTAGGCTGTAAACACTGGAAAACCCCACTCTCTCCTAAATCCTTCCCCCCCTGATCTTCATAGTTGCCATATTCCCCTTCTATAAGTCCAAAGTAATTAATGGCAGCATTAGAATTGCAACCATCAACTAGTATAAGATCTTTACTAGGAAAAAGTATATCATCTTGAGCCCCAATGCAAGCATTTCTCAGAGGATTGGAAGGTGTTAGAGATTCAATATCAAAATTAACCTTTGGCAAGAAAAAATGAAAAAAAGAAAGAGGTGCAAGCATCACAATTCCAATCCACTTTGTTTTGACGATCAACACAACCAAAAATGGAAAGCAATAATGCCCCTTCAAAGCCAAGTACTCATATGATCATACCCATTTGATTCACATACATTAAGATCCATTTCAATGGTGAAAAAACCATTACCATTTGTTCCCTCGTTTCCTTTTTGTATTAATCCTAATGAATGATTTTCCCCTTGTTCTTGGTCAGAAGCATTGTTGAATAAAATCACTGTATCAAAGTTGGACTCTTGCAACACTAAGATCGAGTCTTTGTTGTGATCATCGCCATCCAAAGACTTATCTAAGAAGTCATCAGATTCACCATAATCCCCAAATTTTGCCAATGCTTGACAACCACCAAAATATCGTTCATCAACATCTTCCCCATGAATTGATTGAATACCCCTGCCATCATCACAAAAATCCTCTTGATCAAGATCATCCTTCACAATGCCTTCATGCATAGACATCAACGTCTCTTTGCAACTTTTCACTAACCAGATCACCAAGCTCAAGCCATCTTTCCTGTTCTTTAAGCAACTGAAGATTTTCGATTGGAGAAACACCATCGAGAAGTCTCACTTCCGACTGATCAAACCATATTGATTGAATAAAACAGGACCATCAATAACCTTTATAACTCATAAGAAACATTACCCCACCTTATCAATGGTTTAAAAGGCCAAAGCTTGCATGCCTGCATGATGTCTCCACAAATAGAGTTATTTTTATGTAATTATTGTAGCACACCTCTCCCCCCACCCCGAAGCCAGCAGTTTTCTTTCCATTCAAGATGTTTTGTTTATAACAAAATTACAAATTACTAACATTATCAGCTCCGAATATACTAAGATAATTTGGATATGTATAACGAAGTTTGGTAGAGGTAACACTAAAATAGTGCAATAGGATTACTGCTAGTGGAAATGCTAAGGGGAGGGGAAGACCACGATTAACATGTGATACAATGGTGAAGAAGGATATGAATTCACTTAAGCATATGGCCCACGTTGCCGACCCCAATTGATTGGGACAAAAGGATTAGTTTGGTTGATTTGGTTAAGTACCATATATGTTTCACCCCAAATTCCGGATACAAATTCCTATACACTATGAATCAATAATAATTGGCCCATATCTTTCAGCTTGCATTCTCTATTGAATTACCAGAAAACCACCTAACAAGTTAGCATTAATCACAGCTTTATAAATTAGGATTCATGTCTAGTTTCCAAACCTAATCATTTCAGCCCACCATAGGTTTCTCATTTTTACTTTCTTCCCTCTTAATATTACACACTATTGTATCCATTCATCAAATTTACACCATGTTGTCTCCTCTTTGTTTCTTTATCTTTCTTTAGAAAGTAAACTTATTTAATCACAACCCAAATAGCTTGCATTACATGTTTTCTAAACCTTAAGATCCAACTTTCACCAGTCCTAATCTTGAGATTCTTTTTACCACTAATCCATCACCCCCCATGAGAAACCTTAATAAAGTTCATAATTGAAATTTATGCAAGCTACTTTTTTGATAAGCAATAGTAACTATAATTTCAAAGCAAAAGCAGTCTACATTGTACAAGAACTCAAAGCAAACAAATTTATTAACTCAATTGCCTCCCAAGAAAATCAAAAATAAAATGAATCCAATAAATAAAGTAAATTGGAAGGCCTACAACCATCTAATGACATCCCAAAAAAATAGTGATAAGCCGAATACGAACATGATTTTGTCAACACGTGCTACTCCCACGAACAATCCCCCCAAAAAACAAAACCTTAGAACATGGTATTTTGTGTTTCAATGGATATTAGAATAGATAATACAATCCTATACAATGATTGAACCTTCTTAGTTTTCCTTTTAGAATTGGTATGGAACTCTTGGTTTGTATGAAATACGGTATAGAGTTTCTTGCATAATTAAAATGCAGAACCATCTTACAAGCACCAAGAAATCATCATTTTATTCTTTAATATTTAATGGCAAAAGTGGCACCTCATGGGAAAGAAGAAAGTTTCTAGATATGCTTACAAACCCCACTTACGTTCAAGACAAGATGCCTTCGTTTTGCAATTTTTTTCACAGTGTTTGGCATCGTAAGTGGTTGGAGTTGTGTTCTTGCATTGCATAATAGAGAAAGGAAAAAATATTAGTATAACCATTGTACTTAAAAAGAAAATTGAAAAGGAAAAACATA
This sequence comes from Camellia lanceoleosa, assembly GCA_025200525.1. Lineage (NCBI taxonomy): Eukaryota > Viridiplantae > Streptophyta > Magnoliopsida > Ericales > Theaceae > Camellia > Camellia lanceoleosa. The sequence goes on from CM045771.1 coordinate 1,394,067, forward strand.
AAAGCTCTCCAAACACTCTTTTAGATAAAACTAAAATTTCTGCATTAGAAAAATTAAATCTTTGGATTCAAGCCATAAACCTATGAATCATCTTGGTGCAGGACGGGACAGAGAAAGGGAGAAGAACTCAAAGTCGGTCACAGCGTTTTACTCTCAAATAATATTCTCAAAACAGAATATTACAATGTCAAAACCCTAATATTTATATAACCAAAGTCTTATATTCTAATTAGGAAACCTAACCAATTAATATTTCTGGCTAACTTTATTCAATTAAATCCAAGTAAAAAATAATAATAAACTACCAATTACAATTATGGGACCAAAAAGACTTTGGACCCGTGGACTTCAACATTGGCTTCCAAATCCAATAATTGCCATCTAACCAATCAAGTGCTGTGCCATCACATGTTCAACTCAGAAAAGAGCCAACTACTACTATATCACCAACAACCATTCCCATTGACATTGAACTGTGAAAAATTGTACCTCTTCATATTCTTTGTCTACATTGTCACATGGATTTGGCTCTACCATTCCTGGAATATTTGTCAAGTTCTTGCTTAGAGGAGATAAACTCAATATGACTACAACATTTCTTGTAACTACGAAGATAGAGAACACAAGAGTAAAGGTAAACATGTAAACAAGATATCATAACCGTAAAATAAATAGGAAGAAAGCTGGAGAAGTTGCTGAAAGCCGATCGCTACTTCCCTTAGAAATGAAAAGTAGGGAAGTCACTGGGAGCGATCGAGCAACTTCATTTAGTATGAGAAAAATGGTTCACACTAAACTCCTTGAACTAGAAGAAGCTGAAGAAGATTTTCCTAGAAAAGACACGAGCAACAAATTTGAGAAGGAAAACATGGAAATACAATATCAAAAAAATTAACCCACGACATGTATTAGTTAAACTAAAGCATAAAAACATCCTGAATTGCACTTCCAACAGCACACATCATTCCACAACCAAGGCATGCCATATCGGCCTAGCACTCGGATTCATAACATTAATTTGCAATGTAGGTTGAGGTTCTAAAAAACTTAGAAGTTCAACAAAGAACCTTTATTAAAATATATCCACAAACACAGACTAAGAAAGAAATGTCAATGATAAAAGTAAAACTAGTGATAAATCAAGCATAGAAAGTAACTAACAATATTTGTTTTTAATTTTTGGTTTCCAATATGCTACAAGTTGTACCTTTCGCGAGAAGATAAAAAAGACACTAGAATTTTTAAAAAAACCTCTACCATTTTGAGCAAATGGTTTCAGATAACAAAAGCACAAACATATCGAAATAGGCAAAAAAATAAATAAATATATATATATATATGTATATATAATTAAATTATGTTCAAAGTGAGATAGAAAGAAAGAGAGAGATGGCAAAAGGAAACAAATACTGACCTCCACCACGAAAAGAACGAGCCATGACTCCTTATCAACAAGAAGCAAGGTTGTAAAAAATTGGGGGTGAGACAGGATTGTTGTTTTGGGAGCCTAGATAGGATCATGGATCATCAAATCAAGAATCATAAGATACTAGAAGAAATAAAAAATGTATAGCAAATTTTTGTATGATTAATGAATACTATCAAAATTCAGAGAGAATGCACTTGAATAATAATAAATAAATAAATTAAAAATATCTTAAAAAAACAAAATCAATAAGATAAACATTCACAAATTGGCCTAAACAAACTTGAAGATTTGTGAATTATAAATGTCGGTATGAGACGATGCATAAGCATTGTAAATGTCAGTATGAGAAGATTCATAGGCAACCTAATTCATAATAAGCTCTGATAAATTCATAAAAAGCAGAGAAATTCATAAGCATTGTAAATCACAACCATAACTCATTCATCAGCAAAGGGCCAAAATTAATCATTAATGTACGAGCACAGAATAATCTTCTCGTATAATCCTATTGATTAGGTTTGCACTTTGTAGACACCTCATTTTTGACCACCCTTATGACTTGGACGTTACTGCTTGCACACCCGATGATGACTGTATATGCTTGACAAGTGCTCGAAGTCCTCAGCAGAATGCCACAGCTTTAAGCCTTTTAAACCCTACACACCTGTTGCCTTATTCTTGGACCAAAGCCAGATTTTTTCAAGCCTACAACCTCTTGCCTTTCTGGCCCTTCGCTGGTTGCGGCCTTTGTTTCAGTTGCCACCACGGTGCCTTTTGCAGATATTTGTTTTTGCAATTGTACTATTGGCACAAGATGCACCTTCTTACATGTGTATGTATTGATATTTCTGAGGGAGTTGCTTGGTTTTCTATATATAGGAGGCCTCTCCTTCCATTTTAAAAGGTTGAAATTTTTGGAGCAAAAATTCTCTCTCTCTCTCTACAATTCTCTCTCTCTTGCCATTTCTTAGCTTTTTGCAGGCTTTTGCCAACACACTCTTAACCAAACCTCTCCATATTTGAACTGAGGTACCTTTGAGCCTTGTTTGAGCTCTTGAGGGTGTGTTTGCCTTCATTCGTTGCCTAGAATTGGTTCTTCTCTTCAAGAGGTATAAGGCTTTACTTCTCTACTTGCTTTATTTACTCTTTTTCCTATTGTTTTTCATTTGTTTTTGGGCTGTATAAACTCTGTATTTTTTGGCTGATACTTGTGATTTAAGGCCAATAAGGGTTGAGGGGTGGTTCACCCTTCTTTACATCTTGCTTTCAAGGCCTTTTCCCTTGTGTTTCCCATCTTTACACTAACTTTTTTTGATCTTTTAAACACTGATTTTCTGAGTTATTTCAGTGGCTAAAATCATGGTTTGAAGTCCAAAATTGGAGGGGTTAGCCTCCACTCCTTGCGTTTTGTTTACTAGCCTAGCATGCTTTATATTTTAGCCTATTATTCTAGATTGTGTTAGCTCAATTCTAGCATGTTTTAGGACTTAATTAGGACCGTTTTAGGACTTTTCTTACTTGTTTACTTCATTTGAGCCTTATATTGCATGCTTGTAGTATAATTGTCCTCATGAGTTTGGTGTTTTAGGCCTTAGACACCGTCTTATTTGAGTTGATGGTATTTATTTCATGCTTTTCATACTTGTGATCACCTTTAATCACCTCTGCAACCTCCCTCCTTTCTTGGCTTTTGCTTTTCTTTGAAAGTGGTTTCAAATTATTTATTTATTCAAGCATGAGATTGAGGTGTCATGCTTAATGGTTTAATCTCTTTGGGGGTTCATGACCAACGGTATGATGTCTCTTTCATGCTCAAAGAAACACGTGGTTTGAGTCCTCTTTCCATTAGAGGACTTAAGCTCACTTTTGGACTCAATTGATTAAGGAATGGAAAGGTAATTAAAATGGAGTAATAAAATTGCGGATTAAAAAATGTTGCAAGATAATAATTTGCTTGGGTTCAATCAGACGTTAATCAAACCCTTGGATCTTGAGTTGTTTCATACTCATTAGTGATGTAAATGGTTCAAGATTCATTGTCAACTACTTCCCTTGATCATTCATGATAGGGAGGTGGTTTTGAGAGTCTTATTTTGTTGCATTTATTGAACTTGCAAACTTTGGTTCATAGGCCATCATGCAATGAAATTGCATAGTTGATGGCGTGTGAATCAAGTTTTACTACTCCTTTGAGTTGTTCAAATGATAAGGAGCGGTAAATTGTGCAAACAAACTCTTGAGAATACTTTGTCCCTGCTCTGTTTGCTCTCTGTTGTAGCAGGACAATCCAGTCATCAGTGGCCAGCAGGCCACCATCAGTGGATAGTAGGCCATCTATCGGCCACCAGTGCAAGATCCAATAGTATACTTTTGAAGCAGAACAAAATTGGTCTTGAGGGTGAAAAACAGTGCAAGTGTCCTACTGTGCAACAGAGGCATCTAGTAGCAAAAATAGTGGCCTTTTTGGGTGGAAGTTCGCGTGCACTCCTCATTTCCCAAGGTAGAGTAATTAGAGTAGTTAATTTAGTTGCTTCATGTTGTAATTAATTAGTTAGCTAATTAGAATTTTGTAATAATTAGTGTAATTAATTAGTTAGTTCCAATTTGTAATAATTAGTTAATTAGCTTAGCTATTTGGACCCTCTTGCTTGAGGGCGCAATACTGTAATAATGTGTATGTCTTCCAACCCCACATTTTTTCCCTTTTATTTACTAGCTTATGATGGTTAGTTTAGGGCTTCATGTTTTGTTTAGCATATTGCATGATTTGCATCCACTTGTTTTGCATGCATCGATGCTTGGTTCATCATTCTAACTTGCATTGTTGGTTTAATACTTCTTTGAATACGTGCTTAGACCGCATGCTATCAAATTGATTCACATTTTATGTTAAGTAGCTGTGCCTATTTATGTTGCATATCGCATGTGTTGCATTAATCATATTGCACAGTTAGGATCATGCATTTATTTTAACTTTGTCATCTTTTTTCGCTTGGAGTACTAGGTGAGCTTTTATTGCTTTAGCATATTCCATAAGTCTGATTGTTGCCATATCTAGCATGCTTACCATGAGGCTAAGTGCTTATCTGATAAACTGCTTGAATGCCTGTGGATGAAGGCTAGTTGCTTAAATTGGAATAATTTAAGTACATGTTCATATGCAATCACTTTTTCAAGTGGTACATATTCGAAACAATTTTCAAAATAAACATGAAATCAAGTGTTCCAATTCTTGCAAGTTAGTCTATACTTGTGTGTGTGCGCATCACATAGTAAGGTTAGCCTAATAATCGGAGAAAGAGCATATAATGTAGATAAGAATCACATCATGATTAATAGAGGCTGATTTTTGATCGGGCGAGCAGGCGTGCTCAATTCATGACCTTCCCGTCTCGTACCTAAGTTCTAAAGCCAAGACAATCTTGGTGATGATGGACATGTGGCCTTTGGCATGAGTCATGGGTTTCATAAATTTCCTAAAATATTTAGGTGGTGACTCTGTATTTGGCAAAGCAGTCCATTTTTGGCAACTTGATTCAAAATCGATTTTCCAAAAGATCTACCTGATTTGGACTCTTTGGTGTTTATCTATTTCGCATTGCACTTGTGAGATTAGATTCAAAACCGCAGGAGTCCAATACTGTAGGGCTTATTCGTCTTCCGAAGCAGGGCACGAAAAGTAGAGCTACAATTTTTGGCGACTTTATTGGGGAATTAGAGAACTTGACTTGAATTTTCATGATGTGAAATTTTATCTACACTTGTATATTTCTTTGTATTGTATTTGCATTGGTGTGACTAAGTCACTGTGTTTGCCATCTGCTATTCTTGGATGGTTTGTCGGAGGGTGGCCCAAAAGGCTTGCCAAAAGGCTGATCGGTCATGGGCTCTGCTATGTTGGGAACACAACCCTTGGTCTGGACTACCATTGTACCGTTTGATCCTCTTTTCACTTCTCAATGTTAGGTATGAGAGGTATATTAGGTAGTCTTGTTGAGGGACCCTTTTAACTATTTGACCCAGTTGCACATCGAAAAGCCATAGAGACTGTTCCAAAATAGGACAGGATGCTTACCCGAAATTCAGGATTGTGTGAAATCGCTCTGTTTGAATAGTGAACCGTAGTTCTTGACAAAATTAGGATAGGGTAACCCTACCCCCTCATAGGGGTGTTTTGGCTCTCACTTAATTGGTATGTGCTTTACAATGAAACTGTATAGGAATGTGCATAACAGTTGCAAGTTGGATATCTGTTTTGGGGGTAGAATTCAATGTAAAGTGCAGTCCTACAGCTTTGATTACATCTGTGTTGGTAACATCATTAGCTGAGGTGTTGTGCGGTCTCTGATTACTGCTTTCTTTTTGCTTTATTTCTTTTTTCGAGGTAGTTTAACACCATAGCTTCAGAAAGTTCGGATATCCCCCAAGTGCTCTGGACCCATGTTAGAAGGCTTTGCAAAATTGGGGATCTTGTTAGGGGACAACCCATGTTTACTTCACTCCACCGGTTACAAGACAAAGGAGAGTCAGGCAGAGTTCATTGGTCCAGTTTTTACAACAGTCACCCCTCAATTCACCTATATCCAGTCCGGTTCAAGGACAGTCTTTTACTTTTGGTCCAGCACAAGATCACTCGCCTATTCCAATGACATAGTGTGGACTTGCCTTTTTCGGCGCCTCGCCTTTCGGAAAGGGTTTGAAAAGAAGGCCTCATAGTTGGGGCTCTCGCAGTTCTGAATCTAGTCTAACAAGTGCAATGTGAAACTGATAAACACCAAAGAATCCAATCTGGCAAACCTTTTTGGAAAATTGATTTTAAATCAAATAGTGCCAAAATTGGACTGCTTTGCCAGATACAGAGTCGCCACCTAAATATTTTATTTTTGGGGAAATTTAGGAAACCCTGACTCATGCCAAAGGCCACGTATCCGTCATCACCAAAGTTGCCTTGGCTTGGGAACTTAGGTACGAAGGGGGAAGGTCATGAAATGAGCACCCCCACTTGCCTGATCAAAGATCGGCCTCTACTAATCGTGATATGATGTTTTATAAACATTATGTGTTCTTATTCCGATTATTACGCTAACTTTACTATGTGACGCACACAAGCAAGTATAGACCAGTCGCAAGACTTGGAACAAATTCATCTCATGTTTATTTTGCGAAAATGGTTTGAAGTTTCCACTCTCAAGTGGGCTTGAAGACGTGGATTTGCCACCAAACATAGTGGGCTTAAAACAGGGTTTTGCCACTTCACAAAGTGGACTTAAAACGCGCATTCATTGAATTGTTCTAATTCCAAGCAACAAAGCCTTTATCCACAGGTATTCATACAGTTTAGCAAGTAAGCACATAACCTTATGGCAAGCATGCGAATCATGGCAATATGGCAATCACACTCATGCAAGTATGCTAAAGCGTAAAACTTACTGAGTACTCCAAGCCAAAACAAAAGCTAGTTAGAAAAATGCATGATCCTAACTATGTTAAATGACTAATGCAACACATGCAATATGCAATTTAATAGGCTTGGCTAATATGGCATATGAATCGATTTGAACAACATGTGATCAAACACATATTCAAAGAATTATTTGAAGCGACAATGCAGTTTGAATGAAGCACCGAGCCTCAGTAAATGCAAGACAATATGAATGGATGTAAACATGCAGGCATAGGTATGCTAATTGAAAATGTCTCTAATCCAACCGTCAAAAACGATTAAATAAAAGGGAGAAAGACGTTGGGGTTGGAAGACATGCACACGCACACGCACACTTATTACAACATTATGCCCTTGCGAAGGAGGGTCCGAATAAATAAGCTAACTAGCTACGCTAATTAAGCTAATTATTACAAATTAAATGAATAACTAGCTAAACTAATCAACTAATTATTACAACACTTCAATTAACTAGCTACCTAAGCTAATTAAATATTACAACTCCAAATAATTAGCAACAACTAATTAGACTAATTAAAATACAACAACAAAATTCATTATGCTAATGAAACAATTGAATGCATTTGATACAAGCACTACGGAAGATGGATGGAGGTTGCATGCACATCACTTGAAAGACACTCTGTCTGCCCAGATTGCCTCTGTTCCATCTTCAACCATTGCCTCTGTTTCTGCAGAATTGCTTTGCTGACCAAACACCAAGGTCCGACCGTGCATCACTAAAGCACAGCCGGGCTCTTAGAGGGTTGGCCGTGCATTGATTTTGTGTATAGTTCTGTTCTTGTGCTCTGAGGTGAAACATGGCAGAGAGAGCATTTTTCAAGCTCTGTTTGCCCTTCCTCCCTTCTCTGTCATAGGAAGGCCTTAAGAGAAGAAAGGACTCATTTCTAAAGACATCAATGAGCAATTGATTTCTTGATGTCCTAGAAGATGATTTCGGACAAAATTAATAAATGTAATGCAAGACCACCCCTTCCTCTTGTCATAGTATGAACTCAAAGAGGAAAGTTGCAACGCTTCAAGAATCATCAAAATGCCATGAATTAGCATGTGACGACTCTTGACGCAAGTAACTTGGCATAACGTTCGGCCAAGTTGAAGCAAATTAAAGCCATCTTCTTTAAGTGTGTTGATCCAAGTTTTAAGCCAATTTTATTAGGCCTTACCATTCATTAGTCTATTTGTCCATGGTGAAGTTAAGAGTCCTCTAATCAAAAAATAACGTCAAACGAGAGGTTTCTCTAAAACATGAGAGAAAGGCTACACCGTTGACAATGAATCGCCTAAGAGATTAAGCCATTAAGTATAGGCCATTCTTACATGTTTCAAGCAACCTTGATCGGTTGAAATCATTCTCAAATACAGGTGATAGATAGTTGATTGATTGGTTAGAGTGAGACACTTAACATGAAAACAAAGCAAAGAAAGCATTACAACAAGCTATATATAGGCCAACTTGTGGAACAATGCATGAACTAACCAAAACATGAAATAATTTTAAGGGCCATGGAATCGCCAAAACAGACCCTAAAAGGGTAAAAACAGTGGCTAAATATGCATGAAAAGAGGCTAGAAAGCTAGACAATAAAAAAGAGAAACAAAGCTAGTAAGCAATGCTAAGGAAGGGTGGCTAACCCCTCCATTTTTTGGGACTTTTAAACCATGTTTTAGCCTCTGGAAATAGTCCAATAACAATCCAAAAATATCCCCAAAACAATGGCTAAAATCATATTAAAATAGCACAAAACATGCCAAAAGCAAAGATGTACAAAACTAGTATGCATGACAAAGGAGAGGTGGCTAACCCTCTATTTTTGAAACCTTAAAACATGATTTTTGGCCTCCTTTTACCTCTAAAAATCAGTGTAAGGATCAAAGGAAAAGGGTGTAATAGAAAGGCTTGAGCTATAGGTAAAGAGCTAGAAAGAGTATAAACCCTCTCCACTCTTTTGGTAGCTTATTAAACCCAACTTTAAACACTTTGAATGGATAGAAAATAGTCCAAGAACAGTGTATAAATCAAGGAAAAGAGAGGAAAAGAGTGAGAGAGAAGTAAGAAAGAAGATGCAAAGTTATACCTCTTGCAAAGAGAGATAGGCTCTTAGTTAACAAACTTGATTCCAACACCCTCAAGTCTATGAAACTTAGGTTGAAATCTCAGCAAAAAGCACCAAAAACAAGCTCCAGTGGTTTATGTATTGCTGGAGAAGGTTTGAATATCAAAAGAGGCAATGAGGAGGGAGGAGGTCTTTCTTAGCTCTCAAAGCCTTTTGAAAAATTTTTCAACCTGCATTCAATGCAGAGCTCTACTTATAGAATTTGAGCCAAAAATATCAAAAATATCTTCAACAAAGATATTTGTTCAATTCCCGCCAGTTGTCTGTCTGGCACCACTAAGACTCGGCCAGCCCTCCAAACATACAAACGACCCTCAAAACATGCGGCTGAGCCTGAAAAAGGAGCTCGGGAAAAGTTTTCATCGAAGCCTGGCCGGGCATCGGTGAAGCACGGCCGGTTATATATAGACCCGGCCAGCCCTCAATGACTGTACTCAAGCCCAACTTCAAAAGGGAATATCTCATTCATCCAGACTCCTTTGCAGGTCATTCTTAAGCTTAAATTGAAGCCCCAGAAGTCTAATTTCCAATGAAAGTGTCCTCACGTAATAATTCAAAGTGTGCTAAGAGATATGCCTATTTTAGGACAGACTGCTCAGTTTCTCTCTCAACGGTTTAATGGTCAACCTCTTCCCCAACTAGTTTCTTCCCTCCTCTCCAATTTTCTTTAACTCCAAACCTCTAAATGAGATGTTTAAAAATATTTTTCAAAGATTTCACCTCTCTTCCATTTATTTCCACTTTGCCTTTGCTCGGTTTACCGAAAAGCACAAGTTTTAATGAAATACGAGCTTTGGAACATCGTAGAAACTTTTCAAAAATATTTTGAAAGAGAGGGTTTTAAGGTTTAAAATAATTTGGCCAAAATGGGGTGCAAGGTTTGGGATTAGAGCTTGAATCCAAATTTCTTCGCTGAGAATTCAAAAGATTACACAGTGTAAGTCTCATCATCGGGTGTTCAGAATCAAGCGCCCAAGTCTTAAGGGTAGTCAAAAATGGGGTGTTAACATACATTATCCCTCAGTCAGTATGGAAGAATTGATACATCGTCTACAGCAAACAATTGAAACCCTACAGCAAGACGCAATATGTCAGGCCGAGGTCATAGCCTGTTAGGCCGAGGTAATAAACAGGCTACAACAACAACAATAACCACACCCGGCTTCGACTTTTGCATCCCATGCACCTCCCACAAGTATCCCAGCACCCGGAGCCACTGCGTAGACCACCAATGTCCAGGAGAATTAGGGCAATCTGGCAGAGCTGATTCCAACACAAGTCTCCAAAGCACCTATGTATCAGACTGAGCCTTCGTTTGAATTTGAGGTTGACCCAACTATTCTCAAGGTCAATAAACTGGAGAAGCTATTCAAGAAAGCACAAGGGGTTAACTCTATCCCAGATATAGAGGATGTGTATATAGATTCTGCAGTGACGTTGCCAGATCGATTCAAAATTCCACACATCGATTGATTCGATGGTTCTGGAGACCCAATGGTTTATCTTCGGTTGTTTTCGGACATTTTATGGCCAATGGGCCTAACTAGATCACAGAAGCTATCGCTCTTTAGCCATACTATGTTTGGTATAGCGGCTATTTGGTATGCAAAGTTAGAAGACTCTGTCAAGAAGAACTGAGAGAAGATGGCTGAGGCCTTTATTGCACAGTATTCGTATAATACACAAATCGAGGTCACAACTCGTGATCTCGAGGCTACATGACAAGAGTTGAAGGAGGGCTTTTCTGAATTTATGACGAGGTGGAGAGCTAAGGCCTCAATGATGACTACAAGGCCTGATTACAGATGACTGCAAAAGATGATTATCCTACTTCTGTTCACATTCACAGAACTCCATGAAATAGGAGTGCAGATCGAAGATGCCATGAAGCAGGGCCTGATTACAGATGAGAAGGAATTGGCAAAGAGGCCGTTTGTACGCTAGCCCAATATCGCTTGGGTAGTATAGTCATGAGGCCATTGGATGTAAGCGTTGTCGCCACAACCAAAACTATCGATCCCTTTGCCAATACAAGCTCGCAAACACCATCCAACCCTAGTCGATCCTAGAGGACCTTCAAGCAACTATACATGACCCTTTCTCAAGCCATGAAAGTGTTAGTCAAGAAAGGGCACCTCAAACCATTAGAGCCTCGCCCATTACCTGATCCTCTTCCACCCAAACACAACCCGACAAAATACTGCGCGTTTCACCAACATCATGGTCATGATACCAACCAATGCTTCTGATTGCATCATGAGATTCAAGATCTCATTGACAACAAGGTGATCACCCCACCTCAAAAACCCAATGTGACCACAAATCCACTCCTAGCCCATAATTAGGTCCCCTCGCCTCGAAATCTAAACTTGATCCATACACTGGCCATCCCCTACGACCCCAGCGTATATATTACCCCTTCTCATCTACTAAAACTGATGTTGTTCATCCCTAAAGGCATAGACCTATGCATGATGGACACATCCGCACTTTAACTTAAGCCCGTGGTGGTGATAGTTGCAGTAGAAGGGAGGTCAACCTGGGAGGAAGGTATGAGTCCGTTGCCAGAGAGTGCTAACTTACCTAATGGGGAGTATGATCTGAGTTGCTACATTGTGCTGATTGATCAAACCAAACCTGAATTGGTGTTACTAGCCATGGTAGATGTTAATGTGGTCAGAGAGGATGGCCTAAACCAGGGGCTGGATGATTTGGTGGAACTTGAGGAGGTTTTAGATAATCTGCAGTTCTTTGACGAGCAGGACCAAGGGGATGTGCAGATTGGCTAGTTCGACTTGAACGGATCAACCGACAACTCTGGTGGCTGAGTGATGAGCCTAATAAAGAGGAGGAAGAAGCTAAAGTTAAACTAGATGGAAAGGAAGTAGGGATCGCTGTAGTGGCCGGAAGGGCTGATGAGAAGGGAAAGCAACCGGAGAATGCTGGTAGGGAAAATTCAGCTCAGGAACTGGGCATTGTCAGTACTATGGACATGGAACAGGAAGCTGCATTGAAGTAGTTTGACCAAGAAAATGTTGAAGACAACCAGGGAACTATAATAATCCAACACCCTGTGGGGGATACTTGTGATGTGAAAGTAATACAAGTAGAGCTGGACAACTGTTCATCGGCTGCTGAAGATGAATGGTGGGATGATGATGATCTTCATTTGGCCCATACCGACGAAGATTAGGGCAAGTGTCTTCCGGACAACACATGGTACGCTGAAGAAATTGACCATATGACAAGAAATGGGTAGTACTTTAAGCCGCCGCACTTAGATCAAGCTGAAGCATCTGGAAAAGACAGAGAGGCTGAGAAACAGAAAGAGAAATAGATGTAAGAGGAGGCAGTGCTAAAACAACTCAAGAAAATCGAGGTTGACATCTCAATTTGGGGTCTTCTCATGGTCTCCTGAGTACACCAACAAGCAGTGTTGTCGGCAATGGACAAAGCTAAATTGTCCATTGACACCATGCCTCGAACAACTTGTGGGATTGGTCTTCCCAGGTGGTGCCAGACCAACTTTGGCATTCTCAGACAAAGAACTGCCGCCAGAAGGCTTGGCCCACAACAAGCCATTGTACATATCTGTGAAGTGTAGGGAGAAATGGGTACCGGTGGTATTGGTACATATCGGTTCGACCATCAATGTATGTTCTTCCCGCACCGCCGATGTAGTTGTCCTTAAACTAGCGAACTTTGTTCCCATAGCCCAAGTGATTCGGGCATAGGATAATATGAGTAGAGAGGTCATGGGTATGGTGCAGGTTAGAGTTCAGGTGGGCCTAGCTAAGCAAGAGATCGAGTTCCACGTTTTGGATGTACCAGCTACCTTCAATCTATTGTTAGGGAGGCCCTGGTTGCATCATGTAAAGGTTGTTTCCTCTACTCTCCACTAGATGTTAAAGTACCCTCATGGGGGAGGGATAACAATTGTCTTCGGGAATTCCTCTATCCATCCACCGCCAGAGGTAACTACACCAGTGCTGGAAATCAATCATGGCGAGGAGGATGTATTCCTCTCGAGGTTCACTCTGGCTAAGGCCTGGGTAGTGCAAACCATTCTGACTGCAGACGAAGGCATTTACGTCAGTGCCTAGTCTATCTATTTCATGAACAAACTGCAAAATGTTCTGGGAATGGGACTCAGAAAGAGTGGCCAAAAAGGCGTTGTAGCACTGACAGATGTGTCACACAACCCACATGCCTTTGGGCTAGGCTATGTGCCCACCAAAGAGGACTGGATCAGGAAGAGGGAAGAGATGAAGGGCAAAGCGTTATGAACTCATTCACAGGCTAATCCGAGGAACACTGAATGGCCACTTTGTTTTGGAGGGAGAAGATTTCCCTTTTTGCGGCTTTCCCGAGCCTTGGGTGAACTCCTCAAAGCAATATGTCCCCGGGTTCGAGATCTTCTTTGGCCTGCAGCTACAGAACAATGATGATGAAGAAGGGGCTGAACTAAGCACTAAAGTTGAACAGAGCATGGAAAAGAGCATGGAAAGCAACTTAGACAACAGCAAACTTGGAGTAGGGGCATCACTGGCTTGTCTCCTGACAGATCCTGCGGCCAACCCAGAGAACTTGGGGGATAACCTTACTATCTCTGTGATTGGGGAGGAACTAGGTGTGAACCCAACCAGCTGCATTTTGGATGCATCAGAGGTACCATCTCTTGTCTGGTAGTTGGAGGAAGGCTATCTATTCAGTTTTGAGTCGGGTGATGAGCTGAAATCTGATTCCTCTAAGTCTCAGAGGGTCGGATCGATTCTAGTTCTTTTGAGTCTGAGTCTGAGTCGGTATTTCGGAAGTGGTAACCCAGATACTAAAGTCTTGTCTAGGTCTTCATTCAACTTTTCTTTTGAGCCTGTAACCGAAGATCTATATCTTTTGAATGAGAACTCTGCGGATTTTGTGTACTTTTCTGTGCCGTTGGTTTATTGTATTGACTAGTATTTTCAGAATTTTAATAAAAATGAAGAGGAAGGAATTCCTCTAGTTTTGAAAAACTTGATTAATTGAGAGGAGAAGTTTGCTAAACCCTATGCTGATGAAATTATTGCCATTAATGTGGGTACTGAGAAGGATCCGTGCCTGGTCCAGATCGGGTCCACGTTGTCTTCGGAGGAGGGCGAGCGCTAAGTCACTTTGTTAAAAAATTTCAATGATGTTTTCGTGTGGTCCTAAGAAGACATACCTGGAATTGATCCTATGATTGTATAGCATCAGATCCCTCTTAACCCCGAGGCCCGACTAGTTAAGCAAAACTTGCGTAGAATATGTCCGGATTGGGCACTGAAAATCAAGGAAGAGGTCACTAAGAAGATCGAAGCAAGTTTCTTGTTAGTATCTAAATATTTGACTTGGTTGGCCAACATCGTCCCAGTGCCGAAAAATGATGGTAGAATCCGGGTGTGTGTAGACTTTCGGGACTTGAACAGAGCCAGTGCGAAGGATGACTTTCCTCTGCCGCATATTGATGAGTTAGTGGACTTCACCATGGGCTATGCATTGCTCTCATTTATGGGTTTTCTGGGTACAACCAGATTCTGATGGTGCCCGAGGACAGGGAGAAAACCGCATTCACTATGCCGTGGGGTACCTATTGCTATCGGGTTATGCCGTTTTGAAAAATGCTGGAGATACCTATCAGAGGGCTGCAATCACCATTTTGCATGACATGATCCACAAAGAGGTCGAGGTGTATGCGGACGACATGATTGTCAAGTCCAAAGAATGAGAGGGCCACTACACCACCTTGGTGAAATTCTTTCAACGGTTTAGGGAATACAAATTAAGATTAAACTTGTAGAAATGAACCTTCGGCGTAACAGTAGAAACAATGTTGGGCTTTTTGATCACACAGAAGGGCATTGAAGTAGATCCTTCCAAAATCAAGGCCATCTTAGAAATGCCACCATCGAGGACTAAAAAGGAGATATGAGGCTTTCTGGGTAAAGTGCAATTCATTAGATGGTTTATTTCCAAATTAACCTTGACTTGTGAACCACTATTTGGTCTCCTAAAGAAAGGGAAGAAATTCCAATGGGATGATCATTGTTAGTTTGCCTTTGAGCAGGTTAAGTAGTACCTCAAGAATCTGCCTGTGTTGTCACCGCCAGAGTCGGGGAAGCCTTTGATTCTGTATTTGTCCATAATGGACATGACCATAGGATGCATGCTCGCTCAAGAATCTGAAGATAGGGTGGAGAAAGCTATCTACTACTTGAGCAAGAATATGCTGGATTACGAGACCGCTATACTCCGTTGGAGAAAGCTTGCCTAGCCTTGGTATGGGCTACCAGGAAGTTGAGGCACTGCTTGTTAGCTCACTCCATAATCCTGGTTTCGAGATTAGATCCCATCAAATATCTCTTTGAGAAACTAGCACTTATGGGTAAGCTGGCCCGTTGGTTGCTTCTTTTCTCCGAATTTGATCTCAAGTATGTCACCCACAAGTTGGTCAAGGGAATAACTGTAGTGGAGTTCCTAGCAAATCACCCAGTAGAAGGAGATGAGGTAGTAGAATACTTGTTCCTAGATGAGGCCATGCTGCAAGTTGAAGAGGAAACTTGGACAATGTACTTTGACGGAGTGTCCAATCAAGACGGTTATGGGATTGTGCACCTGATGATTCCCATATACCTTTAGCCTTTAAACTCTGGTTCAAGGTGTCCAATAGCTGCGTATTATGAAGCGGTATCGTTGATTTAGAAGCCACCCTAGAACTAGGCGGCTAGATTGATGTTATCGGGACTCAAGTCGGGTTGTTTCTCAAGCAAATGGAGACTGGAAAGTCAAAGAAGAAAAGATGAAGGTTTACCATTAGACCCTAGATATTCTGATTCCTAGGTTTGAAAAGCTAACTTTTATGCATCTACTGAGAGAGAACAACAGGTTCGCTGATGCTTTAGCAACTCTATTTTCTATGGTAGACATCCCACTTGGAGTTCGGATGCATTCGATTATTATTGAACAGAAATGCACGCCAACTTATGAAACTATTGTCGCGATAGATGAAGTGCAAGAAAAAAATCCCCTGTGTCACAATATTTGGAACTTCTTGGAAAAGGAGATTTATCCGCCAAGGGCAAATGCCAAGGTTAAATGAGGAATACGGCGAATAGCCGTCCAATTTATCATCTGTGAAGGTAAACTGTATAAAAAAGGTCATCTGGGAATGCACAAGTTGTGTGTGGAAGAAGAGGAATCAAAGCGCCTTATGGAGGCTATCCACGGCGGAGAATGCGGAGCACATATGAATGGTGTGATGCTGGCACGAAAGATTTTCAAGCAAGGTTACTGCTGGTCCACCATGGAAAAGGATTGTATTGGTTTTGTTTGGCGATGCCACAAATGTCAAATTCATGCCAATCGTATGAATATTCTGCCGTCAAAGCTATACAACATGACTTCACCATGGCCTTTCTCAGTTTGGGGAATTGATGTTATTGGTGCTGTCACGCCAAAAGGGTTGAATGGGCATGAATATATCTTGGTGGTGATTGATTATTTTACAAAGTGGGTGGAAGCTTAATCCTATGCAGCGTTGAAGGCCTCGCATGTGGCTAAGTTTATTAGAAATAATATCATTTGCCAGTACGGAGTCCCGAACGAGATCATATCAGATAACAACTCCCACTTCAAGAAAGAGGTGATAGACTTGTTGGATAAATACAACGTGGCTTTCCATAAGTCATCTACAAACAGACCACAAACCAATGGAGCTGTTGAAGCCTCTAATAAGAACATCAAGAACATCTTGCAAAAGATGGTTGAGATCTATAAGGACTGGCCAGATAAACTGCTATTCTCACTCTGGGGCTATAAAACTTCGATCCGGACAGCTACAAGGGCTACCCCTTATTCTCTCGTCTATGAGATGGAGGTTGTTTTGCCAATTAAAATTGAGGTTTCGTCGCTGCGAGTTTTGGTTGAGTGTCAGATAACAGAAGCAGACTGGCAACAGAGCAAATTTGAGGAGTTAATGCTGTTTGGTGAGAGAAGGCTGAGGGCATTGTACCATGTTCAGGGCTATTAACGCAGAATTGCCAGGGCTTTTAACAAGAAAGTTAAGTCCCAGAATCTCAAGGAGGGGGACATGGTGCTGAAAGGCAAACGAGCACCCATCCATGATCCTAGGGGCAAGTTCAGACCCAATTGGATTGGTCCTTATATCATCAAAGCTATCTGGTCAGGTGGAGCAGGTATTCTCATGGACTTAGATGGCTTGAAATTTTCATAGTCAATCAACATGGACAAGTTGAAAAAATACTATCCTTGAGAGGCTTGCTAGGCTGAAAACTCAAAAGGGTGACCTAGACAAAAGTTAGAGCATGAAAAACTTAGAATAAAGAAAAACTAAGCTTGCAAGATTGAAAACCCTGAAGGGGTGACTTTGGCAAAAGTTAGAGCGCAAAAGGAGAGTGTTAACACCCGAGTGAACCTCAACTTAACTACGTAAGGCCAAATTCCCATCTTTGGGATACGTAGGCAAATTCATCTTGAAGTTCGGCAGTAATCACCTCTAATTTAACTGTCTTGTCTGTGTATTTGATCAGGTAATCTTTGTCTATCCATTATCTGAGAGTTCGGTTGCGATCTTTATTCCAGGAAGAAAAGTTGGTTACAATGCAAGGTAGTAGTAATGCTCAAGCAGGGGTAGTTATGATTTGCCGATTTGGGGTTGTACAACTTGAAGATTGATTTTATGCGTGTCAAGTGGTGATCACTTTCGAAAATGGTTTTGGAAAATTTTTAATAAAAGTTGATTTTGTTCAAATTTTATCTTTTACAACTTAGACAAGGAAAATTTTTAGTGCTTACAACTTTAATTCCATTGATTTCAACATTAAGTTCTCCAACTCTCTGATTTTTAAATCAAAGTTGCTTTTACATCATAAACTTGAAAAGAAAAGTCAAAGCAATAAACTAGGGGCATAGGCGAGTTAGGTGCTCCTGCATCCTCTGCTCATGCTTGTGGAAGCTTTTGCAGCTAAAGTGGGCTCGGTTTGTGGCTCCTCCTCGAGCCAAGCCAAGCCAAGCACTTACTAGAAAGGGCAGAACTGAAACTAGGGGCAGGGGCCAAAAGCTCTCTTATCCTCCAAGCAGTAAGGTACCTAGCCAAGTACGAAGCTTAGATCAGAAATGAAGTAGTGTATTTCACACCCTTATCTTGACGTATCTGATCATGCCCAAATTGGCATCAAAACCGGAGAGGAAAATAGAATACGTAATTGTAAGGCTGATCAACTCTACACCCGACTATCAGGACATGCTGTAGCTCATCTCTCCCAAGTTAAGCTAAGAGCAATGCCAAGTTATATCAGTACTCCACAAGAGATCTCACACGCCAGATGAGAGTTACACATATCCTTATACATGTATCTACTTCCACATAAGGTAGACCACATAAACACATAATCACATAGAACACATATGGATCACTCTCCTAAGATGTCAACTTGTTCCATGGCACTCAAAGACCTCCATGTGGAAATAGCATTGATCAGGTGCCTTTCCAAAAGGATTTTGATGAATGTAATGGACATTGGTCATATCCTAGAAGCTTAATCACAGACCCACATAGCCATATAAACACATAAAGCATGCAAAGCACATAAGTGCCCCTTCCTAGTCTAGTAAACCTATTGTGACAAACGTCACTTCCCACGAACCCAAGGTATTCAAACCTGGTTAGCTCTAAAACCAATTTGTAACACCCTGGGAGAACACCTCCCAATCCTGTTCACTTGGGCATTCTCGCCATACAACACACACCATAAAAATAGAGACAAAAATAATGAAATGACATTCATCGTTCCCTTTTTAAGTATCCCCTAAGATTTACAATATTGTCTCATTACATCCATAAACAAAACAAAATAGTTCAACAGTAAGAAAATATACAACAAGACAAGTTGCAAGTTGACTTCCTTAAAAAATGTGTTCCTTGTTAGACTAGCATAAAACCAACATCCAATTACAATACAACCTTAGCCTTGAACACAAAAAGATTTCAACAAAAGGTTTCACACTCCAAAAGGGTTTTCTTCTTCTCAAGAAATCACTTAGGAGATGCTTAGTCTTCATTTCTTGAAATTGGTTACCTTTGGGGTGAGCAAAAGCTCAATAGGTAATGAATTTAACAAGTTGTATAATTAATTGAAAGACACATGATCATGCAATGCAAACATTTGAAATATAAAAATGAAGATGTATATAAGTGTCTATGCAAGTGAGTGAACACATGCAATGCATGAAATTTGCTCAATCTTTCCACATTATCCACAGGTGGTAAATATACTATGATATCCCAAGTATGAGCCAAAAATCAAAGCATACACATATAGATATAGTTTTGTGTACTGAAAATAGTCCCACATTTGCCGGCTCCAGAAACGGCGGGGCAATGGGCACCCGAAAACATTTTCCCTTCCACATTTGTCGACTCCATAAACGGTGGGCACATGAACACCCAAAAACATGTTTTCCCACATTTTCTGGCTCCAGAAACGGCAGGCTCATGGACAACCAAAAACATTTCCCCATATTCGTCTGGTGATATGCTCAAACAAGGCAGTTAGGCACCTTGACTCCCCGTGTGGGTACCAATTACATTACACAACTCAAAAACCAACCCGACTTACTACCTGCACTATAGACTATTTACCCCCTTCTGCTTTTCAACAATCACTTCATCATGGTGTCAAAAGAGATGCATATGATGCATGAATTTATAAATCTTCAATTTTCCCTACAATGATTTCAATTCATAACAATTCACTACTTTACACATCAATAATGGAGGATACCTCATTAACAACCTTCACCAACTCATGTTGTATATAGAGAAAAGTTTCAAATATTGCATTTCAACCTTAAAGTTAAGTAAATACATTCAATTTCATGTTTTTGAAACCAATTGAGCAAAACCCCTCTTTATTGAACAAATCTCAAAACGAGGATTTATGGAAAATTTGGGGTTTTCTCTTTTTTATGAATTAAGGACTACTTTGCCTCATCAACAATGAAAATCATCAATAAAAGACCTGATTCCATCCAAAAATCATGAATTCTTGACCACATCCTTTCAAATCATTTATTAACTAACATAATCCATACACTTATACATACATATATATAAGGTTGAATATCTAATGAAATTGCTACATGTGGGTCTCAAATCAAAGATATAACAAGTTAAAGACACCCCTACCTCAAGATTGGAAGTTGAAGATGAGAACCCACTAGAAACTTTGGCAAAATTACGAAATAATCGGTAGAACTCTTGATCCAAGCTTTCCTTTCAACCTCCTTGAAGGATCTAGGGCGGATCTAAGGTAAAAATTAGAGAAATCAAGTGTTTGGGGCTCTAGGGTTTCGGTATTGAGGAGAGGGAGAGAAGAAAGGAAGAAAGAATAAAGATTTTGGGCCAAAAAGTGACTTTAAAGTGCATGATATCGACCAGACCGCTCAAGCAGTCAAAGCTTGTCTCGAGCAGTGAAAAGAAGCTCCCAGAATCTTTGAAATTGGCCCACATTGCTCGAGTGGTGAAATGTTCGCTCGAGTGGACTTGCTTCCTACATAGATACTCAAATTTCAAACGGGCGTAACTCTCTCGTCCGAACTTTGTTTTAGGTCATTCTTGTGTCCAAATTGAAGCCCCGAAAACAATATTTCAAATGGTTCTATCCTTACATCTAAATTAAAAGTTTGGAAACAAAAAAGGAAAAAAGAGTGAAGACTACTCATGGGACAATTATCCAAATCAATGTTTTTGGTCCAATCTTACTTTACCATTGTGATATCACCCCAATCAATACTCTAACATCAACCAAAGAGGCTCCATGTATAATAATAAGAGTGTAAAAAATAATCCCATGAGTTTAAGAAGTACGAAGTGTTACATGAACAATCGTATAAGACAATAAAACCTGGATCCAGAACATCAAACAAGTCGAGTTTAAACCAGAATCTCTATAACTGGGTTGAAAATAGGGGTTTGGCATTTCTGATGAGGGTCTGAGGTGGCGAGATCAATGCATTTCCTCTAGCTTCTTTTAAATTAGAGAAGAGGATGAGAGGTTGAGTACAGGCCATGACCTGAAACACAAAAGAAAGCAAAAAAAATAAAAAAATAAAAAATGGAGTTGTGATAGACTATTTTGGCAGAGTTTGGTAGATTTTCACTCGCTGCTTTCCTTTGTACCGATTTACTTTAAGAAGAGGACAAATGGAAAGGCAGTGGGAGACGATCAAGGTCAGATGTATCGGCGTCGCTATTGTTGAATTTGTGAATTCAGATGCGACGCTTGATGCTTCGGCAGGGAGAAAGGCTGGGAGAAGGAGAAGAAGAAAAGAAAAAAAAAAAGAAACAGACGGCACTCGTGTTTCAATAGAGAGAAGAAAAAAAAATCAATATATATATAATAAAATAATACAAAAAAAAAACACAATTTTTTTATATTTGTGCTTATTTTCTCACCCTTTTGCAAGTTCCATTTCCTTCAAGTTGGGGGGGGGGGGTATCCTTCTCCTACTTCTCGGTGTGATACATTTTCTTTGTTGTGTTTTCTTTCCCTTTCACCATTCTTATCGGTCCTTTGTGATAGGTGCCATTGAGGACAATGTCATTTAAGTTCGGGGGAAAGGGTTTGGTTTATATTTCTTTTGTTTTATTTTCAATTGTGTTTTTATTTTTTTATTTTTATCCAACAAAAAAAAATGTATTTTTGTATTTATTTTGGGTATTTGTGACAAGCAGACGTTAAAGAACTTGATAGAGTGTCAGTTAGAATATAATCGTGGTTCACATTGATGGTGGATTGCTAGTTTTTGGAATATGTATTTTTCGTTCGTTTCCGTATGGTGTTCGGACACTAATTTTAGTGAAGGCTAGTGAGGTGAGGACCCTAAAAATCGAAGAGTCAAAAGCCAGGCCTCTTCATAGAAAAAGTTCTCTATCCAAGAAGAGGAGAGCAAAGAGAATATCTTATTGTTTGGAAGGTAGAATTTCACATAACCAAACAATACCAATTTCAAAAGAAATCAATGAATAGATTATAATGGGGTAGACTAAAACCCATGAATGTGGTTTTGAGACGTCTGTTTTTGATCTACTATTAAGCTACAAGGATAGGGAGATTATGGGAAATTGGATTAGGGATAAAGGAATGTGCCATTGTTGTCAAATCACTTCCAGTGTTTCTGTTTACTGTAGACACTTTTAAGGGTTGCTTGTAAAAAAAAAAAAAATGGTATGAATAATTTTTTGAATTGTATATTTGTGTTTTGTTTTTAATCTTTATGTAGGTAAAATGATATAAGTACCTATATGGTGAAAAATCTGAACAAACCTTATTCCGGGAACAGTTGAGTAAAGAAAAAGTAATTTTATTTGAGACGTGTTACGGTAAGGATGCAATTCACAATTTTCATTGAGGTACTTTATCCCAATAAGCCTTGGTATCTGGCTCTAAAAGACCATTTCTTTTGCAATTTATGTTTTGTGTTTTATTTTTATTTTTTCATGTGTTTTTATTTAAAAATATAAATAAATAATTTTTTTTCTTATGTGTAAATTTTTTTCTGTTTTCTTTTATAAAAAAAATTATAAAAAAATCCAACAAAAAGATTGAGCATTTAATGTATGGTTCTTCTTTAATCTGTGTTGGAGATGATTGTAATTTTGTTACATTAGAATTATAATTTTGTCTTAGTCCATTACACTATTTCTCATTATAATACTCATTTATTTCATACTTGGTCTTATCACGTGCACGTTACTACACAGTTACTACACATATATTACTTGACTGATTTGGGATCACAACTTTTGAAAATCTTAATGTCTAATGCGGAGACTATAGCCCATGTGAGATTTTAAGCCTATCATTCATTTTGGAGGAATATTTCATATTTACTCTTAATTTTCTTTGACAGCTCATTATGTCGTTATTAAGTCTCATTGTTCTTTCAAATGGTGAAAAACATTGAAATCATCATTTTTATGCCAGTTTGTCCATGTAATATATGGATCATGCTATATTTTGAGAAATGATTTTAGGCCATCTTTCTTTGTTTGAGCCTTATTATTTAAAAAAAAAAATGTTTCAATTACCACTTGTGGAGCCTATACAGAAAAACCTTTTCATTCATTTAGCCATTTCTTTCGATGTCTCGAGAATGAATTTCATCTGTTATTTTAGGAGGAAGATATCTTGTGAATGGAACAAGAAAACTTTAAAAAAAGAAAAATAATGTATTTACTTCCATGTTTGAATAAAAAAAGAAAAAAAGAAGAAGAAGAAGCATGGAGAGTGTTTAAAATTGGTTGCGAATCACATGAAAGAAAGGAGTTACAAGGGCGGGTTAGGGAACCAATACTCCATATACGTTGCATATGTTTAAATTAATTTCTTGGACACCTGTTTTTCACCTTTACCCAATTCTGTAAATAAATCCATTTGACCCAACATTACAACTAAAAATAAAGTCCTATTTGATCTTGGGATTATGTGAGGGCCCTGACTTTTGTAAACCTTATTAGGTCCCTAAATTTTGAATTATTATAATAAAGCCCTTAGTTCGTCGATTATTCGCAAATTAAGCCCTAGAACTGAAAACGCATCACGGACGAATCCATACAAACCCTAATCGATCCTGGAAGCTTAGAAATCACTTCTAACACTCTAATATTAATTACTTAACTCTCAAATTTTAGATTAATCGCCTTAAACCTTAACTTTCGATTTTCACAGTCATCGTTTGGTTATTTACCTTTAAATTCAAAGCAAGATAATACAAACTGAATTATTTTACACTTGAAATAGATACTTTAATTGAACCCTAGCACTCACATTTTTATTAAATCACAAATTGACCCCAAACAAGTACTATTATATATTTATATATATACACTTGTACCCAAAAATCTTTTTTAATAATATATTTTACAATTTCCAAGATTTGTACAATATATATATATATATATATATATAACATGTCCATCAATTCACCATCACATGGCTAGCCATCATACCCCCCCTAGACTATAATCATTGTACTTTAAAATCTCTTGAAATCTTGGAGCAATAATGACTTTGGTACCTATAAAGATTTTCTATATATATGTGTGTACTTCTAACTAGAAGATATTTACATTAGTCGTAGACCTAACTAGATCATAATTAAATACATGATTAAGGTTCTAATCCTCCTCATTTCATTACATTTAATGTGAAGCCCCGAAAAAATGTATTTTCTTTAAAAAAAACCCTTACATTTGAATTATTTCCTTAAAGCCCATTAGTTTCTTAAATTATTTCGAATCTTGTCAGTTAGCATTTTAATTTTTATCGGAACAAGAATATCCTAGACAGATTAGGTTCCCTAACCTAATTTAATTTAATTCTACATGAGTAAGGTCCCAATATATGTATTTAACTCCAAGCCCTCACTCTTTTTTTTTAAATTAAAAAGTTACCCAAAAGCTAGTACTTGTACCTTGTACCTTGAAGTACCATCAATCTTGTAAGATATATATATATATATATATACACCTTGTAGAGTGTGCCCTAGGACCAAAAATAATTAAAATAATAGCCCATCACACTTCCCCAAGGCTCATGATTATAAAATTATAGAAAACACAACCTAGTACCCTAGACCTAGGATACAATTCTCAATGCTAGTTACTTTTCAACTAAGAGCCAACTAGATGATGCCTAATCCTATGATTTAACACCTTAATCACTCCTATCCCTTTTGATTCCAAGAAAAATCCTAACCTTTACATCCATTTCCAACTAGTGGGCTTTTATGTCCTTTTACACTAAATTGCCTATATATACCAACCACCCCTAGCTTGGCAAAGCACAAACATCACACCCACACACACATTCGGCTAGAGAGAGGGAGGAGAGCAAGAGAGAGAAGTCTAGAGGAGAAGAAGGAGGAAGAAGAGAGGCTTCTTGTGCAAAGCTTAGAAGGTAAGTCACCAACACAACATTCTCTTTCATTTTCCTTTTCTTTCAATACATGTTTCTAAGGGTTCTAAATGATGTTTTCAGATCTGTCAATAATGAGTTCTTATGTTAAAAATGCTAAGGGTTGGGTTTTGATTCCATCTCTCTTGTATTGTCCCCATTTTGGCACAAAACCATCCTTTTTTTTAGACCAATCTCCCAACTTTCTAAGGCCACTCTCTCAAACAAATTTTTTGAGTTAAATATATGTTATTTAGCATGTTTTCTTCACAAAAGAAATGAAAACTTCCCCTTGGTGGAACCCTTTTCTCATAAAACTTCTTGTTTTGGGCATAGTACCTTAAAATCTGTTTTTGCAGCCCACTTCCAGAAATTTTAGAAAAATGTACAAAATTATTCTGGACCTGTATTTTATGTCAAAACCTTCCTTAAGGTGTTAGCTTTCAACTAAAATTGGTTTCATCGAAAAACATTAAGCGGTTTGCAAGAAAATCAAATTTTCGTAACAGTCGATGGATCTGGACAGAACCTGGACAGCGCTGGAATATTTTCTAAATAACTTAGAATCTGGAAAAGCCATCCCATTTCTGAAAAATGTTCTAGAAACTAGATCAAATTCTCTACGAACCATAGGAAGGCCAAGTCCGATGAAGGATCGAAAATAGTCTTTTTATTTTAATCCTTATGTGATATTAAATTTGGAAATTTTGTTATGGATGGATGTTTTATGCCCTTATGAAAATGTTTATTAGCTTATGATTATATCTTGGCATGATATTATATGTGTTGTGGTTGTGTTATTTACCTTCTCATCTTAAGAATGCATGCTTGTATGGATATTATTGTCTTATAAGTTGGACTAACTTTGACTTAAAACTTTTAACTCAATGGGAAACCTAATTGGGAGGGTATTGGGTTTTCGAGCACTGGAGTAATGAAAAGATGAGAATATGTGTTATATGGATTGATTGGGATGCGTTCTCTACTTGAAGGTTAAGTCTTGCGCGAGTGTTTTTCGAAACCCTTGAACGGAGCGGTTGTATTCGGACCCTAGGTATTTGGTGTGAGGAGAGATTTGGGCAAGGCCCTATTTTACCGTCTCTTTTGAGGCCCTGCGGTTGGCGCTACGCGGTATATAACCGTTGGTAGGCCTCTGAGGTTAGTTCTGCAACAAAGCAGCAAAAGAGGGGGCATACCGAATAATCCGCGTCCGATTCTTGTGGTTAGGAGGACGAAATCTCTTCGAGGGATTTCTAGTTTACTAACATCTAACTTGTAACCATTTATTTATTTACTTATTTGAGTATCATGCTTTACTACTTGATGTTATATCTGTGATTATGTATTGGATTGCGGAAAAAGGGGTGGGGTGTGTGTGTGTGTGTTTATTGGGCATTCAAAGCTCATGGCGTGTCATGCCAGGTGCTGAAGAGGAGTTTATAGCTGGAGACGACGAGC
The DNA here is from genome assembly GCA_025200525.1 of Camellia lanceoleosa. NCBI lineage: Eukaryota > Viridiplantae > Streptophyta > Magnoliopsida > Ericales > Theaceae > Camellia > Camellia lanceoleosa. The sequence goes on from CM045771.1 coordinate 1,420,527, forward strand.
CTGAAACCTTCAAAGACTTTTGGCCATCTTAGGAAAGTTAGAAATCCCTTTTGATATTTTGTAAGGCTCATGTGAAGATTTAAATTTTCCTTTTGGGATATAATGTAATGGAACAAACCTTTGAAATTAAGAATATTCGTGGTTGTTATGTACTTATGTTCTATATATTTATATGTATGAACCTTATCGTTGCTTATGAGACCTTGTGTCAATACCTTTTAAGATCTATCAAAAGGGTAGTGCCCTGCCTAAGAAAGCCGGACTTAGAAGGGAGGCTAATTTGACTCCTCCGGCAATCTGGGATCTTACTTGGTTATTGATCATAGGACTCATTAGTAACTCTCCCTTGACTGCAACCAATAGTGTAGATTCGAAGCGTCACAGATTAGCATGATTTTTCAAATGACATATCGCATATCAGACGTCCCCGAACGCCCCGGGAGGATGAGTCCCGTTCTGTTCATTTGTGGGTCAACTACAGTTCGGACTCAAATATGTCACAGTTCTTAATCTGAACAAAAGAGTCCAAATCCGGCAAATCGTTTTGAGAAAAAAGATTTTTTGAAAAGAAGTGCCAAACATGGACTGCTTTGCCAGATACAGAGTCGCCACCTAAATATTTTTTAATGGTGGAATTTAGGAAACCCTGACTCGGTGCCAAAGGCCACGTATCCGTCATCACCAAAGTTGCCTCGGCTCGGGAACTTGGGTACGATTGGGAAAGGTCAGCTATGAGCATCCCCTCTCGCCCGATCCGAAGATTGACCTCTACTAACCGTGATATCTTGTTTTGAAAACATTATGCGTTCTTATTCCGGTTATTAGCCTAGAATTACTATATTGTGCGCACAGCAAACAAGTATAGACCAAATCGCCCAAATTGGAACAAAACATTTCATGTTTGTTTTGAAAATGGTTTACTACTCGCAAGTAGGTTAAAATGCCGGTTTTGCCACCCTCAAGTGGGCTTAAAACTTACAGTTTCAATGCATTCATTCCAATTTAGGTAATTCAACCTCCATCCACAGGCATTCAAGCAGTTATATCACATAAGCAGCTAGCCTCATGGTAATTATGCTATTATGGCAACACTCACACGCATGCGGTATGCTAAAGCATGAAAGCTTACCTAGTACTCCGTGCCAAAATAGAAACTAGTTAGTAATCATGCATGATCCAAGTCCATGTTAAGTGCCTAATGCATCGCATACAAAATGTCACTAGGATAGGCTCGGCTAATCCTAAGATGGTATATGAAATGTATAGGTAGCATGTATTCAAGTTAGATTTGAAGTACTTATGGAGTTAGCATGATGTGCCGAGCCTGATGCATGCAATACCGATGAATGATGCACGCATTCATAGCATAAGGTATGCTAAATTAAACATGACCTAATACTAACCATCAAAGCAGGTAAGTAAAAGGGAGAAAGAAGTGGGGGTTGGAAGACATGCACACATTCACCCACACTTATTACAAATTTGCCCTCGCTCGGAGGGACCAAAAGAATAATACAATTTAACAAACTAACAAGCTAATTAAATATTACAGACCATTAAATTAATTAAGCAAATTAATTAATCTAAGAAAGCAGTAAACAACAGCCTTGGGAGAGGGCTCAATGCATGGGCGCTCGATTCCGCCCGGAAATCCACTGCCATGCTCAAGATGCCTCTGTTTTCCTTGCTCTGCTCCCCTGATGACTGCCAAAGTCTCAGGGTTTGCTCTCTAGATACTAGGGAACACCACCGGCCATATAGAATGGTCACCGGCCACAAATTTGATCCATCGGCCAACAATGATGGCCGGTCGGCACTGAAGATAGCCGGTCGGCCAAATCTTCCTGCAAAATCTGTGTTTGACAGCAGCAGAGGGCAAGACTTGGCATGGCAATGCATTTCAAGCAATGTATGCACCAATCACATCCGTTATCATGTTTATGACTCAAAGGGGCATGGGTCTCGATTCTCGAACCACCAATCACGCATTTCCATGCATGATGGCCCAAAGAATCAAGTGTGCATTTTAATATGGAATGCAATGCACATAATCAAACAATGGGGCTTAACCTCTATCACAAGCAATTCAAGAGGCCAAGCATGCATGCCAATGCAATGCAATCTAAGCATGCGAACTAGTATACAACATGGACAATGCAAGCAAGCAAAGCATGTTCGGCACACAACCTAAGTAAAGAAGCATGAAAGGCATGAAGCGATGCAACCTACAAGTAGGCAAGATGCAATGTGGGTGTTCAAGTATGCAAGCCAACGTGTGACTTCATTCAATCATGCAAGTTCAACCATGCAACAACTCACCGATATGCTACAACATACAAGGAGTGCATGCAACAACATGCAAAGGAGGGACTTACACTAATTGGACAGCTCTATACTAAGCCCAAAACAGTGGCCAAGATGCTAGGGAGTGAGGGCTAATTGATATATAAACACGCATGAAAACATGGACCAACACTCAAGCATAAAGTGCAACTTCTAAGCACACCTAAGAAGATGCAAACATGGACAATTAGCATGCAATGAAAAGCTCTGAAATCATGTTGAATATGATGCCAAATCAAATGAACAAGACAAGCATGGCATGCAACCAAGGTCCAAAACTTAAGGCAAGCCAAAGGGGGTTAAACTAAGGCTGAGTCAACCAAGCCTCACAAGGCCAAGGGGACTTAAAATAGGTCTAATGCAGACCTAAACAAAGCTAAGGATGTACTTATATGGTGTCTAAGTGGTCTAAAAATGCAAGCATACTCCAAGGCCTAAACAAGAGGCATAAGGCAACAACCTTTAAACACATTTAAGGGGGAGCATATAGGAACATCATGAGCTCTGAAATAACATGGCAAGTGGTTCCAAACCACTGAAACAAAGCAAGGATGGCATGCTAGAAGGGCCAAAGCTTAAGGCATACAAGAGGGATTACATGGTAGCTATACAAAGCGGGGCATGAATGACTCAAATGACTTAAAACAGTCCCTTAGCACATCAAAACATGCACATAAGCTTCGCAAAGTTTGGCCAAAACACAAAAGCATGGTAGTCTAAATGCTATGCATGTATAGAGGCAAATCATGGCATTACGAGGTATGTATGCTAAACAAGCATGGTGTACCAAAACCAACTAAAAACAAAGGCATATTATGACATAATAAGCATGAAAATCAGCTAAGGCTTGGCCAACACACACTTGAACATGGTGCTCTCTCAAGAGGCAAAAATGGTCCTTTTCAAAGACAACAAGGAGAGGGGGTGGCCCTCTCCTTCCTAGGACCTCAAGGCACCATCCTCACCTCTGAAATCCCTCAAGATTTCAGTGGTGAGGAGGCCCAAACTCAATGGTCTCGGAGCTCACTCAAAATGGCACAAAATGGAGCCTTACAAGGCTTAAGAGGGGTCAAACAACCCCAAAGCTCAAAGCAACCTTAACCAACTATTTAGAGCACTAAAAAATAGAACTTTTATATGTTAGACACAAAGCTCAAAAATAGTTGCACGGTAGGTAAAAAGAGTGCAAAATGGGGAATAAAGGGACAAGCTTCTTACCCTTGAAGACCTTCTTCACCAATGGAGCTCCAACAACTTCTTTAGGTTGAAATCAGTCTAAAACCTCCAAAACAACCCTCAAGGGCCTCAGCTCCAAGGGATGGTGTGATGGTGGGTGTTTGTGAGCAAAAGTAAGACAAAACACACACAAGAGAGATATAGAGGTAGGATATGAACAAACCCTAACCCTAAAACTCAAACCCTAAAAAAAAGCTGTCTAAAATGTCTAACCTGTCTAAACCCTCAAAAAGGGAGAGAAGGCTCCTCTTTATAGAGCTTTTAGTCTTGTAAGCTTACAAGACAAGCTTCTAAAGAGAGAGATCCCTCCATACACGTGTATGGAGGGGAGCCAAGTGCATGACAGCTGCACCAAAATATCTGCAAAAGCAGATGCATAGTAGTCGGCCGGCCAAAGATGCAATTGATAAAAAAAAGATAGCCGGCCGGCCAAACATTTGGCCGGTGGCCACAAAACATAGCCGGTGGCCTCAAGCCAGGGCCGGTGATAGGTGAGGATGGTCTACAAGCCCTACCCTGCCTCTCAAAGGCAAAACACAAATGTTTGGTGCAAAACCAGACACAAAACAGTCGAGTGAAGAGGTCCTGAGGCGAGGCGCGCTGCCACAGCCTCCGGGAACTCAAGACGAATACAAACAAGGGTGATCACTGAGTGTTCAATCAGTGACGTCCAAGTCTTGAGGACGGTCAAAAATGGGGTGTCTACAGTTGCCCCTCTTTGACAAAACTCGAAAGTCATAACGATGACGGGAGTGAATGTCAAAGCCCAGAGACGACCCATTTTTGACAAGGCCAAAGACTTAGACAAAGCATGCAAGGCAAACAAGATATGCGCCCGAAGGCAGGGGCAAAATGCAAGACAATGCAAGAAGCCGAGCATAACTTATGATCATGCAAAGAAAGCTGTAACGAAGTACACATGCGACAGTTTTAAGCTATCATACACCAAGCTACACTACAATGCAGAAAGGATGTAAGAGAATTATACAATTCTCGATACGTCTCACTCGGAGGATACAATACCTGTCTGGTTCGTCTGGTTGCACCAGCCGCAAATGAACCATACATACAATATCGTGCCTGCAAAGAAAACAACTTAACAGGTACGATGTTATTAGCAACATGCATGACAATGCAAAAATGAATGCAAAATGATATGCAATGTATAAACAATGCAAACTATATGAAAAGCAATTGAATCATGATCTAATCATGAGCGGTTCAAAACTACACAAATGTCAAATAGATTGATGGAGGTAACAAGTCCGTCTACCATGGAACGATCAACTGAAGTATGAGTAATGTAGACGGACACAAGAACAAGTATTGGGGGAATGACATAAGTGGGGAAACAACCCGCTGGGGAAAGGACAATGATCCTAATGCTGGATACAAAAATTATACTACAATGTAATATACATAATGAAAATGCTGGGAAAAAAGGCAATGGATAAGGCACGCGGGCCAAACCAAATCTTGCCTAGGAAGGGCATGTACACATACAAGCCGCGGCTAACATAGAACGGTCTACTGAACTATGCTTCGACGTGAAAAGTTTGGGCACATACCAGACCAAGCTCAACATGGAAAGGTGCAAGCCATGGATGGAAAGTGATGCAGTGAATGCATGCAAGCTACAATGCAATATCTACAAATATGCAATGGAATGGAAATGGATACAATGGATATGGCACGCAAGCCAAACCAAATCTTGCCTAGAAAAGGCATGTACACATACAAGCCGTGTCTAACATAGAACGGTCTACTGAACTATGTTTCGACGTGAAAAGTATGGGCATATACCAGACCAAGCTCAACATGGAAAGGTGCAAGCCATAGGCGGAGGGTGATGCAGTGAATGCATGCAAACTACAATGCAATATCTACAAATATGCAATGGAATGGAAATACAATATTTACAATGGAGATGCATGACCAATGCACTATTTACCATGTATGCATGACAATGCATGAACTGTGAATATCAATGCACCAAAGGTCTTGCACCTTCCGAGGATTTAAGGTCTCCTAGACCGAGCGTATTGCACAAGAAATGCAAGTGAGGTGTGCCAAATAGCGTGAACAATGAATGCATGCCAGATGCAAAGAGATGCGCAAAATAGCGCGATTGAAATGCGGTGCACCAGACAGTGCGGGGCACTAAACAGTGTAATTGAATTGAAATGCACATGGGGAACTTTTGAATCTTGTAGAGGATATGGAAAGGATACACCTTGTACGAATTTGAGTTTCACGCAAGGAAGACACGGTCCGAGGTCAAAACGGAGGCCGGTTGAGCTTCGGAAATGCACTATTCTTGCACTATCTTGAGCAATGAAGGCCCCAAACTACAGATCTGACCCAAACAAGGTTGTAGGAGGATCACTGGCCACATGGGGAGGCCACCAGCCATACACCGGCCAACAAAAAACATAACCGGCCGAATATTTGGCCGACCGGCCAAAAATGTAGCCGACCGGCCAAAAATGCCTGATTCGGGGCAGTTTTGTCCTTTTGGCTTGGGTCTTTTAAAATAGGGTTTCAAACCCTATTTTTCTCATTCCTCTCTAGCCGAAAATACTTCCTTCTCTCTCTAGAGCACTTTTCCCTCCTTTATTCCTCGATTTTCTCACGTTTTAGGTCCGTTTCGTCGTTCGATTCGCGTATACCTTCGCGTTTCGAACATTTTGAATTGAACATTTCTTCATTTCGGTGTTCCTTTCGTCATTTCCGCTTTTTGGGGTTTGTTCCCCTCGTGTTCCTCCCGAGTTCCGTACCTTTTTCACTTCCCGGCTTCTCGGGCCATTTTCCACCCTCCAGGGGTTGACTTTTCGGTTGACCCTTCGTATTCTAGCCCGGTTTTCCCTCTTCCGGCTATTTTCTCATCACCTTTGTCATGGCGGATGACATTCCATAGGGCGGGACTCCCCCGGAGCACGAGATGGATCCCGGGGTCGAGCTTCTCCCCTTGAGAGTCCGTCCATTTGACCAAGCGACTTACCGGCCAGCGATTCACGTGCTACCTCCTGATGGTCTTCGTCAGTTTCGGAGTTTTGACAGGGCGATGCCTCCAGAGCTTCTCCTGCGTGAGCCTACATCTCATTTGTCTTTCGGCGCTTCCGAGGTAACATTCCTTTCTCTGTTTTATTTTCCGCAATGCAGAATACAAAACTGCCATAGTTGATTCTATCCTTTAATTGCCTAGCTCAGATACACTGATGCACTGTACACTGTAGTTAACGGTGAACATACTTGTAACTGATATCTGTCTGAAACTGTCACGTGCACTGCACTAGCCTTGAACCATTCAAACACACGACGCACCATTCACTGTAGTTCACTACGAGCACACCGGCACCCGATACCTGTTTGGATCTGAAGATATACACACATGCTATATTTGCACTGAACCACTCAAACACGCTGACATATCGCACGCTGTAGTTCACTATAAGCACACCGGCACCCGGTATCCGTTTGAATCTGAAAACACGCACACATGCTATATTCGCACTGAACCACTCAAACACGCTGATGCATCACACGCTGTAGTTCACTGTAAGCACATCGGCACCCGATATTTGTTTAAATCTGAAAACACGCACACATGCTATATTTGCCTCAACTCTGCATGCCTTATAAAATCAGTATATTTAGCATTGCTTCGCAATTGTGTGCTTGAAAACATAGGGATTCCCATACTGTCCGCGGGTATGGGAATATTGCCGCTCGAGACTGGTTTGCAGAGCTACCTGAGGCGGTTCTCCACATTGTGGATCAGGCCGGTTTCGGCGCTTTTTGCAAAGGACTATCCAAACTTATCGCGAGCAGGCCTCTCCTCGCTGCTCTGGCGGAGAGGTGGTGCGACACCACCGACTTGTTCTATCTTTCTGCGATGGGAGACATGACGATGACTCCCTATGATTTCTCGATGCCCACAGGCATCGGGGTATGGGGTGATCCGATCCCCTTTGACACTGATATGGACGAGTGGACCGCTGCTCAGATCTATCTGCTTGGCGATGTGCCACCTCTCACTTGTCCAGGCTTCGTTCGTTATTCCTGGTTCGAGGTGCAGTTCAGGGTTCAGCCAGCTTGGGTTGAGGAGGCTCCGATGACTCAGGAGGCCGTGGAGAGATACACACACGGCTTTCTCATGTTCTTGCTGGGGACGACTATCTTCACCGACCGGGCGAACACTGTGTCCCTCTGCTTGCTCAGTGCCTTAGTGGATGTTGCACAAATCTTTTGCTACGACTGGGGTGGTGTTGCCTTGGCCACCCTCTATGGGTACATGAGCTCAGCTTCCTGTGGCAGCAGACAGTTGCTCGGGGGCTACTGGCGTGCTTGGGAGGTACGTTTATTCTCTGCTCTACATTTCTGCTCTACATTTTCTGTACTCTGTACTGTACCCTGTACACTGCACACATTATGGTCTACTTTCCACTGACTGTATACTGTACACATGGCACACACATACTATGCTTTACACTGGCTGTACACTGCTCACACTGTACACTCTGCTCAATACACTACACACGGCTCTGCTATCTCTGTTCTATTCTGTATTCTGCTTTATCTGATAAGCATACTGGTATTTATTCTGCAGTTGTGGGTCTACGCCTACTTTCCCAGGCTTGCACCTCTGCCAGACGTGGAGACCCCTCTCGTCGTCCCTTTCTCACGCCGTTTCGACGGGAGATGCGTGCGGAGGCCACGGGAGATGTTTAGCTTCTTCCGTCGTTATTTTGACACCATTACCCCGGCCGAGGTATGTTTTACTTGCAGTTCATTTAAGCTTCGCTTTACACTGTATTTTCAACAACAGTAGATAACAATTTGTATTTCATTCTCAGATCACCTGGCAGCCTTAGGCTCCTTTGCCAGCCGTGATTCGGGATCGATTTGCTGATGCTGAGGAGACCTCGCATTTCCAGATTCTGCTGGAGGGCCCGATCTGTCGGGCTTGGTACCTGGGCGAGTATTTCCTACGCCAGACCTTAGGGTTACCAGAGCAGATAGTCCCGGTTCACCCTCCGGAGGACATGAGGGAGACTGAGAGATTCACTGCCGAGCAGATGGCCGAGTACACGATCGGCTGGGATGCGATCCGCTTCAGAGGCATAGGCGACTACAGAGAGTATGTGGAGACATATATCATGCGGCCACTGAGTGGTGGTCGTCGGGTTGAGGGAGCGAGGCCCGTGGCGCCAGCAGCTAGGGCAGGAGCAGGGGCTGGAGCAAGAGCAGGAGCATCGAGGAGAGCTCGGGTCCGTGGTAGGGGTGGAGCTCAGAGAGGACGGGAGGTTAGCTGGCCAGTACTGCCCACCTCGCTGACATACAGAGGGTAGGGTGGGGCGACCTACCAGATCCTTTTTGCTCCTCCTCCGGCTGATCACGAGTTGGTCGGTTTCCATGACTTGCCTCCGGTATGTACTACTGTATTTTGCATCTTGCATTGTCATTTCATTTTAGTTTATTTGATATTCCGCAGAATACTGATGCATCTGATACCTTTGCAGGCGTCCTTTGAGTACACCCGGCAGTCCCTAGAGTTGAATGCCTCCATGATGGGGATGTTGCAATGACTTTCGACCTCTGGCCTCTCTGAGATTCCAAGATGTTCTTCCCGACCACGCCTCAAACCATACATAAACTGCTTCACATGACCTGATGCACTACACAACACCTAATAAGCTGCTCACGGATACACTGCACTCATACACTGCATTCTTTACCGATAAACTGCTCACGGCATTCATACACTATACTCATACATTGCATTCTGCACTGATAAATTGCTCACCGTATACTGATGCATTTGCCTCTTATGTACTTTTTCAGCCTCCCTTCCAGATTCCCATTGTAGGAGGTGCTCCAGCTGGACCTTCCGTTCCTATCCGAGGGAGAGATGAGGAGGGCAGAGTATTCCCCCGCACCAAGGCGGGGCGCACTCACGTCGGGAGTAGCTCACGGGCTCCAGTTCTAGATGATGACAACGATGAGTCAGAGGTGGAGGCAGAGGTGGAGCCATCAGAGGAGGAGACCGGAGATGGCTCGGACATGGGCTCAGATGACAGCGCTGATGATGCTCCTGGACCTTTGTCCAGGAAGAGGACTAGGGCGGACTCCCAGGCCTGAGACCTCTTGATATTGATACAGACTTTTGCTGTTTTTCTTCTTTTCTGCACTTTTTCCTTTTTTGTTGGTAGCTAGGGTACCTTGTACTGCCGCAGGCAGATTTTTGTTTCCATAGTTTATGTACTTGAAAAAGATGATGAAATGAAACAAACTTTTTATCTAAAAAAAGTTTTACATTTTTATATCTCATGCATTGCATTGCATCACATCATGTTACATCTCAACGTAAATGAAATTGATCTGTTGTTTGAAAAATTGAACACTTGCACTATAATAACCGGATAACGAACCAGCTAATGGCAAAAACAGCCCAAGCAACCCACTGTTCTATTCTGAACGCACAACCCATACTCTGCTGAGGATTAGACTACATACAGCCCATAATACAGCACTCAGTTCATTTTGCACACAGCAAACCCTGAACAAATAGCCCAATCTGACCAGAGGGACTACAAAAGTTGAAACCTGTTGAAGTTGAAGCGTACTCAGATGCCCCAAATTTTTCCTTTTCTTCTTTTGCTTCGCATAAATGTAGAGAATGGCACAGCACTCTGAGCATAAACGATTTTAACTTTTGAAAACGGAGTTTTGCAACCAGGGTATCGAGCCTAAAACTGAACACAGCGGGAAAGACTCAAACAAAAGGTGCACAACATAAACACAACGAGACACGCTCAGAAAAGACTCAAAACGAAAGTTGAGGTAAACAAGACAAAAGACACGACACACGGACGTGTTTACAAAAACAAAAGACCTCAGATCTCGAGAAGCCAGTTCCTCTGGGTGTTATTCCCACCCTTTCTGATTTGTGATTCTCACATCACTCGGCCCTCAGGCTCGTTTTTTTTTTTTTTTTCTCTCAAAATCCTCTTCCTCACTTTTCTTTCGACTTACACCTCTCTATTCTTTATTCTCTCATTTTTCATCCCTCCCTAGGGTGATTGATAGATGAATAGAAAGTCATGGGTTTACGCCCAACATTGTTAGCTCGCGGCTGTTTCTTCCGGTGACGTCTAGTCGATATTCCGGATAGGGAAAGCTTCTTCTGACGAATAGGGTGCCTTTCTAGCAAGTATGTTGATGGCAGAGGAAAGACAGAATGCCTTACTCGACTGTGCCCCTAGTTCATCACTTTGACCATTTTTTGTTTTCTTCCCAAAACAGTTTTGACCAAAATGAGAGTTGGATTAACATACTCGTTCAATTTTTGATTTGAAAATCATGCAAGTCAGGTCATGAGCACTGAAAGTTTTCCTTTTTGGGTCCAAGAAAATGGTCCGGTTTTGGAAAATGCAATAGTTTTCGAGAAAATAGTCAACCTCAGTAAAAATTTTCAAAAACTATTCTTGCAAACGGTCAATGCTCAACGAGCACGGAACCCACCCTCGAGATGCGCAACCTCGGATCGGAGGCAATGGAAAATTGCCCCTGGCTTGGAAGGTCTGCGTGGCAACGGAAAGTTGCCCCTGGTTTGGATGGCAACTCAAGGAAACTTATGGCAATGCATGGCAACGGAAAGTTGTCCCTTGTTTGGATGATGCCGATGATGTCTTTAAATGATTTTTGCGATGTGTCGAACTCTCAGATGCGGAGAAGACGATGATGATCAGAACCAATATATGGACACAGTCACTATGAGAGTGTTGGTGGCTGGACTTCAGGATGAAGTTGCCCATGTATCCCGAACAAGGGAATCAAGCCAACGTAGTTTCGGTTTGTCACAACCAAACTGTCGGATTCAGAGAAGGCAAGGATAATCAAAACCATTACATGGACAAAGACGCTATGAAAGCGTTGGGGGCTGGACTTCAGGGTGAAGTTGTCTACGTATCCCAAACATGGGAATCAAGCCTTACGTAGTTCCGGTTAAGGTACACTCAGGTATTTTAACCTTCACTCTTTTAGACTCTAACTTTTGCCAAGGCGCCCAATGCGGGTTTTCGACCTTGCGAGGTTCTTTTTCTTCTGTTTTTTTTCTTTTCATTTTCTCTTCTTTTTTTTTTTGTGCATTCTTTTCTTTTCTTCTGTTTTTTTTTTTTTTTGTACTTATTTTTTGTATATATTTTTTCTTGCTCTAACTTTTGTCTGGGTCGCCCTTCCGGGTTTTCGGCCCAGCGAGCCTCTCAAAGGGTAAAAAATGTAACAAGTCCATGCCAAATGGTTTTGAGATTAAAGCCTCTCTGTATCCAGGAGAATGGCCGTTGTACTGATTTGCAGGAGAATTCATCACGGTTGCTTCACGAGCTTCTTGCGGTGAGATTCGACCTTCTTGATCTGATTTTGGTGCCTCTTGTTTGAGGGTTACTTCAAATTGGGCCACACGGGCCTTACATGGCGGTTGACTGTTGAATGTTCTGAATAGGTTCAAGTTTCGAAACAAATGGATTGAATCTTGAGGCTGAAAGCGATCCTAGGCTGCACAATCTCAAGAACGATTCCACACAGGTCTTCGTAGGACCGCGCAAAATATTTTTTTTGAAAGTTTTTAAGAAAACGACAAATCGCTCGCACTGAAGGTAGTGTGGAACCAATCTAGATCAAGCCAGGGTCCTTCTCAGTACTCACGTTGACAGGCACGGTTTCATTCATTAAAGGCTTAGCACGCCTATCTTTCTCTCAAATTGATCAAAGTTTTGCAAAACCCGAGGAATTCCTTCCTCTTCGTTTTCATCACCACAGTGTTCAAAAAGGTTTTTTTTTTTGAAAAACTTAGGTCATTACAATGATTTTCAGAGCACAAGAGAGTAGGTAGAATGTACTGTCGTTCCATTCACATTCTCTGGCACAACTTGCTCAAACTGAAAGCAAGCACGGAAACATGATAGCCGCAACTGTTTCATTCAGATTTCCTGATGCAACTGGCCCCACAGCAGAGATAGACTCAAAACAAAACAAAATGGGTAATAGGGTAATTACAAAACAAAATAGTGTTCGAGGCAACAACCCTGGAATCACCTAGCATTCTATACAAAAAAGGGGGGCGGGGTTGACTCGCTACAACAAGACAGACCCATAAGCAAAAGGACTGACTCAAGACAATGAGACAGACTCAAAACAAAACAAAAGACTGACTCGACACCCAAGCCAGAATTTACAAAACTAACATTCGCAGATGCTCAAAAATGCGTGCCAAACACCACATCTAGAATGTACCAAGGGCCGCCCACAGGTGGTTCACTTCCTCTGATCACATACTCGCGGTATCAGTGTCTTCAAAATCCAATAACTGGGTAGTAACGGATTTGGCTGAGGTGGATGGGAGGATAACCTCGTTGTCGATCAAATCCTGCACCTTATGACGAAGGCGGAAACAGTTATCGGTAGCATGACCTGTTTGCTGGTGGTACGCGCAGTACAAAGCAGCATCATGTGTAGCAGGGAGATTCTTTGGAAGAGGCCGAGGCTCCAAGGGTTTAAGATGCCCTCTCTCGGCAAGGATCTGAAGTGCCTTTGACAACGGCATGTAGAGAGCATGGAAGACCCTGCGCCCTCGGGGCAGGTACTTTGAAGCCTGAGCAGTCTTGCTAGACGCACTAGTGAAAGGGTCGGCAGGCGCCGCCTTGGCTTTCTGATCTTTCCCGGGTGCAGGGTTGAGAGTGAGAGGAACTGTTCTGGCATGACAGGGCCTATCTCGATTTTCTAGCTGACTTGAACTACCCTCAGGTGGAGTGGGAAAAGTGTCCTCCATAGCTTTCGCCAAAACTGCAGATATCTGTTGCTTACTTATCCCCCCGGCTTTTAAAGCCTCGACCGGCCACAGAAGTTGTTCGATAGGATCGGCATCTGCCTTCATTTTGTCCTTACCTCTGGCCTTAGCCTGATCGAGAGTTTGGGTTGATGTTGACACGTCGCTGCCATAGTTGGAGGCCATTTCCGGTTGGCTAAGTTCAATCACAATCCGTCCCAACAGCGGGGGCTCCTGGGGTACAAAACTCCCGGCATATGGTGCGGCTGGTGGCAAGGCTGACATTCCGTAGGTGAGATCCGCCACGGACCTTTGGAGATCACCTATCATCCCCATTAGTTCGAATGTAGTAGGCTTGCGAGCTTGATATAACTAGGGGGCCCAGACCGGGTGCGCAACAGGCGACCTGGGTGGATGTGGCATATCATCGTTGACCTCACTTTGCAGAGTGATTCATTGATCTAATGCAGCTATCATAACCACAATCTCCTCCGAATTCTGCATCATCATATGCCCTGCCTCAGCAAGGGGGAACACTAACTATTCTAGATCAACTCTCTAAACTGAAAGGGAAAACAAACAGCATTTCAGCCCAAACGGGTCAAACACAGGTATAGTGAACAATCAGACTCGCCATCGATCCTTCGTTCCCCGTAATCATCGCATTCGCCCCCAAAATACTGAATCGGACACCCATAGATATAACTGATTCTTACAAATACTGATACTGGTGCCCTCAGGCCTGATATTCAAACTTGCGAACTGATATGCGCGTTCCTGTAGAGATACACTCTAAAAGCACATAGCAAGTAAATGAGAGCCAATACACCCCTATGTTGGGTTAGGGTTTCCCTGTCCTATTTTGTCAGGAGCTAGGGCTTCACTACGCACGCAGCGATTTCAAACAACCTCAAATTGGGTAAGCAATCATCCTAATTTTGGAATGGTCACTATGGATTCGAATATGCACTAGGTGAATGGTCGAAAAGGGTGCCGGTAAAACCGAGGTTTGTGTTCCCATCTTTAGAGCCCATAATCGTCACCTTTTGGTCATGCCTTGACAAGACAAGCCTCCGCAAACTGCTCAGAATGGCGGTGGCAAACACGGTGTCCTAGGCACTAATGCACATGCAATGCAAAGAAACACATAAGTGAAATCAAAGCAGATATCACGAGTTCGAGTCAAGCTCTCTAAATCCCTAGTAGAGTCGCCGAATCAGAAGCGTCCCCAACGCCTCGGGAGGATGACTCCCATTTTGTTCGTTGTGGGTCTACTGATTCGGACTCAAATATGTCACGGTTCTTAATCTGAACCAAAGAGTCCAAATCTGGCAAATCGTTTTGAGAAAACAGATTTTTTGAAAAGAAGTGCCAAACATGGACTGCTTTGCCGTATACAGAGTCACCACCTAAATATTTTTTAATGGGGAAATTTAAGAAACCCTGACTCGGTGCCAAAGGCCACGTGTCCGTCATCACCAAAGTTGCCTCGGCTCGGGAACTTGGATACGATTGGGGAAGGTCAGCTATGAGCACCCCCTCTCGCCTGATCCGAAGATCGGCCTCTACTAACCGTGATATCTTGTTTTGAAAACATTACGCGTTCTTATTACGGTTATTAGCCTAGAATTACTATATTGTGCGCATAGCAAACAAGTATAGACCAAATCGCCCAAATTGGAACAAAACATTTCATGTTTGTTTTAAAAATGGTTTACTACTCGCAAGTAGGTTAAAATGTCGGTTTTGCCACCCTCAAGTGGGCTTAAAACTTACAGTTTCAATGCATTCATTCCAATTTAGGTAATTCAACCTCCATCCACAGGCATTCAAAGAGTTATATCACATAAGCAGCTAGCCTCATGGTAATTATGCTATTATGGCAACACTCACACACATGCAGTATGCTAAAGCATGAAGGCTTACCTAGTACTCCGTGCCAAAACTGAAACTAGTTAGTAATCATGCATGATCCAAGTCCATGTTAAGTGCCTAATGCATCGCATACAAAATGTCACTAGAATAGGCTCGGCTAATCCTAAGATGGCATATGAAATGTATAGGTAGCATGTATTAAAGTTAGATTTGAAGTACTTATGCAGTTAGCATGATGTGCCGAGCCTGATGCATGCAATACCGATGAATGATGCACGCATTCATAGCATAAGGTATGCTAAATTAAACATGACCTAATACTAACCATCAAAGCAGGTAAGTAAAAGGGAGAAAGAAGTGGGGGTTGGAAGACATGCACACATTCACCCACACGTATTACAAATTTGCCCTCGCTCGGAGAGACCAAAAGAATAATACAATTTAACTAACTAACAAGCTAATTAAATATTACAGACCATTAAATTAATTAAGCAAATTAATTAATCTAAGAAAGCGATGAGAGCGACCTCGGAGAGGGCTCAATGCATGCTTGGCGCTCGGTTCCGAAATCCTTGCCATGCTCAAGATGCCTCTGTTTTCCTTGCTCGCTCCTCGATGATCGCCAAAGTCTCAGGGTTTGCTCTCTAGATACTAGGGAACACCACCGGCTGAAGGAGAATACCACCAGCTATATAGAATGGTCACCGGCCACAAATTTGATCCATTGGCCAACAATGATGGCCGGTCGGCACTGAAGATAGCTGGCCGGCCAAATCTTCCTGCAGAATCTGTGTTTGACAGCAGCAGAGCGCAAGACTTGGCATGGCAATGCATTTCAAGTAATGTGTGCACCAATCACATCTGTTATCAAGTTTATGACTCAAAGGGGCATGGGCCTCGATTCTAGAACCACCAATCACGCATTTCCATGCATGATGGCCCAAAGAATCAGGTGTGCATTTTAATATGGAATGCAATGCACATAATCAAACAATGGGGCTTAACCTCTATCACAAGCAATTCAAGAGGCCAAGCATGCATGCCAATGCAATGCAATCTAAGCATGCGAACTAGTATACAACATGGACAATGCAAGCAAGCAAAGCATGTTCGGCACACAACCTAAGTAAAGAAGCATGAAAAGCATGAAGCGATGCAACCTACAAGTAGGCAAGATGCAATGTGGGTGTTCAAGTATGCAAGCCAACGTGTGACTTCATTCAATCATGCAAGTTCAACCATGCAACAACTCACCGATATGCTACAACATACAAGGAGTGCATGCAACAACATGCAAAGGAGGGACTTACACTAATTGGACAGCTCTATACTAAGCCCAAAACAGTGGCCAAGATGCTAGGGAGTGAGGGCTAATTGATATACAAACACGCATGAAAACATGGACCAACACTCAAGCATAAAGTGCAACTTCTAAGCACACCTAAGAAGATGCAAACATGGACAATTAGCATGTAATGAAAAGCTCTGAAATCATGTTGAATATGATGCCAAATCAAATGAACAAGACAAGCATGGCATGCAACCAAGGTCCAAAACTTAAGGCAAGCCAAAGGGGGTTAAACCAAGGCTGAGTCAACCAAGCCTCACAAGGCCAAGGGGACTTAAAATAGGTCTAATGCAGACCTAAACAAAGCTAAGGATGTACTTAGATGGCGTCTAAGTGGTCTAAAAATGCAAGCATACTCCAAGGCCTAAACAAGAGGCATAAGGCAACAACCTTTAAACACATTTAAGGGGGAGCATATAGGAACATCATGAGCTCTGAAATAACATGGCAAGTGGTTCCAAACCACTGAAACAAAGCAAGGATGGCATGCTAGAAGGGCCAAAGCTTAAGGCATACAAGAGGGATTACATGGTAGCTATACAAAGCGGGGCATGAATGACTCAAATGACTTAAAACTATCCCTTAGCACATCAAAACATGCACATAAGCTTCACAAAGCTTGGCCAAAACACAAAAGCATGGTAGTCTAAATGCTATGCATGTATAGAGGCAAATCATGGCATTACGAGGTATGTATGCTAAACAAGCATGGTGTACCAAAACCAACTAAAAACAAAGGCATATTATGACATAATAAGCATGAAAATCAGCTAAGGCTTGGCCAACACACACTTGAATATGGTGCTCTCTCAAGAGGCAAAAATGGTCCTTTTCAAAGACAACAAGGAGAGGGGGTGGCCCTCTCCTTCCTAGGACCTCAAGGCACCATCCTCACCTCTGAAATCCCTCAAGATTTCAGTGGTGAGGAGGCCCAAACTCAATGGTCCCGGAGCTCACTCAAAATGGCACAAAATGGAGCCTTACAAGGCTTAAGAGGGGTCAAACAACCCCAAAGCTCAAAGCAACTTCAACCAACTATTTAGGGCACTAAAAAATAGAACTTTTATATGTTAGACACAAAGCTCAAAAATAGTTGCAAGGTAGGTAAAAAGAGTGTGCAAAAATGGGGAATAAAGGGACAAGCTTCTTACCCTTGAAGACCTTCTTCACCAATGGAGCTCCAATAGCTTCTTTAGGTTGAAATCAGTCTAAAACCTCCAAAACAACCCTCAAGGTCCTCAGCTCCAAGGGATGGTGTGATGGTGGGTGTTTGTGAGCAAAAGAAGACAAAACACACACAAGAGAGATATAGAGGTAGGATATGAACAAACCCTAACCCTAAAACTCAAACCCTAAAAAAAAGCTGTCTAAAATGTCTAACCTGTCTAACCCCTCAAAAAGGGAGAGAAGGCTCCTCTTTATAGAGCTTTTAGTCTTGTAAGCTTACAAGACAAGCTTCTAAAGAGAGAGATCCCTCCATACACGTGTATGGAGGGGAGCCAAGTGCATGCCAGCTGCACCAAAATATCTGCAAAAGCAGATGCACAGTAGTCGGCCGGCCAAAGATGCAATTGACCAAAAAAAGATAGCCGGCCGGCTATCTATAGTGCCGGCCGGCCAAACATTTGGCCGGTGGCCACAAAACATAGCCGGTGGCCTCAAGCCAGGGCCGGTGATGGGTGGGGATGGTCTACAAGCCCTACCCTGCCTCTCAAAGGCAAAACACAAGTGTTTGGTGCAAAACCAGACACAAAACAGTCGAGTCAGAAGGTCCTGAGCGAGGCGCGCTGCCACGGCCTCCGGGAACTCAAGACGAACACAAACAAGGGTGATCACTGAGTGTTCAATCAGTGACGTCCAAGTCTTGAGGATGGTCCAAAATGGGGTGTCTACACATACTTTCATTGTTTTTGACAATCATATCATGAGACAATATACTTTTCTTTCTGTACAATGTTTTTCATTGCTAAATGTGAGAAATTTTTGTCTTGTTAAACATAAATCTTCTCTCACATACATACACTAGTGGGCTGAACCATTTCAGAGTGCTTCATTTATTGAGTGTAAAATAGAGAGAATTGAGTCAAAGCATGCTTGTGATGGAAGTTTTGGGGTTGTGTTTTGTTTGAAGTTAAGGATATATCTGTGTCATTAAAAAAAAAAAAAAAAAAAAAAAAAAACACACACACACACACACACACCAAGTTTAGAAATGATTGATAGTGTTTTGTACTTTGACTGATTATTTTTCTAATGTAGGAAAATTAAGATTTTCAAGACTTCTAATAGCATTTGGATTGAAGAGATTCTTTGAGCTAATTTTTTTTTTTTTTTTAAAAAAAATGAATTTTGTGGGTTTATTCATTGTAAACCCTCACGAGACTATAACTTGTCCACCAGGGGTAACCTACGGGTTCAAAGGCTAGTTGCATACGTTAAATAGAACCGTGTTCCCTATGAAATTGGCTTAGATAGATTTCATTTTGTTTCCTTTTTAGTTTTGCTTTGCTCGAGGACTAGCAAAGTGTATGTTGGGGGGTGTGATCGGTGCTTAAATGTTACACATTTAATCCCTTAATATACCCTTTATTAGTTTCTTTATTTGTATTATTTTATAGTTTTGTATGATTTTATGTATTTGTATATATGTTAGTGTTTATACATAAATTAGTCTAAATAATACATTTTAAATATTTTAAATATTATATTATATTATATTTATTATAAAATCAGAAAAAAAAATATCATCATCATTTCGGTGGAGGTGGCTACCATCATCAACATTTGGTCAAAAGGAAAAGAAAAAAAGAAAAAGAAGAAAGTTGTCGATAGCTGAACCACCATCAACCATTCCACTAATATATATTATATATTATCTAATTATATTAGTATATTTTATTTTATTTTTTTATTTGTTTTCATTTGCAGATCTTAGCCTATAAAAGGAGGCATTTGGATGAAGAAGGAAATTTGAACAGAGGGGAGAGAGCTAGGAGCTCAAGAGTAAAAGGTAGTGTGATAGTGAAAGAGTGTAGAGTGTTTCTTTTATAGATAGTTCCACAATTATGTGGCACTAATTTCTAATCTTACGGTTAAGATGAAACTCTAATCAAGTGATTGGGGTAGTTTGTATTCAGTTTTGTAGACTTTTAATTGATTTGGGTACTATTGTATAACTTAAATTTTTATGCAAGTATTGTTTAATCAAATTATGTGTTCACCAGTCATGAATACATGTTATACAAATGATTTTCATGCTTGTGTAATAAAATTGTTAGACGAGTCATACCTAGTAAGACGGGTCATGCATTAATCTTAGTTTAGCGGTGACGATGTGTGCTAAGCGAAGATGATTTGTGACTTTCTGATTTTAAAACACAAATGTTTTTAGGTGATGTGTCCCGACCAAGACATGTCGTAGGACCCATCTCAATAATTTTCTACTATCTAAATACAAACAACCCCCAATTATAAGATTAGTAGCGGATTCTAAGCCCTAAGGTTTTCCTTTTATTATTTTCCATCCTCCAGCTAGAAATCTTTAAATTAAAGTCAACTTTTATAATCTTTATGGTTCAACATCCGTTCTCAACTGCTATACTTCAGAGTAGTGGTTATTAATCGGTTTTAATTAATATATTTTGGTGTGCAAATGACCACATCATCAGCCTTGGTGGACAGTGGGACAACCTTCTCAGCCTTGGTGTCAATTGCTACTTCTTGGCCTGTTTCTTTAAGAGTATGTTCAATGCTCTTGTCGGCTCCAGAAGCATCAACCTTTATTAAAGAGGTACTCTTGGAAACCTCATCCTCGTCCTCATCCTCTGCGGTCAAGTCCAAGACTTGATTATTTAGAGTTGGAGACTTGGCCCCAATAGTAGCAATGTTTGTGCCTTCGCCTTTCTCTTCTTCCCCTTCCTTCTCCGATTAGACTTGGGAGAGAGGGAAGGGCACATCAAGCTAGTTGAGATCTTGAAGAGGTGAGTCCTTAGGGATCGATAGCTTCTTGAGAGCAACAACCCAGCCAAGATAGTAACCCTTGTTGCAAGCCAAGTTGACTTGCTTCTTGTACTGATCATGCACATCGGCTTGTTAATCTCAGCTTCTTTTGTGGTCAAGGCTTCAGTCAACTTCCTCTCAGCCTCGGTAGCCTTTTCCTCGGCAGCCTCGGTGGCTTTGGCGACAGCCTTAGCCTTGCGTTCACTAGCCTTGGTTGCGTTGATCTTGTCCAACTGACCTTTGATTCTGGCCTTGGCCTTGTTGAGTTGAGAGACGCAGTTTGATGTTTCCTATGTCTTCTTGGTTAGGTTTTTCTTCATCAACTCGGTCTTGACTATATGAGAATGGGTGTGCTAAATGACCTGCAAGGAAGAAGTGAATTAGAAAGATTTTACTAAGTATGGAAGATTGAATTTAAAAAGGAGAGTTAGGAGTTTTACCAGAACCAAATGCCTCATCATTAGAGCAAAATTCTCGTACTGGTTATATTCACTGATGGCATCTATGTTAGTGGGTAGAAGAAGGCCTACGGTCAACGCAGCTTCGACTTCGAGGTTCTTGTAGCTTGCTTTTCGTGCTCCTTTCGGATACAATTAGCCCTACAATTCGGACTCTCGTGGTTCTGAATCTGATTCACAAGTGCAATGTAAAATAGATAAACACTAAAGAGTTCAAATCCGGTAAATCTTTTTAGAAAATCGAGTTTGAATCAAAAGATGCCAAAAAATGGACTGCATTCCCATATTTCAGAGTCGCCACCTAAATATTTTTGGAAAATTTTGGAAACCAGTGACTTGTGCCAAAGTCCATTAGTCCCCCATCACCAAACTGTCTCAGCTCGGAAACTTAGGTGTGAGAGGGGAAGGTCATTAATTAAGCACCCCACTCACCCGATCAAAGATTGGCCTCTACTAATCATGATGTGATTTTTATTTACATTATATGCTCTTGTTTCGGTTATGTAACGACCCCAAAATGCGTATAAGGAATTATCTTTCGAATTGAAGCATTATTTGTTGAGTTACAACTTTAAAATTGAAATTACCAACCTTTATGGGTTTAGAAATCAAAATTGAGTACATGCATATGTTAATGGGAATTTTTAGAGCTACTTGGGAAATTTAATTCATCTGATTTGTTAATGCATATTTGGGTGGTTAACTTTACACTGCAAATTGAAGGCCCTAGAGGCTTCAGAAACCAGAATAGAGGACATATTTATGATCAGCATAATTTTTAGAGTCATCTGAGAAGTTTAATTGAAATTTAATTTTGTGCGATTCGTAAGGGCGTGCTTGGCCCTCCTTATTTGTGCAAAGCTTATATATATATATATATATATATGTCATATGAGTTGTTGAACTCATCAAGTGGAGTCCAAAAATATCTAAGAGAGGGGGAAGAGAATTGTAAGAGAGAGAGAGAAGGGAGACAAGCTTCTCTAAGAGAGAGAGCCCACCATTCATGAGGGTTTGAAGCTAAATGGAAAAGATTGAAGAGAGAGAAAGAAGATCAACCATGAAGCTTGGGAAAATTGAAGAGATTAAGAGGAAAAGCAAGGATTTGGGTTAAGGTATGTCGCTTTAACTATTATCTTTGTAGATAATTCAATTACTACATGAAATCAAGGATTAACTTGGAAGTTTAATATGTAAATGAACTAGTGTTTTGGGATTATGGATGAAATGGGTTGAATTCAAGGAATCAAACTTTGATTTCCTTAAATTTGTTTGATTTGGGTTCAATCTTAAGAATGATTCATGAAATAACAAGTTTTGGCATGAAAATCAACCATATGTAAGATGTATTTATATGATTTTGGGGTATATATTATGGAAGTTTGATTATATAGAAAGATGAGACTTGAATTTTTTAATTTGAGGCAAAGATTGATTTGTTTGAGATGGAATTACACTTGAATGATGATGGTTTATCATGTTGTGGGATAATTTTACTTGTTTTTGGGTGATTTGAGTTAGAAACCAAGCTTAGAAATGGAAAGTGCAAGAGTTAGAGCAAACAACATTTTCGGATAGTAAAACTGAGCCAGAGCCGAACGTGCGGAGGGTCCTCCCGCACGTGTGGCAATCTATTTCCAAATTTTGCTAAAAAAAGCACGTGGTCCTGGACGTGCCCATCTGCACGTCGGCCAAGTTTCCCTGCGTCTTGGGACAACCCGCTCACCAATTTCAAGTAAGCATATCTTTTGCATCCGGACTGCATTTTAGGTGATTCTTGAGCCTAAATTCAAGCCCTGGAAGTCTAGTTTCCAATGGTGGTGGTCTCACTCCCAAATTCTTAGTAAAAGAATAGATATTCTCAAAATAGTGCAAGTTGTTCACTTTCTGTCAACCAGTTTTGTACCATTTCTTCGTCTAAACCATTTTCCTATCGATTTCTCCTATTTTTTGAGACATGGGTTATAACCTATGGAGGACTAATGAGTTTAGAACCACCATGGCTAATTTCTTAAAGAACAAGAAAGAGATTGGTTTTATTCTCATATTCTGCTATGTGCATTGTGTTGTAGGTGAAGACGAGGACATCGTCCCATTGCTACCGGAAGCCCATCACTGTGAGCAATAGTAATGTAATGATATGTTTTACTTACCTCTTGTGCTTATGACTTATATATCGTTGTTGAAAATAACATATACTATTGATATTGTGCTCTGATTGAATTAATGGACATGATTAAACGATGGCATTGATATGGACCTAAGGTCGTTCTGTTCCTATTAATAAAAGTGGGCCCAAGGCCGTTATGATGTGAATTGTTTATGTCTTATGGCTCTAAGACCGAGGGAGATGGAGACATGTCGATGTTTCACCTACCCTAGAATGATATGAACTGTATATGACTAATGGCTCTACGCTAAGGGGGATGGAGACATGCCGATGTTCCATCTTGCCTACAATGCTTTGGACAACTGTCGTTATGTCGGCCAAAGGCTGTTCTGTATTTTTTGTGAGCCTAAGGCCATTCTGTATCATATATGGGCCCGAGGCCATTCTATATCATATGTGGGCCTGAGGCCGTTCTGTATTACATGTGGGCCTGAGGCCCATCTGAAATACAATTATGGATAGGACCTATATATGGTTTGACATATGTCTAGTACATTCCTCAAGGTTATGCTCATTCACTTCACCTCTTTACATTGCTATTATTCACTGAGCCTTACTCACTCCATTTTATGTATATTTATGTAGGTGAGCCATCAGGGATTGACACTAGAATTGTGCGGTCTACCTGTCTGCCAAGCCGCCTGGGGTACGCCTCCGTGTTGAGGCCTTAATTTTGATTACTGGGAGTTGTGTAATTTATGGAGTCTTATATAAGTGTGTGTATGTGTGAGATCTGCATAATTCTGTGATTGTATATGTAAATATGGAAGTGTATTTAAATGCTTAAATTTATTTATTTCATCATGTATGCACAAGCTCAATGGACGTTAGCTTTATAATGGTATTTGCTTCCGCCTATGGCCCCGTATTTGAATAAGTATTCATGAAATTTTGTTTTGAGGCCTATGTATAGGCCGGTCATGGACCAAACTTTTAGGGGCAGGTTTGGGTCTTGACAGTTGGTATCAGAGCACGAGTTATGATCTCACACACATGTCCATTGAGGATTAGAGTGTCTAGAATGCATTTAAGTTGCATGTATCTAGTAACGAAATGCGATGATATGCATTTTGAAAGATGTATGTGAACTTTTGTAGTAAGTTAAGTATTGAGATTTAGAACAAGAATTCTTACGGACTTTGAGTAATAAAAGGAGATCCATCTGTGTTGTTTCATGGGATGAGTTTTGTGACAAAGGAGGATTTGATAATTGTTATAGAATGAGAATGGGTTTGTGTAATGAGTATGATATTGAGGCTAAGGTTATGAAAGATGTGGAATATTGGTGTTCTTAGAACATTAAAATTGAGAAGTGTAAGGATGATTGTGGAAACGTGATGTGAATAAAGATTAAACGTAGTTTCTATATGGATTACATATGAAATGAACCATGAGGAATTTTGGGAAACTAAAGTTGTGATTGATTAATAAAGTGTATGGAAGTACGGCAATTGGGAAATGTGATGATCACTAACGGGTATGGGACTTGAGAGTTAGGAAATGGTTGATATAAGAAGTAGAGATGAAGGAATTGCCCTACCCACGTTTTTGTATGCTTGTATGTGACATTATGTGTTATGGTGTAGTTAATAAATGATACTCGATGTGTTAACGATCTACACCTTATGACTCTAGAAGTAGATAGTGGGGAGTAAAGATGAAATGGAAGTTAAGTCGTTGTTGTGGCAATTGGATAAGGTGGAAAGAACATTTCCAAATATGATGAGAATTATGTGAACATGTCCTGGGAAATAAGAATCAAGGAATGTGGTAGGAAGTTTTATGCATGTTTGAATGACTATTGGAGAGTGTAGAACCTTTTCAAGTGGATAAATGGAACATGAGCTAAATGCTATGACAAATAGAGACACTTCGACTGGTGTTTTATGTATTTGAGCTAATTGTGAGTAAAATGTTAGTTGGAACCCATTGTTTAACTGAATCATTTAGCTATAGAATGAGTGGATTAGCGGGCTAAGAATATGTGTTAGGAATTTCCTTATTACTTGGAAGATCTATTTTATTGGAATGATATATGGTTTGATTTAATGCCTTAAGGTAAAATATTGGTAAGGTAATGAAGCATTATTAGTAAGCCTCCGTAAGTTATTTGTAATCTTCGACTTTCCGACCCACCTAATTAATTATCAATGAGATATATAAGTTGTATGGGAACTACTATTTGGACTAATGCAGTTAAGAAATTTATGGACCAAGGTTTGTATTTGATCTTAAGGTTATGCTAGATGTTTAATCTTCTCTAAAGTAATGGAAAACAAAAGAGATTTAAGGTTGAGTTGTGATTATTGGGAATTATGTGACTTGGAGCAACTATGATTGAGATACTTGGATTAGATACGATGCTCGATCTACTTTGAAGTTATTGGAACAAGAATATAGGAATTTTATGGATAACATGTTTTGTGTTTGATATTGTGAAGTTGACTTTAAGATCCTCCAAGCAAATCTTGATTTTAAATGGTTGTTACCTTACTGTCATTTGGAAGTTGTGACAATTATGGTTTGAACTGTATGTGATTTTATTAAAAATTTATATTGGAAAAAAAAAAGGATCGTAGTGCTCAGTCTGAACAGGTAATTTCTTGTTATGGGATTTGGGTTGCTATTTGGAGTCTGTTAAAAACCTAATTTGAATTGATAAGTTTAATTCTGATTATTTGGGCCTCCGTCGAAGTTAAGGACTTGAATCTAAATTTGATTATTCAAAAATTTAGACCTCATTTATCCTATCCGTTATGAAAATAAATCGATTGGGATACGTTGAATTACCAAGACCATTGTTATGCATACTTAACTTGTTAGTAACCAACAAGACATACCTTATCCTTGGAAGGATTATGATACTTGGAATTGTTTGAGAAACTAAAGAATTTGAATTATGATCGATGGCTCATGAGTCACATGCAATCAAATACTTGAAGAGAATTAATTCCTGAACACCCTTGAAGTTGATTTATTATTCGAGGAATATGACTTGTGGATTAATAAATTGAAATATACGAGGGGTGTGAACAGTAAAATCATATTTTGATGTTATTGAGCATTATTAGCAATTGGGTTACCAATTAGATAGTAATAACGAATTACTTGTGATTCTTGGAATAGCTTCATTGAGATTGACTGTACAGGATTGTGAACTGTTAAATGATTGAGGAATGTTGTATATCCAAGACGAAACTAGACTTGTGACAAGGTAAATCAAATTTGGAGGACCAAACTTCTTAAGGTGGGGAGAATGTAACGATCCCAAAATGCGTATAAGGAATTATCTTTATTTACCTATAAGTTAATGTGCTTTAATGTGATTATATCTTTTGAATTGAAGCATTATCTGTTAAGTTACAACTTTAAAATTGAAATTACTGACCTTTATGGGTTTAGAAATCAAAATTGAGTACTTGCATATGTTAATGGGAATTTTTAGAGCTAATTGGGAAAATTAATTGGAAACTTAATTCGTCTGATTTGTTAATGCATATTTGGGTGGTTAACTTTACACTGCAAATTGAAGGCCCTAGAGGCTTCAGAAACCAGAATAGAGGACATATTTATGATCAGCATAATTTTTAGAGTCATCTGAGAAGTTTAATTGAAATTTAATTTTGTGCGATTCGTAAGGGCGTGCTTGGCCCTCCTTATTTGTACAAAGCTTATATATATATATATATGTCATATGAGTTGTTGAACTCATCAAGTGGAGTCCAAAAATATCTAAGGGAGGGGGAAGAGAACCGTAAGAGAGAGAGAGAGAGAGAGAGAGAGGGAGACAAGCTTCTCTAAGAGAGAAAGCCCACCATTCATGAGGGTTTGAAGCTAAATGGAAGAGATTGAAGAGAGAGGAAGAAGATCAACCACGAAGCTTGGGAAAATTGAAGAGATTAAGGGGAAAAGCAGGGATTTGGGTTAAGGTATGTGGCTTTAACTATTATCTTTGTAGATAATTCAATTACTACATGAAATCCAGGATTAACTTGGAAGTTTAATAAGTAAATGAACTAGTGTTTTGGGATTATGGATGAAATGGGTTGAATTCAAGGAATTGAACTTTGATTTCCTTAAATTTGTTTGATTTGGGTTCAATCTTAAGAATGATTCATGAAATAACAAGTTTTGGCGTGAAAATAAACCATATGTGAGATGTATTTATATGATTTTGGGGTATATATTATGGAAGTTTGATTATATAGAAAGATGAGACTTGAATTTTTTAATTTGAGGCAAAGATTGATTTGTTTGAGATGGAATTACACTTGAATGATGATAGTTTATCATGTTGTGGGACAATTTTACATGTTTTTGGGTGATTTGAGTTGGAAACCAAGCTTAGAAATGGAAAGAGCAAGAGTTAGAGCAAACAACATTTTCGGACAGTAAAACTGACCCAGAGCCGCACATGCGGCGGGTCTTCTCGCACGTGCGGCAATCCATTTCAAGATTCTGCTAAAAAAAGCATGTGGTCTCGCATGTGAGGCCCAATTCCCGCACGTGCGGCCAAGTTTCCCGCATGTGCGGGACAGCCCTGTTCAACCAACTTCAAGTAAGCATATGTTTTGCATCCAGACTCCATTTTAGGTGATTCTTGAGTCTAAATTCAAGCCCTGGAAGTCTAGTTTCCAATGGTGGTGGTCTCACTCCCAAATTCTTAGTAAAAAAAATAGATATTCTCAAAATAGTGCAAGTTGTTCACTTTCTGTCAACCGGTTTTGTACTATTTCTTCGTCTAAACGATTTTCCTATCGATTCCTCCTATTTTCTGAGACATGGATTATAACCTATGGAGGATTAATGAGTTTAGAGCCATGGCTAATTGCTTAAAGAACAAGAAAGAGATTCGTTTTATTCTCATATTCTGCTATGTGCATTGTGTTGTAAGTCAAGACGAGGACGTCGTCCCATTGCTACCGAAGCCCATCACAAAGGAGTAATAGTAGTGTAACGATATGTTTTACTTACCTCTTGTGCTTATGACTTATATATCGTTGTTAAAAATGACATATACTATTGATATTGTGCACTGATTGAATTAATGGACATGATTGAACGATGGCATTGATATGGACCTAAGGTCGATTCTCCTATTAATAAAAGTGGGCCCCAAGTAGTTATGATGTGAATTGTTTATGTCTTATGGCTCTAAGGCCGAGGAAGATGGAGACATGTCGATGTTTCACCTACCCTAGAATGATATGAATTGTATATGACTAATGGCTCTACGCCAAGGGGGATGGAGACATGCCGATGTTCCATCTTCCCTACAATGCTTTGGACAACTGTCGTTATGTGGGCCTAAGGCCGTTCTTTATTATTTGTGAGCCTAAAGTTGTTCTGTATCATATATGGGCCCGAGGTCATTCTATATCATATGTGGGCCCAAGGCCGTTCTGTATTACATGTGGGCCTGAGGCCCTTCCGGAATACAATTATGGATAGGACCTATGTATGGATTGACATATGTGTAGTACATTCCTCAAGGTTATGCTCATTCACTTCACCTCCTTACATTGCTATTATTCACTGAGCCTTGCTTACTCAGTTTTATGTATATTTATGTAGGTGAGCCATCGGGGATTGACACTAGAATTGTGAGGTCTACCTATCTGCCAAGCCGCCTGGGGTACACCTCCGTGTTGAGGCCTTAATTTTGATTACTAGGAGTTGTGTAATTTATGGAGTCTTATATAAGTGTGTGTGTGTGTGTGTGTGTGTGTGTGTGTGTGTGTGTGTGTGTGTGTGATCTGCATAATTTAGTGATTGTATATGTAAATATGGAAGTGTATTTAAATGCTTAAATTTATTTATTTCATCATGTATGCACAAGCTCAATGGACATTATCTTTATAATGGTATTTGCTTCCGCCTATGGCCTCGTATTTGAATAAGTATTCATGAAATTTTGTTTTGAGGCCTATGTACAGGCCGGTCATGGACCAAACTTTTAGGAGCGGGTTTGGGTCGTGACAGGTTATTAGGCTAATTTTTACTAGGTGATGCACACAAGTATAGACCAAGTCATAAAATTTGGAATGAATTGATTTTATATTTGTTTTGAAAAAGTGTTTTGAATACATGTCACTTGAAAAAGCGAGCTCGTATTTACATTTAATCAAATTATTCCAACTTAAGTAGAAAGGCCTTTATCCATTGGCATTCAAACAGGAATATCATTTAAGCATTTAGCCTTATGGAAAGCATGCTCAATATGGCAACACAAACATACAATGCACTACGCTAAAACAAGAAATGCTCACCTAGTACTCCAAGGCAAGCCAAATAAAGAAAAATAATTAGAAGAAATGCGTGCTCCTAAACAATGCAATATGACTAATACAACGCACGCATATGCAAATATTGAGTTCGGCTACTAGCATGGCATATGATTCAAGTCAAGGCATGCAATAAAGTACGTATTCAACTAAGGAGTTTGAATTTGACATTGGTTAGAATGATGAGCCGAACCGTATGCATGCAAAACAAATGGATGCAAGTCATGGAAAATGCTAAGTAAATATGATGCTACCATTATAAGTGGATCAATAAAAGGGAGAAAGAAATGGAGGTTGGAAGACATACACAAATATTATAATTTTGCCCTCATGCAAGAGGGTCCAAATGAGTCCGAATAAACTAACTATTACAAGTCCAAATAAATACTAAACAAATAACTAACTAACTTTCTAAATTATTACAACAATGATATTATGACAATAATAATTAATATGACAATAATAAGTACAACAATATAACAAACAACAGTAACTACACTAATAATAATTACAACAATTACAATAATTACATTAAGAGAAACAACAATAAGAATGCACAAAGATCACATGCGCGTTGATGAAGGCAGTGTTCAGAAACTACTTTGTTTCACCTTCAGCCATAACCCTCTGTTTCTACCAAAAGTACTCTACTTACCAAACATTGGGGCTCAATCGGCCCCCAATGAGGCCCGGCTGGGTCCAAACAAAGGTCGGCCGTGCCCTATTTTCATGCAAAAAAATATTTTTGTGCTTTGAGGTGAAAACAGTGTAGACAGAGCCTTTCTAAGCACTATTTGTCCCTTCTACTCTTCTCTGTCATGGGGAAACTCAAGAGAAGAACGGATTCATTTCCGAAACCATCATTGGTAGCAAGTTGATTGCTTGATGATTTTGAGCATACTGGGACAAAAAATTAATAAATGTAATGAAGGGCAACCACCCCTCTCTCCTATCATGAAGCTAGCTCAAAGAGAAAGGTAGATACGCCTCAAAATTCATCAAAATATCATGAATTAACATATGATGACTCTTGACATGATGGACTCGGCATAATGTCCAACCGAATCCAACCAAGTTAGTTCATCTTCTTTATGTCGGTTTCATTGATTTTAAGCCAATTTTATTAATCCTTTTTGACTTACCTTTCTATTCTTTAATCATTTTGTCCTAAAGTGATGTTTAAGTCCACTAAATGAAGAGAAATGTCAAATGA
The DNA here is from genome assembly GCA_025200525.1 of Camellia lanceoleosa. NCBI lineage: Eukaryota > Viridiplantae > Streptophyta > Magnoliopsida > Ericales > Theaceae > Camellia > Camellia lanceoleosa. The sequence continues at coordinate 1,451,279 of CM045771.1, forward strand.
GAAGTGATCATTAGCATGAAAGAGAGACTATGCCTTGACGATGAACCTCCGAAGAGATTAAGCCATTGAGCATAGGAGGTCTCTTTTTATGCCTCAAATAACAATCAATCGCTTGAAACACCTCTGAAACAAAGAAAACTAAGAAAGGAGGGTGGGCGCAGAAATGATTATGCAAAGTTGATTATTACCAAAAATGGAACTCTTTACATAGAAGCTAAGTAAAGAAAGATATCGACTCGAATGACTTGGTGTTTAAGGCTTAAACAATCGAAGCCATGAGGACGTACAACACAACAAACGGAATATTCAAAGCATAAACTAATGAAATGAATTAAAACAGCCCTAAATAGCCCCTAAAACATAAAAAAATATAAATAAAAAAAAATAGTAGCTTGAAAGTATGTTAAGATCACAAAAAGGTAGGTAAGGACAAGGAAACACAAAACTAGTAAACAAGGGCAAGGAGGGGTGGCTAACCCCTCCACTTTTGAGACTTCTAAACCATGTTTTTTAGCCTTTTTAAACTCTAAAAATCAGTTTGTAAGCCAAGAAAAATAGTGGTAGAACAAAGGGAATGAGCAATGAAGTAAGGTGTAAAAAAAGATGTTAAATCTCTCTACCTTTGGTAGCTATTCAACCCCAAGTTCCAACATTTGAAATGGATTCAAAATAGCACAAAACAAAGAAATAGATAGAGAGAGGTTGAAATTAAATCAAGGAAAAAGATGACAAGCTTATACCTCTTGAAGAGAGCAAGCTTTGGTTGTAAACCAAACTTGATCCTAGCACACCCTCGAGGTTGAATTATGATTCTCAAGGCTCAACTAAAGCTCCAAGGTTTAGCTCTAAGGGCATGTATAATGTATAGATATAGCTCAAGGATGATACAATAACACAAAGATAGCTTGCTAAGGAAGATGGAGCTCTCAAAGATTTTTTACACTCTTGGAAATTTTTCTAACCCCTAACACTGAGGCATTAGTTCGTATTTATAGAATTTGAGCCAAATAGGTCATAAATATCTTCAAAAATATACAGCTGGCGGATTCCCGCCCTGTAGACACCCCATTTTTTACCATCCTCAAGACTTCGATGTCACCTTTTGAACACTCGGTGATCATCCATGTTTGTGTTCTTTTTGAGTTCTCGAAGGTCTCGGCCGCGCGCCTCCCCTCAAGATCTCTCAACTTGACTGTTTTGTGCTTGGTTGTGGACCAAACACTTGTATTTCTGTTTTTAAGGGAAGATGGTGGCTTGTTTGCCATCCCCTCAATGCATCGGCCAAGGCATGATGCCACCGGCCCTTTTTTCTTGCCACCGGCCAAAGGTTGTGGCCAGTCGGCACCTTTGTTGGTCGGTTGGCCACCTTTGTTGGTCAATTGGCCATTTTTGCTAGTTGATCCCTTTCCATCTGCTTTTGGCAGATATTTTATGCCAGCTGTCACAGCTGGCATCCACATTACACCCCCTCCATACACATGTATGGAGGGATTTGCTCCCTTGTGTTAGCTTGTCCAAGAAGCTTAGGAATTGAATTCCTATAAGAGGGGAGGCCCTCCTCCCTTCTCAGAGGTTCTGAAAAAATTAGGGTTAGAGAGTGAGATATAGTTTTGTATCTATACTTCCTTGTTTGATCCTATTTTGTGCCTCAAAAGTGAGTTTTGTCTTACTTTTACACTTAAACACCTAGTATTACACCACCCTTGGGTTGCTGAGGCACTAGAGGGTTGTTGTTAGGGTTCTTGAGTTGATTTTGATCAGAGAAACCTGTTGGAGTGGTGTTCTTGAAGAGGTTCTTCAAGGGTGAGAAACTATCCTCTTTGTTCCCCGTTTTTGCACAAGCTTTTAGCCTATCTTGCATCTATTTTTAAGTTTAACTTATAACTAATAAATTTTTTTTTTAAGTGCTTAAAATAGTTGTTTAGATTACTTTAGTGTTCAGGGTTGTTTACCCCCTCTTAGACCTTGTTTAGCCTCTTTTTGTACCCTTCTTTGTGAGCTCCGGGACCACCTTGTATTGGCCTTCTCACCACTGAAATCTAGAGGGATTTCAGTGATGGGGATGGTGTTTTGAGGTCCTAAGAAGGAGAGGGCCATCCCCTCTCCTTGTTGTCTTCAATACTTGTCATATTAGCCTCACATGTGAGCACCTTTGTTAAGCTCATGTTGGCCATGTCTTAGCTAGTATTTGTGGTTATTTTTCTGTCATAAGCCACAATTTTTGCCTATCTTGGTCATGCAAAGCTTGGTTTATACACTCGTAGTGTAAATTTTGCAAACTAGTCTTGTATGCTTCATGTTTGAGAATGCCCTTCTAGCTCATGTTGACCTCATTTCAGTGGGTTTTTGGGGTTGTTTTAGCATGCCCTGACTCTGTTTTGGGTGGGTTTAGTTGGCTCTTACATGCTTCATTCACCTTGTGTTTAGACCACCACACTCACATGTTTTGGCTTAGTTCCATGAAGATTTTAGCCTTGTTTTACCATGCTCAAGGTCTGTTTGGTGTTGTTTTGGTCGTGCTTGTGTTGTCTTGTATGGCTACCATGTATTCTAGCTTGTTGGCTTCGGGTGTCCAAGCTTTTAGCATGCATTACTTGGATCATTTCACTGATTTGGCATCATTTATTGTACTATTTCAGTCCATGTTTCATGCTTGAAAATTTGTTTTCATCATTCCTTTAATGCCTTAAAGAGTTGTTTTATGCTTCTTGAATGGATCATTGCATATGCTTCCGTGCTTAAGCGATTTGGATGCCATCTAAGGGTGTTTTTGGCCTTGTCTTGACCTGCATTGGAACTGTTTTGAGTCCCTTTGACCCTTTGGGACTTCCCATGTATGGCCATGGTTTGAGCCCTTTGGTTAGCCTTAGGCCTTGGACCTTCTTGCATGCTTTGCTTGCTTTATTTGATTGATTTGGCATCATTCCTCATATATTTTCAGAGCTTAATGCATCATCATATTCTCATATTTATCACATTTCACTCATGCTTGAGGATTGTGCATGGTTGCCTAAGTGTTGGATCACTCACATGTGCATGATTGTTTTGCATTTTCATGCCTCCCATTCACCGGTGCGTCCAGAAGTGGCTCACAAAAAACCAAATATCCACCTCGAGTCAAGAGGGTTTTTACCCCACTTTATATGCCTTTGTCAAAGGCTCTAGAGGTCTTACTCCGGAAAGGACATCTGAAACCATTGGAACAACGGCCTCTACCCGATCCTATCCCTCCAAAGCATGACCAGACTAAATACTGCGCCTACCATCAACAAATCGATCATGACACTAACACTTGTTTTTGTCTTCACCATGATGTACAAGATTTGTTTGACAACAAGGTCATTGCCGCACCAGCTCAGCATAGTCCATTGCCACTGGATCAGTGAACTTGGGGGATAGTACGAATATGTGATCGGGGGATAGTACGAATATGTGATCGGGGGGCACTCAGTTTACTCTAGATGTGGCGTATGGCGCGCACTGTTTTAAGCATTTGTGAATGCTGGTTTTTGTACTTTCTGACTCGGGTATTGAGTTAGTTTTGTTATGCCGTTTAGAGTCTGTCCCGTTGTATAGAGTCAGTCTTTTCATACTGAGTCAGTTGGGTCTATTTTATTGTATTGAGTCAATCCTGTTTTGTTAGAGTTGGGTGATTCTGGGGATGTTACCTCGGATGTCACTATTTTGCTTTCTTTGTATCGAGTCAGTCCTGTTTTTTTAGAGTCGGGCATGGTGTTAAAAAATGGGTTTTTTTTGCTATATAGGTATAGAAATAGCTTGGGTATGGAAGGTTGAGATTTTTGAGAGCTAAAAATCAGATTCCTTCATTGAGAATTCAAATCATTGACAACGTAATCGAGTGCTTAGAACAAAGCGCCCAAGTCTTGCCGGCGGTCAAAAATAAGCCATCTACAGTTGCCTCTCTTTGACAGAGCTCAAAGTCATAAATTGACGTGAATGAATGTTAAAGCTTAGAGACGACCCATTTGACGAGGCCGTAAGACTTGGGCAAGGAAACAAATATAAAAGCAAATGGTTGGACCCGAGAGTTACCTACGTATCCCTTTGCAAGTAATCAAACCTGCATAGTTCAGGGGCAAAATACACCAAGACAAATAAAATGTGATGCATTTTGAACACTGGACTTACACACTGCGCAAAGCCAGCTACTTTTGAAAACTCATGAGCATGCAAAACAATGCACTGAGACAATAAATATGACAAGATGACTGCATAAGAAAGAAACAAGCGTCAAGCTTAAATCAAAATAAATCTAAACATGTTCTATATGGAAAGAGTAAGCAAACAACAAGTCCAAACATGTCTCACATGAGAGGAGGATGAAAGATACAAACCGAACTATGTCTCATGTAGAAAGGATGTAAGAAAATATAAGCCAAACTATGTGTCACGTAGAGAGGGGAAGAGCTCCATTCCAAACTGTGTTTCACATAGAAAGGGTGGAGGGTGGTGTGAACAACAGGCGCACCTGATGTTTTTAATTAGGTAAAATAACTCCAAGCGCGTCTCACGCGAAAGGAGGGAAGATGGTTTGAACACCAGGCGCACCTGATGTTTTTAATCGAATAAATCAACTCCGAGCGCGTCTTACGTGAAAGGAGGAAAGGTGGTGTGAACACCAGGCGTGCCTGATGTTTTTAACCAAGTAAATCAACTCTAAGTGCGTCTCACGCGAAAGTAGGAAAGGTGGCGTGAACACTAGGCGCACCTGATGTTTTTAACAGAGTAAAACAACTCCGAGTGCGTCTCACGCGAAATGAGGGAAGATGGTTTGAACACCAGGCGCACCTAATGTTTTTAACTGAGTAAATGAACTCTGAGTGCGTCTCATGCGAAAGGAGGAAAGGTGGTGTGAATACCAGGCACACCTGATGTTTTTAACTGAGTAAAACAACTTCGAGCGTGTCTCATGCGAAAGGAGGGAAGATGGTGTGAACACTAGGCGCACTTGATGTTGTTAACTGAGGAAAACAACTTCGAGCGCATCTCACGCGAAAGAAGGGAAGATGGTGTGAACATCAGACGAACCTGATATTTTAGAACGAGTAAATCAACTCCGAGTGTGTCTCATGCGAAATGAGGGAAGATGGTGTGAACACTAGGTGCACCTGATGTTTTTAACCAAGGAGAAGAACTCCGAACACCTCTAATGCAAAAGGAGGGAAGATGGTGTGAACACTAGGCGCACTTGATGTTTTTAACCAAGGAAAAAAAAATTGAGCGCGTGTCTCACATGAAAGGAGGAAAGATGGTGTGAAAACCAAGTGCACTTGATGTTTTTAACCGAGGAAAATCACAACCTAACACGTCTCATGTGAAAGGGGGAAAAATGAATCAATGAAAGAGCAAACAACTTTCAGAACTTGATAAAGAGAGATTATCTCATCTCGGGAAGGCCTAGGAGAATGAAGCTCGTGGAGATAACCCAAATCAAGGTGCAAAGTTTCAAGGTGTAAAGTTTAACCACGCATTGTCGAAAATTCGAATGTGAGTTTGACAAACTAAAAGAATGCACAAATCAAAAGCACAAATCAAAACGATGCTCGCATTAATAATATGAAATCAAACCTGCCGATTTTCCCTTGAAAATGGGCCTAATTAACATGCTTCAGAAAAATAATATAAAGAAATGAATGCAGTTTGGAACAAATTAGTAAAACAACAAAACTATCAAACAAACAAGACTCTTCCCCTTTTTAATCCCTTTTTTTCTTCTTCTTTTTCCTTTTTATTTTTGTTTTTCCCTACTTTTTGTTTCTTTCTCTTTTCTATTTTCTTCATTCATTTCTCTCATCTCTGTTTTTTCTGCTTTCTTCTTTTATTGCTGTTGTTTTCTTTTTTTTTCCCCTTTGCTTTCCTTTTTTTTTTTTTTTTTTTTTGTTTTTTGTTTTTTGCTCTCTGTTTTTTCTCTTCCACTACCTTTATTTCTTTTTGTGTAGCCTACCTAGATTCAAAGCACGGTTACCCAATATTGAAAACAACAAAAACTGGGTTGCATTTGGGGTTGACCGAGCCTCAATAAAGCACAGCTAGGCTCCAATGGAGCCAGCTAGGTCATGACAGCGACCAGGGGTAGCGTGGTAAAATCATGCACCGTGCTTCCTTAAAACAAACTTGGACCTCATTCTGCATACATCTCCATCCGAAAGCCCTTCCTCTTTCTCTCTAGGCTTCTCCTCTCTCTAGATTCTCCCTCCTCTTGCGTTACCCAACAATCCTTGTGAATTTTTTCCTTAAAACCCTTTCACCCCTCTATATTTTGAATTGATCAAAATTTGTTTTGGTTGAGTTTCAGAATTTCTCTTGATTTTCCTTGAATTCTCACATATTTACCCACACTTTTCCTTCTTCCCCCTTTGATTTTCCACTCCCTTTTTATTTTCTCTCTCTCAGGGCTTGGATTTTTGGGATTTTCACTCAAACTCACCGCCACTCACTTTTCTTCACGTTTCCTTATTTTCTCTCTATGGCTAGCGGTGAGATCCCCATCCTGGACCTCGTTATGGGTATTGGTGCTGTCCTTAGTGAGGACATGGAGGTTGAGGATGTTCTCTCTCCCGTTCTTGAGCCTGAGTTGATCCCTTTGGCCAATAGGCCTTTTGAGGCGGCCACCTACTAGCCTCGCACACACGCTTTGACCCCTGGTGGTATTCTGAGATTCGAGGGCCTCATCCCAAGGATCAACGAGGACATCCTGCTACGAGAGCCCAGTGAGCAGTTGTCTGTCGACGCCTCCATGATAAGCAATCTTTTCTTGCTTTTGAACATATTTGAACCTTGTAAGTAAATCTTCCTTTTAATGCAATGCGAATACTAATAACACTCCCATACTACAGGTGATAGCCAGGAGGATTGGCAACTACATGTCTATTTCTGGTCCTAGACATTAGTATAAGAGGCTCCTTGTAGAGGTTCGCACATTAGTCGATGTTGTTGACTTTGAGCCTTTCTGCTCAGGACTGGTACAGATGAGGGCTGAGCTTTTGCTATATGGGGCCCTAGTAGAGAGGTGATGGGACACCACTGACTCGTTCCACTTCTCATCGATCGGGGAGCTGACTCTGACCCCGTACGATTTCTCGATGCTCATCGGCCTATGGGTCAGGGTTGGCGGCTTGATCCCTTGCAATCCTAACATGGCGTAGTGGAGAGCTGCACAGTTTCAACTTATTGGAGTGATCCCAAACGTTGCTGGCCATGAGATGGTGCAATGCAGTTGGTTCCTGGATCACTTCTCCGACCTTTAGCCAGCTACTCCAAAGGAGGTTGCCTAGTACAACCATGGATTTCTCATGTATCTCCTCGGTACTACCCTATTTGCGAACAGGGAAAATTCCGTAGGGCTATATGTCTTAGGCACACTAGTGCATTTACCACAAGTGGTGGAATATGACTAGGGCGACACCAACCTGGCCACCCTATATTGTTATATGAGCTCTGTATCCCACTGAAAGAAGGATTTAGTTGGCGGCTACTGGAGAGTTTGGGAGGTGCACCTCACACTTCCTTTTTTGTTTTACTTTGCATTGCTTGTTTATATCTGCTCATCCTCTTCACTTATTCACCTGAATTTCCTATTCATATAGTTGTGGGTTTACACGTATTTCATTTCTCTTGCCTTAGTCCCAGTGAGGCCGATTGAGTTGTCAATACCTCGCTCTCGGTACTACAACTCCTGGTTCGAGTGGCGCCGGCATGTAGACCAAGACTTCCTTTACTTCCGTCGCTTCTTTGACACTGTCATTGCAGATAGGGTAACAAAATCTGATACTAGTCTTTATCTTTTACTGTTTTCCTGGTTTCCATATTGCTGTTCAACCCTTGACATCTGATACTTGACTTGCATGTTTTGCTCACAAGTTGACTGGCACCTTTGGGTGGGTATCTCTTAGGCGTCGAGGGTGGTTTATATTGCAGCATGGAAGGCCCTCACCATGCGGATTCTATTTGAGGGTCCCTTTGGTAGGGCATATCACTTAGGAGAGCGATTTATTCACCAGACCTAGGGCCGAGATGATCCTGATGTCCCACATCTCCCTCCTTCTGGTATGAGGATAGTCGATGACCTCCATGACGGGCCCCTGATCGATCACCTCATACAAGGAGAGGATGATGACTGGTACCACAGAGTCAGCAACTTCATTACTTTCTTACAGACTCAGATAATGGCCCCTCTTACCAGGGGTGTAGTCCGTTGACTTCCTGAGGCCACTGTCGCTGTCGCTGCCGCTGCTAGAGGTATTCTCGCTGCCGCTCCCATTCTTGAGCTTCCTGTGATACTAACAGAGGTTGTATACATGCCACCAGGTGGGGTGATCAAGTAGATCCCCCTTGAGCATATTGAGGAGAGGGAACGCAGGTTGGTGGTCGCTCCTGGTGTTAAGCAGGTACACACTTCTCTATATTTCTGCCCACTGTACTTTATTATTTTTTGTTCCCCTGCGCTTTATTATTTCTGCCCATATTCTCAACCCCTTTCACTTTTGCAGGTGCCTGCAAGCTCCTCCGGACAGTTGATCAACTGCTTCTAATGGTGCGGAGGAGGTAGACTGCTTTGGTTACTCATGGGATCGAGGTACACTAGTTTACTGTTATTGCAATCTTGCCCATAATCCTATTGAGCATATTTTGATATCTGTACTCTTTTTAGCTTGAGCCAAAGCTAGCTACACTTGCAGGACCTCTACAACGGGAGGCAGAGAGGGAGACGGGGCCCCATGATAGGCAGAGGATGGGCTGATCGGGGGAGAGGCAGAGTGAGATAGCACTCACCCTCTGAGGATTCCTTTGATGAGTACATAACCCCCGAGGATGAGGGGGATGAGGCCAACATCCTGTCCAGCAGCCTCAGCAATGATAGTGACGCACCTCCTCCGCAGCCGAAGAGGAAGAGAGCGAGGATGGGTTGATTTTACTCTTTATTCTCTTTTTGCTTTGTAGTTAGGAACTATATAGCTTCATATAGACCTTTGTATTTTGTTCTTGAAGACTTCTATTTTATTTTTCTTTGTAAAACACTGGTCAGGGTTGGACCCTCCTGTTTATGAAAAGAAAGATTTTGGATGATTTCTCTTGCATAAAAACATGTGATGAATGGCGCAATCGTTGCATGATATCCTTGTACAAGATTTTAAACTGTGAATGCTTTGCTCTTGAATTCATTCTTAAATCGGATAATAACCTACAACCGGACAAACTGTAAAATACAACTCGATAATAGAAAAATAAAAAGAAAACAACCTAAGAATGCTAAAAAACACTTGACACAAACAAAACAAAACTCAAAATATAGCCATCGTACACCAAGACAAAAGCCAGCCTCTTTCTGCAACCTACTTTGTCTGGGCCAACATTTAGACCCGACCGAATCCAAATAGGCACGGCGGGGCCCAAAAATGATGTCAGTGGGTGCAATCCAACTATCATGCACTGCCTCTTCTCAAAATCTATAAGTGGTGCTCCCATGTTGTTTTTCTGGCAGAATAGCAAGGCTTTCATATTTTGCTCTCAAAATGGAGATTTTTACTCAATAATAGGCTCCGAGACTAGATAGCCACTTTGGACAGCTTGGAAAAGGTGATCTTTCGCAGTTTTGGCCTAAATGCTCTTTTTCTTTTGTGCCACACTTCATTTTGTTTTTCATTCCTCCATGCCGCTGTTCGATGTTGGAACCCGGTTACACATGTATTTCGCTTTGGATCACAAGAAATGTGTCCTACTTTGGAGGAGTTTCAGGCATTGATGGAATCCCGGCGTGATGAGGAAATCATACCCTAACCCCGTTTCGGTCATACGCGAGCACTTGGTCAGATATGTCGACTTACTTTACACAAGGCTCGATCCTTAGCTCATGATGAGGAGTTGGACATCCCAGGTTTGATTTATCGATTTTCTGGTATTGGAGATAGGGAGTGACCTTCTCTAGTGAGGCTACTACCAACATGCCCTTTGCTTATGCTTACTCGCACACTTCCGTCTTGCCCCTAGTTTCGGTGGAGCCAGCAATAGGTTAATCAAAGTAGCCCAATGCCTGAAAGAGGGTAAGAGTTGCATGGGTTTGACACTGGCTGAGACCCTAATGGGTTTAGATGCTTTTCTTCGGTGAGAGACCACTCGATTTACAGGGAGTGCACTGCTTCTTTACTTATTGTTTCCCACCGTTTCTTATTTATGATTCTTTGCATCACTCGGCACTCATTCTCTATTTTCATCTCAAAGCCCTTCTCTTACTTTTCCCTCATCGTACACCTCTCTATTCTTTAATCTCTCTTATTTTTCATCCCTTCCTAGGTATGGCTCATGGATAAGTTAAAAGTGGTGGACCCTTGCCTGCAAATTGACTTGAGCTTATTTATTTCGCCAATGGCTAGTGGACTTCCCTTCAGAGGGATGGTGGTGCAACTGGATATGCAGCAGATCTGTAGTCGACATTGCTTGGCGTTGGCCCTGGCTCAACTTGACTGGGATGAGCTATAACATATCCTGACAGCCGGGTATTTAGTTGATTGGCCTTACGCATTGCGTGTTTTATTTTCCATTCAGGTTTAGATGCTAGTTTGGACATGATCAGACTTGCCCAGAAGAGGGGGTGGAATGCCCGGTTTCATTTCCCATTCATGGTTCGCACTTGACAATGTACTTCGCTGCTTAGAGGACGAGAGAGATTCTGGCCCCTGCCCTTAGCTTCAATTACACTCTTTCTGGCGGGTGTTTGGCTTGATTCAAGGACGAGGAATAGGTTAGGCCATATTTGGTTGCAAAGGCCTCCATGAGTGCGAGCAGAAGACATAGAACCACCTGACTTATCTGTGCCCCTAGTTTATTGCATTGTCTTTTCTTTTCAAGTTTTTCCGATGTAAAAATTTGATGAAATCGGAGATTTGGAGAATGTACTTGTATTGAAATCAACAAAATTAAAGTTGTGAGCATTGAAAATTTTCTTTTTTGGTCCCAAAATGGTCTAAGTTGTAAAAGTTAAAATTTTGAGAAAAATTAGTTTATTAAAACTTTTCAAAACAATTTTCGGAAACGATCACCACCTGACACACACGGAATCAGTCCTTAAGGTGTACAAACCAAAATCAAAAGATCGTAACTGCCCATGACTGTATTCATTATCGCTGCTCTACCTTGCAACTGTTCTACCAAATGAAGATGACACAACCAAGCTAAAAGACAATGGATATAGATGGCCTGAGCAAACAAAAGGATAGAACAGTTGAGCTGGAGATGGTCATGACCAAACTTCATAATGAAGTTGCCTACGTATCCCAAAGGTGGGAATCAGGCCTTATGTAGTTCGGTTAGGGTTCACTCGAGTATTAACTCTCTCATTTTATGCTCTAACTTTTGCCAAATCCACCCTTTTCGGGTTTTCAACCTTGCTCAATTTGTCTTCGTTTCTAATTTTTCATACTCTAACTTTTGCCTAGGTCACCTTTTTAGGTTTTCAGCCTAGCGAGCCTCTCAGGGATAGTATTTTCTCAACTTGTCCATATTGATTGGCTGTGATAGATTTGATGATGTAAGGACTAGTCCAATTGGGTCTGAACTTGCCCCTAGGATTATGGATAGTGACTCGGTTGTCTTTCCATACCATATCTCCTTCCTTGAGATTCCTGGGCTTCACTTTCTTGTTAAAAGCCCTAGCAATTCTGCGCTGGTAGCCCTAGATATGGTGCAATGCCTTTAATCTCCTCTTATCAAATAACATCAATTCCATAAATCTGCTTTGCTGCCAATCTGCCTCTGCTATCTGACACTTAGCCATAACTCGCAGTGACGGTATTTCAACTTCAATTGACAGAACAACTTCCATCCCCGTACACTAGAGAATAGGGAATAGTGCCCGTGGATGTCCGAATTGACGTTCTGTAGCCCTAAAGAGCAAATGATAGTTTATCTGGCCAATCTCTGTAGGTATCTACCATCTTTCGCATAATGTTCTTCACATTCTTATTGGTGGCCTCAACAGCGCCATTAGTCTTTGGTCTATACGTTGATGACTTATGAAAAGCCACGTTACATTTCTCAAGCAAATCGACCACCTCTTTCTTGAAGTGCGAGCCATTGTCTGAGATGATCTCGTTCGGCACCCTATACCTGTAGATGATGTTGTTCTTGATGAACTTGGCCATATGTGATGCCTTTAACACGGAGTAAGACTAAGTTTCCACCCACTTAGTAAAGTAATCAATCGCCACCAGCATGAACTCATGTCCATTAGAGCCTTTTGGTGAGACTGCCCCAACGATGTCAATTCCCCAGATTGAGAATTGCCATGGCGAAGTCATGTTGTAATGCTTTGATGGCGGTATGTTCATAAGATTAGCATGAACTTGACATTTATGACATCGCCGCACAAAGGCAATACAATCCTCCTCCATAGTTAACCAATAATAACCTTGTCTAAGGATTTTTTGGGCTAGCATCACACCATTCATGTGCGCTCCACATTCTCTACCATGGATGGCCTCCATGAGACGCTTTGATTCCTCTTCTTCGACACACAGCTTGTGCATTCCTAGATGGCCTCTTTTGTACAGCTTACCGCCTCAGATAATGAACTGGACGGCCAAACGTCATATTTCCCGTTTATCTTTGGCATTTGCCCCTGGTGGATACATCTCCTTTTCTAGAAAATTCCAAATGTCGTAATACCAGGGGTTTTTGTCATGCACCTCCTCTATTGCTGCGATGGTCTAATAAGCAAGAATGTATTTCTGTTCGATGATAATCAGACTCATCTTCACCGCAAGTGGTATGTCTACCATGGAGGATAGAGTTGCAAATGCATTAGCAAACCGATTATTTTCTCTCAGCAGATGTGTAAACATCAACTTTTCAAACCTCGGAATTAGAATATCTAAGGCCTGATGATAAGCCTTCATGTTCCCTTCCTTGACCCTCCAATCCCCATTGGCTTGAGAAACAACCAGGTTCGAGTCTCCAATGATGTCCAACCTTATTGCCCCTAGTTCTAGGGCAGCTTTCAAACCATCAATACATGCCTCATATTCTACCTTGTTGTTGGACACTTTGAAATAGAGTTTGAAAGCTAAGGGTATGTGGGAATCATTGGGTGCTATGAGCAATACGCCTATCCCTGAACCGTACTAATTAGACACTCCGTCAAAGTACATTGTCCATGTTTCCTCTTCTATCTACATAATGTCTTCATCTGGTAATAGGTACTTTATCGCCTCATCTCTTTCTACGTGGTGGTCTGCCAGGAATTCTGCTACAGCTCTCCCTTTAACTGATTTGTGCGTGACATACTTAAGATCAAATTTAGAGAGCAAAAGCAACCAACTAGCTAGCCTACCTGTAAGCACTGGTTTCTCAAAGAGATATTTATGGGATCTAATATCGAAACTAGAATTACAAAATGGGCTAATAGTTAGTGCCTCAATTTCTTGGTCACCCATGCCAAAGCTGAGCAAGCTTTCTCAAGGGGAGTATAGTAGGTTTCGTAATCTAGCATCTTCTTACTCAGATAATAGATGGCCTTCTCTACCTTAGTTTCAGATTCCTGAGCAAGCATGCACCCCATGGTTGAATTCGTCACTGACAGGTACAAGATCAGCAGCTTCTCCAATTCTGGTGGTGACAACACAGGTGGATTTTGCAAGTATTGCTTAACTTGCTCGAAGGGAAACTGACATCGATCATCCCATTAGAACTTCTTGCCTTTTTTCAGGAGACCAAATAGTGGTTCACAAGTCAAGGTTAATTATGAGATAAATTGTCTTATGAATTGCACTTTACCTAGAAAGTCGCGCACCACATTTTCAGTCCTTGGTGATGGCCTTGATTTTGGATGGATCTACTTTAATTCCCCTCCGCGTAATCAGCAACCCCAGTATTTTTCCTGCAGTCATGACTAAGGTGCATTTTTGTCGGTTCAACGTCATTCTGTACTCCCTGATCCCTTCAAAGAATTTTTCCAGTGCAGTGTAGTGTAGTGGCCTTCTTGCTCCTTGGACTTGACAATCATGTCATCCACGTACACCTCAACTTCTTTGTGAATCATGTCGTGCAAGATCATGGTCGCATCCCTTTGATATGTGGCCCCAGCATTTTTCAATGCAAAAAGTATGACTTGATAGCAATAAGTACCCCATGACGTAGTGAAAGTAGTCTTTTCTCTGTCTTTTGGTGCCATCAAAATCTGGTTATACTTGGAAAACCCATCCATAAATGAAAGCAAGGCATGGCCAGTAGTGAAATCCACCAACTCATCGATGCACAATAGTGGAAAGTTGTCCTTTGGACTAGCTTTGTTTAGATCCTGGAAGTGGACGCAGACTCTGATTCTACCATCCTTCTTTGGAACTGGAACAATATTAGCTAGCCAAGTTGGGTACTTAGACACCATCAAGAAACCTACCTCAATCTATTTGGTGACTTTTTCTTTAATTTTCAAAGCCCAATCTGGGCGGACTCTGCATAGTTTCCATTTGACTGGTTAGGCCTCAGGGTCAATAGGGATCCGGTGCTGCACAATCTTGGGATCGATTCTAGGCATGTCTTTGTAGGACCACGTGAAAACATCTTTGAAATTTTTTAATAAAGCGATTACACGGTCGCGTTCCTCTGAAGACAACGTGGACCCAATCTGGACTAAGCGGGGATCCTCCTCAGTACCACGTTAATTGCAATGATTTTATTTGCATAGGGCTTAACACACCTCTCCTCCTCTTAGTTAACCAAAATTTTCAAAGCCTGAGGAATTTTTTCCTCTTCGTTTAAGACAAAATTTGGAAAAACAAAATCAGTACAACAAACCAAAGGCACAGGGAAGTAAGTGAAATCTACGGCGTTCCCATTCAAAAAGTCTGGGTCTTCGGTTATAGTAGACTCAAAAGAAAAGTTGAAAGATGACCTAGACAGGACCTTGGATCCGGGTTACCACTCCCGAAAGTACCAAACTCGGAAGAACTCGAATTTGACTCGACTCCACAAACTCGGAGGAATCGATTTAGACTCATTATCCGATTCAGAGCTCGATGGTGCCATTCTCAAACTTCCGAGACCAGCGTGGAGTCCTAGATCGTCCACGATGAGACCTGAAATCCTCTCTTGGTTTATCCCGTCGATGAGATAGTAAAACTATCCCCTAAGTTGATGAAATTTGAGTCGGCGTGAGAACTTGTTAGTAGATTAGCCAATACTTTCCCAAACAGTTCCTTTTCGTCGATATCTAGGCTTGCAGTTCTGCCTTGATTTATATCAATGCTCAAGTCCGTTTGCTCCTCTTCCTCTTCTTCTTCTAGTAACTGGTTCCCGAAGAAGATCTCGAACCCCGGGTACCTGGTCTTTGTTTCCTGGTCAAACCAAGGCTCTAGAAATCCACAAAAGGAGAAATCTTCCCTTGGTAGACAAAGCGTCCATTCAGGGTTCCTCATATTGGCTTGTGGACTAACTCATACGGCCTTCCAGTCCTCTTCGCTTTAATTCTTTCTCTCAACTCCTCCCTCTTCCTTTGCCAATCTTCAACAGTGGGTTTGTACCCCAGCCCAAAAGCATGGGAGTTGTGACTTATCTCCTTGGCAATAGTGCCTCTTTGCCTACCGCTCTTGCCCGATCCTAATCCAGGAATATGCCCCTGTTTGCTCATCATGTAGATGGACTGGGCACTTACGTAGTTTCCATTATCTTCTACCATGATAGATTGGACCAACCTGGCCTCCACCAAGGGGAAGCCAGAGAGGAATACATCCTCTTCCCCATGTATAATTTCTAGCAAGGATGTGGTAGTTCCTTGGGGAGGATGGATGGCAGAATTACCATACACAGTAGCAATCCCACCTTTAAAGGGGTATTTTACTAGTTAGTGGACCGTTGATGATATAGCCTTCATTTGGTGTAGCCAAGGCCTGCCCAGGAGTAGATTGAAAGTTGTCGGTACGTCCATGACATGAAATTCCACCTCATGCTCAGACAGGCCGATGAGTATGTGGCTCTTGAACGTTCCCATCATATCCTAGCTAGTGTTGTCATAAGTTCGGATGGCTTGGGTTGTGGGTGTAAAGTCGGCCAGCCTCAAACCTATGGCACAGGTAGTTCATGTTGAACATACATTAATTGCCGATCCAGTATCTACTAACACCATCGGAATCCACTTTTTTTTGGCTCTCCAGGATCACATACAAGGGTTGGTTTTGGTTGGCACCCTTAGGTGGAAACTCTTTATTCGATCAACCACACAAAACTGTCATTGCCATTTCCACTATAAGGGCATCATCATCTCGACCTAGTAAGAGGGTTCGTACTTTGTCCACCAAGTAACAACAACTGGTGGATGAGGAAGAAATCGAGCAACTAGAGTCCATGTTGCCCGTAACAAAACAATCTGAAAAGGGCTGCTATTCTGGCCGTGCTAACCCTTTATCCTCCCTTGGTGTGGGCACCAGCCGTGACCTTCAAAGGCTGTACTGTGACTGCAATTGATTCTGTGAGTGTCGAGAAGGACCATATGTTCATCTTTAATCTATTGAAGAGCATCTGTCTGCTAGCCGATATAGAGAGGTGCGACCAACTAACGGAGCTAAAGGCAATTCGGTCAGCTACCAAGTTGCTTGTTCTGGTAAGTGGACTCTACATTTCTTTTGTCTTCAACACTTTGTTTGGCTTGACTAACGTTTTCCATGATTTGTAGGCCATGCAAAAAAGCCACGTTGTCCATAAACATGTGCTTGACCTGAGGAAGATAGTTCAAGCAGCTATTACTGATAGAGAGGCCAAAGATGCCGAGCTGTAGTACTTGAAGGCTAGCCTGGCTAAGCTGAATGCTAAAAAAGAGGCGCTAGTTGAGCAGGTTCGCATGGCTGAAGCAGACAAACAAAAGGCATTGGCAGAGAAGAATGATCGCTACCTGAGCTAGCTCGCTAAGCTGGAGAGATCCAAAAAATGCTGAAATCAAAGTGCTTGAGAAGAAAATGGAGGATGCTGAAGACCGCGACTATGTGGAGGGTGAGCAGGCATACGTGCAGTAGTGCGAGGCTGCCAAGATATTTTCTTCAAGTGTGGCTAGAAAGCGGCGGCCGAACAACTTGGCTAGGTGCTTGATTCTAATGTCTTCCTCAATCCTCCTTCTCATTACATCCCAAGTTAAATAGCGGTGTATGCCACCACCGTGTAGCAGAAATTCTTTCAGACTAAGGAGGAAATAGCCCGACGAGTGTTGATCATTTTGATTGCCATCCCATGCCACCAGCTCGGCCAGAGGTGATCAACCACACCTAGCCGAGCACAGCTACAGAAGAGGGCATCACTAATCTCACAATTGAAGACGTTGCTGGGGCCAAGCTAGCAGGAGGTGAGGCTAGTGTAAACACCGAGGCCAAGCTTGATGATTTATTCTTGTGACCATGCTATCTCCATCCCCTTTTTGCTCTTTATGTGTTTCATTTCTTTCTATTTTTTTCCTCATGTTGTAACTGGGCTAGCGGCCCCTCCTCTTGTAATCATTTTCAGATATTAATGAAAACTTTTAACTTTTTGTACGTCTTTCTAGGTTTTTTTTTTTAATGTTCTACCCCATTGTGAATGCATACTCAGCCGAGCTGATCTTCTCAGCCAAACATGATACTACCAACCTTCTTTGGTCGAGGTAGGTGCCTCGGTCAAAGAGTGCAAAGAGTTGGTCAAAAAATGCTAACCTTCTTTAGCTGAGATGATTATTTCGGTCAAAGAGTTCAAAGAGTTAGTCAAAACCTGTCTACCTTCTTTGGCCGAGATGACCATCTCTGTCAAAGAGTTCTAAGAGTTGGTCAAACCTACCAACCGTCTTTAGCCAAGATAACCATCTCGGTCGAAGAATCCAAAATGTGTTATTGGTCAAACCTGCCAACCTTCTTTGGCTGAGATAACCATTTCGGTAAAAGAATCCAAAAAGTGTTGGTCAAACCTACCAACCTGCTTTGGCCAAGATAACCATCTCAGCTAAAGAGTGCAAAAAATGGTGCTGGTCAAACCTGCCAACCTTCTTTGGCCGAGATAACCATCTTGGTTAAAGAGTGCAAAAAGTTAGGGAGTTAATCAATCATGCCAACCCACTTTTCCCCTTGTTGAGCAAAGATTTTTTTACAAAGAGTTGGTCAAACTTGCCACCCCACTTTGCGCCTGGTTGAGTAAAGGTTTCTTACAGACCGAAGTAAATACGAGTATTGGAAAAAATTTCAAAAAAAAAAAAAATTGTCTACTTGTTTTATTAAATACCAGACAAAAAGATAGGAAGATTACAATTACTAAAAGTAAAATATCTTGAGATTCGCTGTATTCCATGGCATTGGGATAGCTCGACCATCTATATCATCTAAGTGGTAAGCTCCTTTTCCTGCTAATCCCACCACTTTGTACGGACCCTCCTAGTTGGATCCTAATTTGCCATCATTAGGCACCAAAGTATTTCCAATTACTTTGCATAGTACCCAATCTACAATCTTGAATTGCCTTTGATGCACCACCTTGTTGTATTTTCTGGACAGTTCCTACTGATATGAGGCGATGTGGACTAGTGCCTTTTCTCTTCATTCTTCGGCTAGATCTAGCTCCGAGGCTATGGCCTCTCTATTCAACTCTAGATCAAAATTTTCACTTCTAATGGTGGGGAGGACGACTTCCAGGGGGATTACTACTTCCATGCCATAGGCCTTGGCAAAAAGCGTTTCTTCGGTCGACTGCCTAGGTGTAGTTCAGTAAGCCCATAAGACATGGGGAAGTTCCTCAGCCCATTTTCCTTTCGCTTTTTCTAGCCTTATCTTCAGACCATCAAACGTTAGTTTGTTAGAGGCTTCGACTTGGCCGTTGGTTTAAGGGTATGCTAGCGTGGAGTTATAGAATTCGATCTTCTGCTCTGCGCAAAAACCCTGATGATTCTTCCATCAAATTGAGTGCCGTTATTAGATATCAAGGCCTTGGGAATTCCAAACTAGGTTATGATGTTCTGCCAGACAAACTTCTTGACGTTTTTTTCTTTGATGGATGCAAGCACCTTTGCCTCCACCCATTTTGTGAAGTAGTTTGTCGCTGCAATGAAGAACTTTTTGTTGCCCAACGCAGTTGGAAGTGGTTCCACTATGTCTAAACAACACATTGCAAACGGCCAAGGGCTGGTCAAACGTAGGAGCTCTCTAACAGGTTAATGGATTTGATGCGCAAACTTCTAGCATTTTTCATATTTCTTAACATAATTCTACGTCTGTTTTTATGTATGGCCACCAATACCCTTGTGAGATAGCTCAGTAGGCCAAAGATCTCCCCCTTTGGTGGCTTCCGCAAATGCCCTTGTGGATTTTGAACAATAATGCCTCGACCTTGCTAGGATGGACACATTTCAAGTACGGTACTGTGAAGGACTTTTTGTATAGTGCTAGAGATGGGAAAAGCGAAAACCATTTTAACTTGGCACGAATCTTGTTAGCCTCCTTCTTGTCTTTTGGCGAAATCCTATCTTTCAAGAACACGATGATGTGGTCCACCCAGGAGGGACCTAGCTCGACACAGAATACCTCGGCCGCTTCAGGTTCTTCAATGCTCGGTCTTGGCAGGAAATCAACTAGCAAACGGTGTGGGATAGAAGTGTCTGCCATCAATGTAAAACAGGTCAGTTCATCTACCTTGCTATTTGCTTCTTGGCCGATTTGCTCTATTCTCACGACTTTGAATTTCATGATCTCATTTCTAACTAGCTCTTGATACTTGGCCATTCTGTTATCTTTTGCTTCATAGTCGCTAGATATTTTGTTGACTACCAATTAGGAGTCGCTATACACCATTAGCTCAGTGGCCTTCATCCAGTAAGCTATCTTCAAACCAACTAATAACAATGCTTCATACTCTGCTTTGTTGTTGGACACTGGAAATCCAAGGGAGACTGCTTGTTCAATGGTTAGGCCATCTGGCGAGATAAGGACTATCCCTAGTCCGACCCCATGTCTATTAGAAGTGTCATCCACAAAGAGCTTCCAGTTTTCCCCCACAAACAACTTCCTGCAAGTGGATGGGTTCGAAGATGTTTTAGGATCTAGGATTTGAGTTATTTCTTCCAGGTCTTTGTGTGCTGGTTGATCGATGTTTTCTTCATTTGGTTGCCCAACTGCGTGGCTTGCCTCCTCCTCTTTTGGCAATGCGCTATTGGCCGTGGCGGACGATGCAACCATTGTTAGGCTTTCATTGCACAGTTGATCAGCTTGATGTGGGGGCTGCGCTATTCCCGTGACACTCCCCCCCACGCTCAATTTCCTCGATCAAGTCAACCGGGCAAATGGAATGACTTCCAATAGCAAACTTTGCCACAAAGTCTACCAAAGCTTGGGCTTTTATTGCCATTCTAGATTGGAACTTGATGTCAAACTGTCCCAACTGCATTGCCCACTTCAATATTTGCCCAAAAAAGTCCGCCCTTTTGAAACAAGGCCTTTAGAGGGAATGCTGTTAATACGGTCACAGTGTGTGCGTAGTAGTACTGCGGCAATTTTCTTGAAGCCATCATCAAAGCCAATCCAAGCTTTTCTAATGGCAAGTACCTTATTTCGGTGACCAACAATGTCTTGCTCACATAAAAGATGGGTAGGTGTTGTATTCCTTTAGGATGTACTAATACTACGCTAACTGCATGCTAGGAAATTGTTCCTCTCCTAGTACTGGGGTTACCAACAGGGATAGGGAGATCAAGTACTCCATCAAGCTCTCCAGACCTCGATCGCATTCTTCATCCCACTCAAATTTGGCCTTTAGTGCCTGGAGGAACGGGCAACACCTGTCTGACGATCGAGTTATGAATCGGTTTAGTGTGGCAGCTAAGCCCATAAGGTGCTGCAATTCCTTGACTGTGTTAGGCCTTGTAGACACCCCATTTTTGACCGACCTTAAGACTCAGATGTCATCAATTGAGCACTTGGTGATATTGCATGTTGTGCTCGTTTCGAGTTTCCGGAGTTTTGGCCGAGTGCCTTGCCCTCGGGCCTCTTAACTCTTGGTGCTTCGGCTCGGTTTGTAGACCAGGCCTTGTTTCTCTTCCTTGGAGGGAGGGAGTGGTCTGGTAGACCATCTCTTTGTGGTCGTAGGCCACTTTTTGTGGTCGTAGGCCACTTTTCCCGTTTGGAGACTAATTTTCAATTTTCGAAGCCTTCGGCCGCGCGCCTTGTCTCGGGACCACTTAACGTTCTCCATTTGGCGTGGTTTTTGAACCACACCTTGTTCCCTTGGCCTAGAGGGTCATTGTGGTTTGGGAGACCATTTTTGTGGTCGTAAACCACTTTTGGTGCTCGATAGCTAGTTTTCGAGGCTCCCGGCTGTGCGCTTTGCCTCCCGAACTTTCGTCTTGCATCCGTTTTGGTTTGTTTTTGGTACAAGCCTTGTTTTCCTTGTTTGGAAGATGGTACAAGGGTGGGAGACCAGTATTTCCCCTTGGAGACTACTTTTCTTCCTGCCAGCCAGTTTTCTGGTCTGACAACTGGCCTCCCTGGTCTTTAGACCATCAAAAGTGGTCGGCCACCACACCATTTGCTTGTTTTCATCCTCTGGACTCTCTTACACCATGGCCAACTAGTTGTTGTTCTAGGAGGCCACTTAAAGTGGTCGGCCGACCACTTTAAGTAGCTGGCCGACCACTTTAAGTGGTCGGCTGCTTTTTGGCACCTTTTTGGAGATTTTTTCCTCTAGCTGACACAGCTGGAGGGCACCAAAGCCATCCTCCATACACGTGTAGCTTTGCCTTGGCCCTTACCTTCTTGGAGAAGCTTTGCCTTTTTTTCTCTATAAGAGGGAGGCTCCTCCTCCCTCCTCTAGGTTCAGAAAAATCTCCCTTGAGATATACATATAGCCTTGTATCTATATCTCTCTTTTATTCTTGTTTTGCGCCTCAAAAGTGTAGATTTGTCATACTTTTGTACACAAACACACACTCAAACACCTTGCTTGTGTTGCTGAGGCTTCTTGAGGTTGTTTTTGAAGTTCTTAGGCTGGTTTGAGCTCAAAGAGAGTGCTGGAGTTGCAGTAGTAAAGGTGGTCATCAAGGGTGAGTTTCTAACCCTTAAACCCCATTTTTGCTTAAGAGTTTAGCCCTTTTGCATATTGTTTTAAGCTTAACTCTAAACTACAAAAAGTTCTATTTTTGCATGCTTAAAAAGTTTGTTTAAGGTCACTTTTTCGTTGGGGGTAGTCTACCCCCTCTTAGGCCTTGTTAGGCCATCCCTTTAGGCTCTTGTTGTAGCCTTTGTATGACCTTTCTACCACTGAAATCTAGAGGATTTTCAATGGTGGAAAAGTCATTTTGGGGTCTTAAATAGGAGAGGGTCATGCCCTCTCCTTGTATTTTGAATACTTGCCATATATGCCTCATGTTTGAGCATGTGTTTTAAGCTTGTGTTGGCTTGTTCTTAGCATGTATTTAGGGTTATTTTGCTGTGGCATGCCACTATTTTTGGTGGTCTTGATCATCCCTTGCATGGTTTATGCACTTGTAGTGTAAATCACACACACTGGTCTTGTATGCTTCATGAAGTAGCATGTCATTCTAGCTTATGTTGAGTTCATTTCAGTATGTTCTTGGGCTTGTTTTACCATGTCATACCTCTGTTAGGGTTTGGTTTGGTCACCTCTTGCATGCCTCATGCACTTGTTGTACAATTCCATGAAATAGCCTAACATGCATCATGTTGTAACATGTCATTCTAGCATGCTTTAGGCTTAACTTAAAGAAGATTTTGTTCATGTTTTACCATGTTTAAGGTTTGATTTGTGTTGTCTTGGCCATGCATAACTTGCTTTGTATAGCTATATTGCATTCTAGCTTGTTAGCTTTGTGTGTCAAGTCCACTAGCATGCTTTACTTGGACTATTTGAATGATTTGGCATCATTTATTATGTGATTTCAGTCCATGTTTCATGCTCATGCATTCACATTTATCACTCATTCAATGCATTGGAGGGTTGGTCCCTTTATGTCTTAACATGAAATATTGTGTATGCCTTCATGCCTTAGCTTGCAAGCCATCATTTCAGTGCTTATTTGTTGGTTAGGTCATCCCATGCTTGGTCTTAATAGGTGTAATGTAATCCACCTTATTTGCCTTGTATGCATCATGCCTTATGCCCTTCATGCTAGCTTGTTTTGGCTTCTTTCCATGCATGTTTTAGACTCATTTTGACATGTTCTAGGACTATTTTGGGTTGCCTTGGTCACATGTTTCATGCTTTGTATAGCTGTAGTGCAATTGGCATTGCTAGCTTTGTGTTTTGTTGACTCATGCATGCTATCTTTGAGCTATTTAGATGATTTGGCATCATTTAATACTTCATTTTAGAGCTTATAGGACTTCCATGTTCCCACTTCTTTCATGCTTTGAATGCCTTTAAGTGTTGTGCATTGTTGCCTTACTTATGCCCTAGCATGTATGCCATCTTTCCTAGGCCTTTTGGCCTCCATCTTAGCATGCTTTGGTCCATGTTTAGACCTACTTGAGCTCTATTTTTGGTTGGTTCATGCATATGTTCCATGTATTGCATGTCTCCTTTGTAGTTGCTCTTTGCTAGTTTCATGCCTTAAGGACTCTAGCATGCTATGCTTGCTTTATTTGAATGATTTGGCATCATTTCTTCCTTAATTTCAGTGCATTTAGTGTTATTACACTTCTGCATTTATCACTCCTTGAGCCTTCTTGAGGGTTGTGCTCTTAGGCCTCTTTAATGGGCCATTGCATGTGCATGCTTGTATATGCTTCATGTGACTTAATTTTATCACCAATGGCAACTGATTTGGGCATGGCTGAGGTCTATCCATTTTGATTTAAGCCCATTGAGCATTGTGTATGCCATGTTACATCGTATTGTGCATGTTATGTTATTGTTTGCATTGCGCATGCCATGTTCTTGATTTGCATTGTGTATGCCATAATCATGTTGCATTGAGTATGCCATGTTAGTCATTGCATTGTGTATGCCATGTTGTTTGCATGCTTAGGTCACATTGAGCATTGTATATGCCATGTTCATTGCATTGCGTATACTAGTTGCCATTTGCATTGAGTATGCCATATTGATCATTGCATTGTGTATGCCATGTAGCTCATTTGCATTCAGTATGCTAGTTGACATTCGCATTGTGTATGCTAGTTGCATTGTATCATATTGTTGCATGCTTAAGTTGTTTTGCATTGAGTTGCATGCATTAGCATTGTGCATTGTGCATGCCATTAGCCTTGTTAGGTTGTTCATGTTGCATGCTTGTGTTGCATTTTGTTTGGAATAAGTGTTAGTCCAAACACAAGAAATGAGGAACATTTCATACTTAAAGTGATGACACGTGCCTTAATTCTTGGTCACCGATGCTCTTGATCCTATATGATAGAGTTCTAGGCTTTATGTGTTTACTTGTGCATTCATTTTACATTGAATTGTGCAACTTCGCCTCTCGGCCATCATGCATTGAAATGCGCAATTGGTGGCCCGAGGTCAAGAACCGTACTCCCTTGAGTTCATGACATGATAGGGAGGGTGGTTGTGCACACATATCTTGCAAATACATTGCCATGCCCTTTCTTGCTCTCTGTTGCAGCATATTGGAATTCAACAGCAACAATTGGTCGACCAGCCAGAAAAACTAGCTGGCTGACCACTTTTTCTAGCTTTCTGGAAGAAAAGTGGTTGGCAGGTGGCTGGAGAGACCAAAAGTGGTCGGCCACCCTCCCACAGGTCTCTCAAGGTGGAGTTTCATCTTTCTGGAGCTTGGTGCAAGTTTCTGAGGACAATTGAAAACAGAGGCAAATCGAGGCATCGCATTGGATTTCCGAACAAAGCGACCGGGCTTGCATGCATTCCTCTCCCTCTGAGGCTCCTGATTTACTGCTTTCCTTAGCTGCTATGCTTAGATAGCTAGATTAAGCATTCGTTTTGTACTTTAATAGTTAATGCGTTTAGCTATTTAAATTTTTTTTGTAATAATTAGTAAATTAGGATTAGTTAATTAATTGTGATGTAATAATTAGTTTAATTAGCTTAGATTAGCTAGTTAGCTCTTTATTCGGTCCCTCCCTCGAGAGGGCGCAATGTTGTAATAAGCGTGCGTGTGTGTGATGCATGTCTTCCAATCCCCATTTCTTTCTCCCTTTTACTTAACCGCTTACGATGGTTAGTTTTAGGGCATATTTCGATAAGCATACCTTATGCTTTGCATACGTGCATCCATTCATCTGTTTTGCATGCACTGGGCTCGGCGCATCATACTAATGGCATTGTATTTCAATACATTTACTTGAATACGTGTTCTATAGCATGTTATCAGGTTGCATTTCACATGACATCTTAGAATAGCCGAGCCTATCTGAGTTGCATTTTTGTATGTGTTGCATTAGCCATTTTAACATGAACTAGGATCATGCATGGTTTCTAACTAGTTCTTTGTTTTGGCTCGGAGTACACTGTGAGTGTTTACGCTTTAGCATACTGCATGTGCGTCATTAACCCAACTGCTGTTCATAATCACGAAGCATTGTTTGGACATAATTTGGCCTCCCAAGACCTCTTTAGTTACTCTAGCTTCGTTAGGGAACCACATCACTTGGTGATAAGTCAATGTTACAGCTCGCATGGCGTACAACTATGCTCTTCCCAAAATCATATTGTAAGTGGACAGTACCTTCAACACCCAGAACTCCACTTGTTTCGTCATCGTCATCGCTTTGACCCTTTCGGACATTCTGGCATCAAATTAAAGTTGACCAAAGGAGATGTCGCAGGTGCTAAGTCTTTCTTCTCCAATTTTAGTTGCTTGAAGGTCTCATAGGTCATTATCTCACATGAGCTCTCCTAGTCTATCAAGATATGCTTCATGTCAAAATTCTTGACGTGCAAAATAACCACTAGTGTGTCGTTGTGAGGGCTTTGCAACCTTGCTAAGTCTCTGTCAAAGAAAGTGATGACATTTTTTTCTTCACACTTCCCCTTCTTCACAGTTTGCTGGGCGCTTAGCACTTCCTTCATGTGCTCTGTTTTTTTGATCATGCCCCTCAGCTCGCACACTCGCTTAGGCTCGATGATCCCATGTATTACGTTAATGACGCCTTGAGGCAGACCATCAGCTGGCATCCCATCTGGCCGTTGAGGTCTTGAGGGGCTGGTCGAGTTCCCCCTTTAATGTATTTGTCCAAGTGGCCCACGACCACCAATTCTTCCAAATGTTGCCTCAAAGGAATGCAGTCTTCAGTTTGGTGCCTAACTTTGCCGTGGAAGGTGCACCTATACCTCTTGTCATAGCCCTTCTGTGCTTCTCCCAACTTGGTAGGCCGCCGAACAAAGGGTTCGTCACGTATTTCGTTGAGAATTCTGTAGATGGGCTTTTTGAACACTGTTGTGATGGCGGTACGGACCCTCAACCTCCTTGCCCTGGGGTCTTCACCGTTTGGCCATGCGCTGTGATTGTTTTTGTTTGGTCGGTCCTCCCTGCCAACCGTGTTAACCTTCCCTACAGGTTTCTTGTCCGACATAGCTATTATGCTGGACTTTACTTTGGCGTGGGCACTATCTTCTTTGACCCTGATGTGCTAGTGCACTCTTCTCCATCAGGGTTTCCATAGTAAGAGGCGACATCATTGTCATTGAATCCCTCAACTTATGGCCTACTGGTAAACCATGCTTGTATTATGCGATAGCTAGCTTTGTAGGACAATCTTCGATCTGATTGAAAGTCTCCCAATACCTGTTGTTGTAAGACTTCAGTGTTTCTTTCTCGCCCATGTCGATGGAGAGCAGCTAATCTATCTCTATCGGCATCTTGGTGTTCATCTTAAACCTGGTGACAAATGTCTCTGCAAGTTGCGCCCATGAAGCCATGTTGCCTTTCTACAATTTTTCAAACCAAGTCAAGCCTAATTCACAATGGCTTGATGGAAACAAAATACACATTAGAGCCTTGTTGCTCTGATTATTGGCCATAACTTGGCGAAAGTGCATGTAGGGATTTGACTTCCCCTCGTAGACCATGAATTTAGGCTGGTTGAAGCCCAAGGGCAGTGGTGCATTTTCTATCGTCAGAACGAACGGCGAGCTTTGCAACGTTACTGAAGCTTTGTTTGCTTGTTCGTAAGCAAGGCGTGACATTGGCATTCTAACCTCGACACTTCCATGTGTCCTAGGAGCTAGCCACTGCAAAGTAGAGACTATTTAGGGGTCATGTGCCAGGGCATCTTCCTTCCTTGGAGCCATTTCTTCTAGCACGATCCTCAGGTCTACTGATCTAGGCAACTCTGTGTGTCGACAGGTGGTTTGGTGTGTATGTGAGGGTCGATAGCTGCTTCTCTCCGTGTAAGACCTTTCAGTCCTCATTCTCTCAAACCTAGAGTAACGAGTCCTGGAAGTTCTTGTGTAGACACCCTAACTTTTGTAATTACCTTTAAATCCGTAACCTTGGGTTTCTTTTAATAAAACCCTTGAATTTTCACTTAATTGCGTTTAAACCCTAAAATTGAAAAGAATCGCAGATTAATCCCAGTAAACCCTAATTGATCTCGATAGAATAATAATCACCTTTTAAGCCCTAGTTAATTACACCCTATAATTATAGATTAGTCACTTCAAAATCTTAATTCCCGGTAATGACGTTTTAGCTCGGTTTCTTGTCTTTCTTTTAATTTAATTTAACGGGACCCAAATTTATTATTTTAACTTTCCTAATAATAGTATATTAATAATAAATATCAAGCTTTCATAAATTTTGACTTGGTCCCTATATACATCTATTTTATTTCATTCCAAATCTTAATTGTAATATTTTATTAATTATTATACTTGTGCCTATTATTTTATGTATATAAATACAAATAACTCCTATATATATATATATTTCTTGGAGATCAAGTAGTTGGCCATGGGATGGATGAAAGGGCCTTGATTGCTTTGATGGACAACTTTGACAAAGTTGCACTTGTAAAACTTAGTCCTTAAGAAACCTCCCATTTGTTTCTCCCTATATATGCACACTTCTCTCCCTTATTTTACACATTTTCAGCCATGCATTAGAGGGGTGGGAGAGAGTAATCTTGGAAGAGAGAGAGAGAGAAGAGAAGAGAAGAAGAAAAAGAAGAATTACGTTGAGTCTTGTACAACAAAGGTAAACCTATATCACCTCTTCTCTCAAGTTCTTTTACCATTTGTTTTTTCCCTCCTAATACGTGCTATTTGTATATAGATGTTGTAGTCTAGGCAGACACTCTTGTATAAATGTGTATTAATCAAGAAATAGTGTGCTTCTCTTTCTTTCTTAAATTTCTAGCAGCAATTCTTTTCCCTCTCTTGAATTTATTTTCGTATCAAAACTCCATAAACTAAAAATCAGTTTTTGTGGGGCAATATTTGGTATGTTTAGAGTATTTGATAATTTTGGTAGGACCTAAGGATGTATTTGTATAACCTAAACATCTTTTCTAAGTTTGTTACTCACAGAATTAGAAAAATAGTCAACTTTCTCTATTTTTATTAAATTCTAGAAAAATAATGTTGAGTCCACTTTTTTGTCAAAATCTTAATCTTGGTGTTATATTCCAACTAAAATTTGTTTGAAAGCAAGAGAGTGAGAGGTTTAAGAGAAAAATTGATTTGTGCAACTATCACGAATCTGGATAGATCTTGATAACTCTGAATTATCTTAAAATAAAATACATATCCTACTTTTGTAAATTGAGTTTGAAACTATAGTCGTTTATCTACAAACTCACATGAGGCTAGGTACTTAGGGCCGATAAAAGTATTTTTTCCATAATTATTTTCCAACTGGTTCAAATATGAAATTTTGAAAATTTGTGTTAATGTACTATTAATTGGTTTGCAACTCTTATGTGCTATGTTTCTTGAATGTTTAAGTCTTGATATGTAAACTACGATAAATTATGAGTTTTTTTACCATGCATAAATTACTTTATGTTTAGTTTGGATTTGTAATTATCTTGACCATGCTTTGTTATAACCGAGAACAAATGCACTTAACAGAGGGGAAATCAAATGGGATTGTAAAGGGTTGTGATCATTGTAGTAAATTTTATGAGATAATGAACGATGGATTCAAGAGTATAATATAGTGGAATGTGTTCCATTTTTGTGAAGTCTTTCACAAGTGTGTTCTGGAACCCTAACATGGCATGGGAGGTATTCTGGCTACTTAACAGAATTGAGAGGCATAAGGGTGGTAATGAGGGTGTCACACAGGGAGAGTATCCCTAGAAGCCCGTTTCCTTGGGGTAGACCGTGATGTCACCACTCGGGTATGTAACCTAGGTGCGTAGGTATCAATGGTGGTTATACGGTAAGCGACGCACTAGTGGTTATGCAGTATGCAACGCATTGGTATTGTATTAACCAAGGGGGAGTCAAAACTGCATGTGGCCAATGTTAGTGGTTGGGTAGGAATGGCATTCTACGGGGAGTTACCTACAACGTACTAAATTGGCTGTTATTCTTGAAAATCATAATTTAATTATAAGCTCTGCTTAATTATTGCTTTTTCCGTATGTCATGATCGTGCTGCTATTTTACTTATGCATTTGGAATGAGCAAAGGGACGGGGTGTGTGTTTACTGGGCATTCGAAGCTCATGGCATTTTATGCCAGTTGAAGGCGAATTTTACACCGAGAACGGAATCCCTAAAACCTTTGAGGAACCATGGTTGCCCTAGAGATTAGATTTTATATTTCCTGTATTTTGGATAATCTTTTTGTATCAAGAAACTGATCTATATTTAATGACTTGAAGAATTTTATCTGTAACTATTACTAATATTTTCTTTTAGTGTAATTGTTTATATTTTGTGCTTAATTATTTGTATAATGTTGTTTATTCGTGTAGCTAGTTTTTCGAGCTCCTCAGAGGGGTTTAGTCTTCTCAGATGTGATTCCCTATAGTTCAAACTCCCATGGTTCTGAATTTGGTTTCCCAAGTGCAATGTAAAATAGAAAAACAAATGAGAGTTTCGATTTGGCAAATCTTAGAAAATTCCTTAATCACCAGAGATGGAAAAAAATGGACTGCGTTGCTAGATTTCAAAGTTGCCACCAAATATTTTTGGAAAATTTAGGAAACTCGTGACTCGTGCCACAGGCCTCTCGTCATAACCAAAGTGTCTTAGTTCGGGAACTTCGGTATGAGAGGGAAAGGTCATGAATTGAGCACCCCAATCACCCGATCAAAGATCGGCTTCTACTAAATCATGATGTGAATTTTATGGACATTATATGATCATGTTCTGATTTTAATATACTAACATTACTATGTAAAGCAAACAAGTATAGACCATGTCACTTACTTTGGAATGCTTTGATTTTGTGCCTTCTTGAAAAGAGTTTTTGAATATGTGCAACTCAAAGGAAAAGCGAGCTCATATGTACAATAATCAAAGTCATTTCAATCTAAGCAGAATAGCCTCCATCCTCAGGCATTCATATAGTTATTTCAAGTAAGCACGTAGCCTCATGGTAGTATGCTTGACATGGTAACAAAGACACACATGCAGTATGCTAAAGCAAAAATGCTTACCCAAAACTCGTTCGAGGCAAGCCATAGAAAATAAGATAGTTAGGAAAATGCATGATCCTAGTATGCAAAATGGCTAGTGCAATGTATACAAAAATGCAACTACTAGATTCGGCTACTAACATGACATGTGAATCAACTTAAAGCATAAGGTTTCACACATACTTATTTAGGAATTGGTAAGAGCAGTATACATGATGAGCTGAATTTTAATGTATGCAAAAATGGATGCGAGGCATGGAAATGATGGAAACATAAACATGATCTTTTGTACGACCACGGTACGCATTTAAATAAAATGGAGAAGAAAATGGAGGTTGGAAGACTTACATCAGGTGTAACAAATTTGCCCTCTTACAAGAGGGTCCGAATGGCCTAATTAGCTAATTACGAATTTCAAAGTGACTAAGCTAAAGGAATTTGAATGAGAGGCGGGAATCGCGTGCGCCTAAGCAAGAACATCCTCCAGAAACCCCCTTTGCTTATTGCAAGAAACTGCCCTATTCACAGTCAGCAAACAGTTTTGTTTTAGACCACAAGATCTGCTTTGTTTTGTTGAAAAACCACCACAGCCGTACAAACAAGATGGTCGACTGGCCTAATGAATGGTCGGCCGTATAAGATGGTGGCCGGCAGGCCATTACTTTTGGAGAAATACTTGTTGCAACAGAACTGGAACAGAGCAAAAATAAAGGGTTTCCAAAGGATGTTCATCTTTCTTGTTCCCTCTTGTCATGAAGATTTTCAAGGAGAAAGTAGGTTTGCTTCACAAATTATCAAACATCCCAAGGGTATTTAGATGATGATTAATGAAGCAACGGGATGGAAATCAATGAATACAAAGCTAAGGCAAATCAAGAAGAGGAAGCATTCAAAGACATGGCATGATACTTACTTTATCTCATGGAAAATGAATAGGTTTAGAGAAAGCCATTCTTGAAAGTAAAGCTTACAAACATGAGATTGTATCATTGAGGAAAGCAAAGAGGCTCTTCTTCTTACTCATGGAAGATGGATTGAAATCCATTTCCATGCTTCAAAAGGAACTAGAAGAGAGTCTATAATACCTCTGATGAAAGAGCTCTCATAAGGCTTCAAAACAAAATAAAAATGAGACTAAGTAAATGAATGAAAGCTATAAAGAGTTGTTGTATGCTCATCTTCCTACTCATGGAATATGGATGAGACGTCCTTGTCCATGCTTCAAAAACGGAACTAGAAGAGAGCTTACAACAACTTTCAAGAAGAGAGATAGATTCAAGAATTAAGCTATCTATTTAAAGCTTTAAACACATATATTCAGTCCTTATTCATACAAAACTATCTAAAATAGTGCTGAAATTGAAGAAAAAGAAACAAAAGCATGAAGAATACCAAGAGAACATCACTAATGGATAAGCCTATGGAAGGGTGGGTAACCCTTTCACTTTCAACAAGGTTTAAATCACACTTTAAAGCCTAAAAACACTCTGAACTTCAGTATTTAAAACAAAGGATGGAGAACAAGAGGATAAAAGAAAAGGCAATGAAAATAGTTCAAAGATCAACTTGTTGAAAAGAGGAAGAGCTTCTTGATTCACAAACTTCAATCTGAACACTCTCAAGTATTTGAAATCAGTATCAAAACTTCAGCCAAAAGTTTCAAATTCAAGCTTCAATGGTGTATCTATAGTGTATCTATATTCAAGAGGGTAGATAATGCTTTGTATGCCTTTGGAAATGCTTGCTCACTAAGTTTTCTAACCCTAAACTCAGAGAAGAGGTGCTATATTTATAGAATTTCAACTTCTCATGTCAGAAATATCTTCAAAAGAGAACATGTCACCAAAGCCCGTGCATGGGAGCCTCCTGCTGTTGCAGAAATATTTGCTTCACTAAACATGGCTGGCCAACCAATCAATTGTACGGCCGGCCCAATAAAGTGGCATGCCTGTCAACTTTTGGTCCTGCTACTCTGTAAGTGGTCAGGCTAAAAAAAAAAAAAAAAAGATTTTGGTCCAAATGGGGTGCAAGGTTTGGGTTTGAAGCTCAAAACTAAATTCTTTTGCTAAAGATTCAAAAGATTACACAATATAACATTTCATCATCTAGTGTTCAAAATGAAGCACCCAAGTCTTAAAGGCAGTCAAAATAGGGTATTTATAATTCGCTAGTTAAATCTTGGTGTATTGTTGTATTATATTACTGATGTTCCCAAAATTTGGGGCATCACAACTTGGTATTGGAGCTTAGGTTCAACACTTACCCACGCGTTTTGACTCGCAATTAGAAACAACCTTGCCATCGACTATATTACATTATGATAACACTTACATATTCTAAAAACTAGAAGACGTCAAAAATTAAAATTTTCTTGACCCACCTTAGGACGTTTATTCGAATTTCGGGCATGGCAATGTCAATTCGTGAAAGTATATAGTCGGGCATCGACGATTCCAGTATTGGTACCAGGTGCTGAAGAAAGCCTTTTAGATAAGGGTGGTGGAACTAGAATTTCATAATGAAGAAAGGTTAGGTTTGATCAGTGAGCTAAAACATGTTGTTTGTCCAAAAGCGACTGAGAGTGCTGACGAAGTCGATGGTTGAGTAAGACTACTTTATGTCCTTATTAGGTGTTACTTGGATTGTGTTTTGATTAGAGCAGTTCATCTTAGTAATTTCCTTAACTAACCGCATTAGCAAAACCCTAACCTACACTAAACTGCGCGTTTGGCAAATAGCGAACCATACAAGAGCAAACAAATACGTAGGCAATAGTGACAACGCCAATCACAATGATGGCGTCAATATAAATAGGAATGGGACACTATAACTCGCCTTTTTTGCTCCCCCTTTCGAAAGCTCGAAAAGAAGCCCTACAGTTCGGACTCCCGTGGTTTTGAATCTAATCTCACAAGTGCAATGTGAAATTGATAAACACCAAAGAGTCCAGATCCGGAAAATCTTTTTGGAAAATTGATTTTGACTCAAATTGCCAAAAATGGACTGCTTTTCCAGATACAGAGTCGCTACCTAAATATTTTATTTTGGAAAATTTAGGAAACCCATGACTCGTGCTAAAGGCTACATGTCCATCATCACCAAAGTTGCTTCGGCTTAGGAACTTAGGTACGAAAGGGAAAGGTCATGAATTGAGCACCCCCACTCGTTCGATCAAAGATCGGCCTCTAGATATGATTTTTTATAAACATTATGTGTTCTTGTTCCCGTTATTAAATTAGCTTTACTAGGTGATGCACACACAAGCAAGTATAGACTAGTTTGTTCAAATTGGAACAACTCAATTTCATGTTGGTTTTGAAAAAGGGATTTGAATTTGCCACCTTAAGTGAGCTTAAAGTTTGCGAATTTTCCACTAAACATAGTGGGCTTAAAATTAATTTTCCACTCAACAAAGTGTGCTTGAAACTTACATTTA
This sequence comes from Camellia lanceoleosa, assembly GCA_025200525.1. NCBI lineage: Eukaryota > Viridiplantae > Streptophyta > Magnoliopsida > Ericales > Theaceae > Camellia > Camellia lanceoleosa. The sequence goes on from CM045771.1 coordinate 1,485,241, forward strand.
TTAAATCATTCCAATTCGAGCAACAAGCCTTCATCCACAGGTATTTAAGCAGTTTATCAAATAAGCATTTAGCCTCATGGTAAACATGCTAGCCATGGAAATCACTTACACTCACGCAAGTATGCTAAAGCACTAAAAACTCACCTAGTACTCCAAGCTAAGAAGATATGAGTTAGAAAAATGTGCATGATTCCTAACTATGCCAAATGTCTAATGCAACACGTGCAATATGCAATTAATAGGCTCGGCTACTAATATGACATATCAATCGATTAAAGACATGTGGTCTAAGCACGTATTCATCAAAGTATTGAAATGACAATGCAGTTTGAATGATGCGCCAAGCCTCGGTGCATGCAATACAAAATGAATGGATACAAGCATAAGGTATGCTAATTGAAATATGTCCCTAATCTAACCATCATAAGCGATTAAATAAAAGGGAGAAAGACGTGGGGTTGGAAGACATATACATTATTACATTTTGCTCTCACGAAGGAGAGTCCGAATGAATAACTAAGCTAAGCTAATTAAGCTAATTAGGCTAAGCTAATTAAGCTAATTATTACAAACCAAAATGAAATAAATAACTAAACTAATTAACTAATTATTACATCACTTGAATGAATTAACTAGTAAGCTAAGCTAATTAAGTTACAACCCAAGTGTAAGCAAAATAAGCAATAAAAGCCTCTAACTACATTGCCACTACTCCACCATGGGAAGTGGAAGATGCACATGTGCATGCTCGGATATCACCCCAAAAGACCTCCGTTTTGATTTTGGAAGCCTCTGTTTGCAGAGTTGAACACTTCCAGAACCATTTTCCTCCATCTTACCAACTTTCTCTTGAGGTTTGCATCAGTGACTAGTCGGCCATTGGTAAACATTGCGGCCTCCTGCCGACCATCAGAGTGGCCTGCCGGCCATAAATGATGCTCTGCCAGCCAAGGATGGTGGCTTGCCGGCCACTGGCGCACTGTTTCACCTGCTGTAGTAGAGGACAAACAGAGCAAAAGGAGGCATTCTCACAGATTGTCTGCACAATTCACCTCTCCTTTTCATGAACAAATCCAAGGAAAGGTGAACTTAAGCCACAAACCACCAATCCAAGCAATGTCCTTGCATGATGGCTTGTGACTCAAGACATGCAAGTTCAATAAATGCAAAACAAGACATCCAAGAACCATCACCCTACCATGCATGATCAAGAGCAATGGAGACCTAAGAAACTTGGCACATTTCATCACTTTGAGTATGAAATGTCCTAATTTTCCTCGTGTTCAATTAACGTCCGATTGAACACCCAGTACACAAGTCATTATCTTGCTCAATTTTACTTGCCACTTTTATTTACTCATTTTAGTTACCAACCATTACTTTCCATTTGTGAGAGTTGTCTAAAGTGAAAGAAGTGTCAACCAAGGGTTGGTTTACGGCATGAGAGAAGCTTCATGCTGTTGGTAATGAACCCTCAAAAGAGGATTAAACCATTAAGCATGGACCTCAATATCTCATGCTTAAAGAATCTCAAGTTTGAAACAACCCCCTAAGCAAATTAACAAGTGAAGAAATGAGGGAGGTTGCAGAGTTTTAGGTGGTGAAATGAAGTGCAAAACAATACTAAAACATGCGATCAACTCAAACAAGGGGTGTCTAATGGCCTAAAACACCACCCTTGTGAGGACCTTTACACTACAACCATGCAAAACAAGACTCAACTGACCCAAATAGCCTAAAACAAAGCTAAAGTAGTCTAAAACAAAGGTAAAAACATGCTGGAATATAGCTACAAAAAGCTAGAAAATCATGCTAACATATAGAGTTAACTAGGCTAGTAAACAAGACACAAAGAGGGGAGGCTAACTCACCAATTTTGGACTTCAAAACATGTTTTTTGCCACTGAAAATACTGTAAAATTCAATGGTTAAAGGCCCAAAAATATTGGTTTGAAAGTGGGAAACAAGGGTGTAAAAGCGTTAGAAGCAAGGAATAAAGAAGAGTGAGACACCCCCCTAACCTTAAATGGCTTAAAACACCAATTTTAACCCATTAAAATAGAATTTTTACAGCTCAAAAATGGCTCAGAAACAGTGGGAGAAGATAGAGAAACAAGTATACTAAAACGTTAATAGACAAGTGTTATACCTCTAGAAGCCAAACACAACTTTAGGCACAAATGCAAGTCAAAACCACCTCCAAGAGCTCCAACGAGACCTCAAGGGACCTCAGCTCAAAGATGATCAATTTTGGTTAAGGGTTGACATGCAAAAATGTAGTGTATCTAAGCAACTAAGCACAAAATTTCAAGAGAGAGAGAAATGTAAAGAGAGAGAGAGAGAGAGAGAGAGAGAATTTTTTGTTCCAAAAATTTCTTACCTTCAAAAATGGGCGAGGAGACCCCCTATATATAGAAAACATGAATTCTATACAAGGAGATCCAGCCCTCCACGTGTGGACAGATGCAAGCATCTGTGCAAACAACTGGCACATCTGTCACAAAATATCTGCAAAAAACACTGGTGGCTGGCCAGCCATCGGTGATGGCCATCAAGGCATCATTGATGGCAAGTAAGGCACATCAATGGCCGGCAGACCAGAAGCTTTGGCCGGTGTAGACGCGCCCTCGTGGGCCTCATGCTACAGTTCGGACTCGATTTGTGTCGGTTCTTAATCTGATCTCGCAATGTGCAATGCAAGACTAATAAATCACCAAAGAGTCCAAATTTGGCAAATCGTTTTGGAAAATAGATTTTTTTGAAAGAAGTGCCAAACATGGACTGCTTTGCCAGATATAGAGTCGCCACCTAAATATTTTATTTTGGGAGAATTTAGGAAACCCTGACTCATTGCCTAAGGCCACGTGTCCGTTATCACCAAAGTTGCCTCGGCTCGGGAACTTGGGTACGATTGGGGAAGGTCAACTATGAGCACCCTCTCTCGCCCGATCCGAAGATCGGCCTCTACTAACCATGATATCAAGTTTTGAAAACATTATGTGTTCTTATTCCGGTTATTAGCCTAGATTTACTATGTGATGCACACAGCATACGAGTATAGACTGGATCACCTGAATTGGAACAAAACATCTCATGTTTGTTTTGAAAACGGTCTGCTACTCGCAAGTAGGCTAAAATGTGGATTTGCCACCCTCAAGTGGGCTTAGAAAACATGATTATTTGCCACTCTCAAGTGGGCTTAAAACTCACAGTAAATGCATTATTCCAATTCAGATAATCTAACCTTCACCCACAGGCATTCAGGCAATTATATCACATAAGCACGTAGCCTCATGGTAAGCATGCTATCATGGCAGTCACTCACACGCATGCAAGGATGCTAAAGCATAAACACTTACCGAGTACTCCAAGCAAAAACAAAAACTATGTTAGAAATCCATGCATGATCCTAACTATACAGAAATGCCTAATGCAACACATGCAAAAATGCAACTACAATAGGCTTCGCTATTCTAAAATGGCATTTGAAATGCAACAGATAGCATGTATTCAATTTGGAATTGAAAATACAATGCAGTTAGTATGATGCACCGAGCCCGGTGCATGCAATACAAATGAATGTGTGCAAACATGTTATCATAAGTATACTAAATAAAACATGCCCTAATCTAACCATCATAAGCTAGTAAATAAAAGGGAAAAAGACGTGGGGTTGGAAGACATACACACACTCACGCACACTTATTACACAATTGCCCTCGCTCGGAGGGTCCGAAACAATAATACAGACAGAATGAATAATTAACTACTCTAGCTAATTAAATATTACAAACCCTTAACTAATTAACAAATTAATTAAACTATTTAGAGCAGTAAAATGGCCTTAGGAAGAGGGATGCATGCAAGCTCGGATTGGTTTCACCCGGAAATCCATTGCCATGCCACTATTGCCTCTGTCTGCACTGTTTTGCATCTCTGAAAATAGTGCCAACCTCTATGACACTTCTGAACTACCTTAGAGACATGCTGAGAGGTCATCGACCAAATGGAAAGGCCACTGACCATCTGTAACTGGTCATCGACCATTAATGAAGCCACCGGCTGGATTTTGGTGGTCGGTCGGCACTGCAAGTAGCCGACCGGCCATTTCTTCCTGCAAAACACTGGTTTTGCTGCAATAAAGGACAGACAGTGCATGGCATAGGATTTTCAAAGCAAAATGTTGCACGACCACCCTCCCCATCATGTTATGGACTCAAGGGAGTGTGGCCCTTAGTCCTCAGGCCACCAATCACGCATTTCGATGCATGATGGCCAAAGGAGCCGAAGTATGCAATTTTAATGTCAAATGGAATGCACACAAAACACATAAAGGACCCAACCTCTATCATGCTTAATCAAGAGGCAAGGCATGCATGCAAAATGCAATTCAACAAGCATGCCAAACCATGCAATATAGCTAAAGCATGCAACAACATGCAATATGGCTAAGCATGTGCCAACAATGCAAACAATGAGCATGCAAGACACAATGCAACCAAAGTATGCAAACATGAAGCAATGTAACAACATTTGAGCAACATGCAAAGGATGGACTTAAACTAATATGGGTAGCTCTCAAGCATGCCAAAATCAGTGGCCAAACATGATGAAAACAAAGCTCCAAAAACTCATGCAAACATGCACAATGCAATGGCTCCAAGCCTAACGCACAAGATGCAACTCTCCAAGAGCATGGCAAGGATGAAACATGAGATACTATGGCATACATTCCAGCTCTGAAATAGCATACAAAATGACTCTGAAATGATACAACAACTCATACAATGCATGTTAGATGGGCTCAAACACCAAAGACTAGTGAAGTGCATTACACTATAGTCATGCAAAGCAATGTTCAAATGATGAAACCAACCCCAAACAGACCTTATGCAGCCCTAAAACAGTGGCAAAATGATATGAGATGGTGGCTCGAAATGCATTTAAATGAAGCTCATGCAAAGGCTCATAAATGGGGCATACAAGCACAACTCTCAAACACATTTAAATCATAGAAAATATGGGAGTATGGCACAAGTATAAGCTCTAAAATATCATACACAATGATACTAAAACATGCAGACACCTCAATATGAGCATGCAATAGGCTTCAAAACTCAAAGCTAGGCATGGCTATTATACTACAAGCATACATGGCAAGAACCAATCGACCAAGAGGCCTAAAAACAGAGCTAAGGCAGCCCAAAATATAAACAAAACATGTTTGGAGTGTGGCCAAAAGGTGCTAGAATAGAGGGCCAAAACAACATGCAATGTGAGCTAGTAAGCATGATTTACACTACAAGCCTATGAAGCATGTGAGGGGCCACAAAACCAATCAAAAATAGGATCATGGAATGCCAAAATATGACCAAATACCCACTGAAATGTGTCCAATACATGCAAGAATGAGGTGCTCCTTTGATAAACCATGAAAGGGGTTACTCTACACATGCAAGAAGCAAACAAAAGGGGACCAAAAAAGCCATGGAAAGAGGCTAGGTAGGTCCCAAAAGTCACCAAAAAGTGCTTGAAATTGGCCTCCAAATGATATAGACATATGCGCCTTTGATAGGCCAAATATGCTAATAAACAAGACAACAAATGAGAGGATCACCCCTCTCCTTCTTTGGACCTCAAAACACTATCCCCACCACTGAAATCCCTTTGGATTTCAGTGGTGGGAAGGCCAATACAAGGTGGTCCCGAAGCTCACAAAAAAGGCACAAAAATGAGGCCAAACAAGGCCTAAGAGGGGGTAGACAACCCCAAACACAAAAATGTTATAAACAAACTTTAAAAGGAGCTCAAAATAAGAATTTTTTTAGTTTATGACAAAGCTTGAAAATGTTTGCAAGTATGGCTAAAAGATGAAGCAAGATAAAGACCAAAAGAGGGTAAAGTGCGTTACCCTTATAGCTTCAGCAAAACCAGCGGCTTTGAGACCCAAAAACCAGACCTTCAACCTCTGAAAATGGCCTCCAAGATCCTTAGGTTGATGATGGAGGTGTTAGGCTAAGAGTTGGTGTGCAAAGGGGCCAAGAACCAAGCAATTTGGAGCTCAAAGTAGAGAGATATAGGAAGATATGTATGTCTCTTGCCTTGGCAATTTTCTTCAACCCTTCTAAAGGAGAGGGAGGGCCTCTCTTATAGAGGGACAAAGGGGGTTCAAGCTTCTCCAAGAAGCTAGAGCAAAAGGTTCAAGCTTCTTGGAGAAGCTAGAACAAAAGGTGCAAGCTTCTCTTGGAAGCTTAGAAGGGTTCAAGCCTCTCTTAGAAGCTAAAGAAAAAAGGGTCAAGCTTCTTGAGGAAGCTAGAGCAAAGGGGTCAAGCTTCCTCAAGAAGCTAAGAAAGGTTGAAGCTTCTCTTAGAAGCTTGGAGCAAAGGTTTCAAGCTTCTTGGAGAAGCTAGAACAAAGGTTCAAAAGGTTCAAGCTTTCTCAAGAAGCTAAAACCAAGGGTTCAAAAGGTTCAAGCTTCCTCAAGAAGCTAAAACCAAGGGTTCAAAAGGTTCAAGCTTCCTCAAGAAGATAAAACAAGGGTTCAAAAGGTTCAAACCCCCTCAAGAAAAGGTCTCGGCCAGAAAAAGTGGCTGATTGACCAAAATCAGTGACCGGCTGACCAAACACAATGCTGACCGACCATCAATAGTGCCGACCGGCCATCACCAATGGCCGGTGGCAAGGAAACAAGGCCGGTGGCCTCAAGCCATAGCCGGTGAGGTGTAGGGATGGCCAACAAGCCATTCCCTGCCCTCCAAAGCAAAAACCAACAAGTGTTTGGTCCAACCAAGCACAAAACAGTCAAGTTGAGAGATCCTGAGGCAAGGCGCATAATTGTGACCTCCGAGAACTCAAAACAAACACAAGCATGGATGATCACCGAGTGTTCAAACGATGACGTCCAAGTCTTGAGGATGGTCAAAAATGGGGTGTCTACAGCTGGCAGCCTTCATAGATGGCCGACAGGCCACCAGAGACTGCAGGAGGGAAAGACCAAGGCATAGTCCAAAAAAAATGGGACAAAAATGGATGCATGGTTTGAAAGGCTCAAACCTGTGGTGTTCCGTTGAGGACTTTGAGTGCTCAGCGAGCAAACAGACTCGTCATCGGATGTACTTGCAAGAACATCCAAGTCTTGAAAGGCCGTAAAAAATAGGGTGTCTACAGTTGCCCTTCTTCGACAGAACCGGAGTCATGAAATGACGTGAGTGAATGTCAAAGCCGAGAGACAACCCATTTTGACAAGGCCATAAGACTTGGACAAACAATCAAGACAACAAAAATAAATGGTTGTGCCCGTGGGCCGCCTACGTATCCCTTTGCAAGGAATCAAACCAGCATAGTTCTGGGACAAAATGCAAATGATATGCATGATGCAAGAACATAACTTATGATCATGCAATGAGGCTGTACAATGAAACATTTAAATGCAAATGCTATGCAAAGAAATGCCACAGTTAAACAAACTGAAACAAGGTACAGCAATTCCAAACACGAAAAGAAAACCACGCGCTACGCGCGAGAAACACGAGCCCAAACTACATTTCATGCAGAAAGGATGTAAGAAAATTATGCAAGATGTTCAATATGATTTGACAAATTGAAAAGATGTTCAATATGATGGGAATAATTGAACACATTGATAAGATTGCTCTAGTAGTTTACTAACTATAAGGGGAAGCAGATCATTGGTGGGCCCTAATTCGAGAATCCAGGAACATCACCACAATGACATGGGCACAGTTCAAGGAGTTATTTTTGAGGAAGTACGTCCCCGAACACAGTCAAACAAGAAAGAATCCATGAATTTCAGGACTTAGAACGAGGCACGATGATGGTGATCCAATACATGGCAAAGTTTGAGGAGTTGGCATGTTATGCAACTCGATAAGTAGCATACGATGAAGACAAAGCACAAAATTTAGAATGGGGTCTAGACCCTATAATTCGAGGAAGAGTTTTGCCCATGCGATTTCCCACTTTTGCAGATGTGGTTGACACAACACTTGATTCAGAATGGGAGGTGGTAGATTCCAAGAGGATTTGGAGTTTGAGGAAAGAAAACAATCAATCCAATGTGGGACCAGAAAGGAATAGTCAAAGGCATGCAGTACAGAAGCCGTATTCTAGGGAACCCCAACAACCCCAACAATCGCAACAACAAAATCTAAAGAAGAGTTTTCAAGCAAGACCAGTTCGGTTGATCCAGTGCTATCATTATCAATATATGGGACACAAGAGGTTTGAATGCTCCCAACTGGTCAGAAATCAAGGAGAGCACTCGGGGGCAAATGCGCATGTTATCAGCCGGTAGCAACTATGGGTAACTAAGTCGGGAACTACTAAGCAACAAAGTTACAGAAATCTGGATTGGTTAACAATCAGAGGCTAACAGGTAGCATATTTGCACTACAAGGAGAAGAAAATGAACATCTCACTAAGCAATATCTTGAGGAAGAGTAGTACACCACATATAAAGCTAAGGAACCGCAGTGCGAGCCATGGTGTAACTAGGATATTAGTTATAACTCTTTTGGATGACTTTTTGTAATATGAATATTGACGATGTAAATTTCCTTTTGTTAATACAATTTTAGAACTCTTGAGTAGATGCTTTATTCATCTTATTCTTTCGTATCTATTTTGTGGATGCAAACACTTAAGAATTGTTTGTGCGTTTGATTTTCAATCCCTAAGGCATGAATAGGTCCAACTCCCAAATCATCTTGGATACAGATTGATCGTCTATACACCTAGTCGTGATCGATGACAACTAGAAGAATGTAATGACTTACGTATTCATTGGGATGTTTCATTGTTTAAGGGGGATAGACCAACTTCCTTGATTTCCACAAATCAACGAACGTAATGACACCAAAAACCTAGAGAATGATCATCAAGACACATTCATAGTGAGTATGTGGACTACAACATCAGAAATTGGCAACAAGGGTTTTCACGTTGAAGCAACAATATCATTAGCTATACAACAAGCAGTTCAAAAATTTTGAGAACAAAAAGAAAAAAAAATGATCAAGATGATCAAAATACATTGACAGAATCTACCTAAAAGCAGAATGATGCAATGTAGGTAAATTATCCATAACTTTTCGATGGCTTAAAATTTTGAGGACGAAATTTGTTTAAGAGATATAGGTTGTAGAGACCCTAATTTTTGCAATTGCCTTTAATTTCCTAAACTTGAATTTCTTTTAATAAAGCCCTTGAATTTTCACTTAATTGCATTTTAAACCCTAGAATCGAAAAGAATCGCGAATTAATTCGAGTAAATCCTAATTGATCTCGGTAGATAAATAATCACCTTTAAAACCCTAGTTAATAATTAATAGATTAATCACTTTAAAATCTTAATTCCCGGTAATGCCGTTTTAGCTCGATTTTTTACCTTTCTTTGTGCTTTAATTTAACGGGACCCGAATTTATTATTTTAACATTTCTAATAATAGTATATCAATAATAAAAATATCAAGGTTTCATAAATTTAGACTCGGTCCCTATATACTTCTATTTTATTTCATTCCAAACCTTAATTGTAATATTTTATTAATTAATGTACTTTTGCCTACTATTTTATGTATATAAATACAAATATCTCCTATATATATATATATATATGTATATATTTCTTGGAGCCCAAGCAGTTGGCCATGGGATGGATGAAAGGGCCTTGATAGACAACTTTGACAAATTTGCACTTGTAAAACTTAGTCCCTAAGAAACCTCCCAATCCTTTCTTTATATATGTCCACACTTCTCCCCCTCATTTTACACATTTTCAGCCATGCATTAGAGGAGTGAGAGAGAATGATCTTGGGAAAAAAAAAAGAAAGAGAGAGAGAGAGAGAGAGAGAGAGAGAAGAGAAGAGAAGAAGAAAAAGAAGAATTGTGTTGAGTCTTGTACAACAAAGGTGAACATACATCACCTCTTCTCTCAAGTTCTTTTAACACTTGTTTTTCCCCTCCTAATACATGCTATTTGTATATATATGTTGTAGTCTAGGCCTACACTCTTGTATAAATGTGTATTAATCAAGAAATGATGTGCTTCTCTTTCTTTCTTAAATTTCCAACAGTAATTCTTTTCCCTCTCTTGAATTTATTTTCCTATCAAAACTCCATAAATTCAAAATATGTTTTTATGGGGTAATATTTGGTATGTCTAGAGTATGTAATAATTTTGGTAAGACCTAAGGATGTATTTTTATAACCTAAACCTCTTTTCTAAGTTTGTTACTCACAGAATTAGAAAAATAGTCAACTTTCTCTATTTTTTGGAAAATTCCATAAATATAATCTTGAGTCCACTTTTATGTCAAAATCTTAATCTTGGTGTTATATTCCAACTAAAATTTGTTTGAACTCAAGAAAGTGAAAGGTTTGAGAGAAAAATCGATTTGTGTAATAGTCAAAGAATCTAGATAGATCTTGATAATTTAAATTATCTTAAAATCTAAAATACCTATCCTACTTTGTAAATTGAGTTTGAAACTAGAGTCATTTATCTACAAACTCACATGAGGCCAGGTACTTAGGGCCGATAAAAGTATTTTTTCCATAATTACTTTCCAACTGGTTCAAATCTGAAATTTTGAAAATTTGTGTTAATGTGCTCTTAATTGGTTTGCAACTCTTATGTGCTATGTTTGTTGAATGTTTAGGTCTTGATATGTAAACTACGATAAATTTTGAATTTTTTTTGCCATGCATAAATTAATTTATGTTTAGTTTGGAATCGTAATTATCTTGACCATGCTTAGCTATAATCGAGAACATAATTCACTTAATAAAGGGGAAATCGAATGGGATGGTAAAAGGTTGCGATCATTGTAGTAAATTTTATAAGATAATGAACGATGGATTTAAGAGTATAATATAGTGGAATGTGTTCCATTTTTGTGAAGTCTTGCACAAGTGTGTTCTCGAACGATAACATGGCACGTGAGGTATTCTGCCTGCTTAACAGAATCGGGAGGCATAAGGGTGGCAGTGAGGATGTCGCACAAGGAGAGTATCCCTAGAAGCCCGTTTCCTTAGAGCAAACTGTGATGTCACCACTCGGGTATGTAACCTAGGTGCGTGGGCATCACTTGTTGTTATATAGTAAGCGACGCATTGGTATTGTATTAACCAAGAGAGAGTTAGAATTGCCCGTAGCCAGTGCTAGTGGTTGGGTAGGAACAACATTCCGTGGGGAGTTGCCTAGAACTAACTTAATTGATTGTTATTCTTGAGAACCGAAATTTAATTATGAGCTTTCTTAATTATTGCTTTAATTTTGCCATATGTCATGATCGTGCCGTTATTTTACTTGTGTATTTGGAATGGGAAAAGGGATGGGATGTGTGTTTACTGGGCATTCTAAGCTCATGGCATTTTATACCAGTTGAAGGCGAATTTTACACCAAGAACGAAATCCCTAAAAGCTTTAAGGAACAATGGTTTTCCTAGAGATTCGATTTTATATTTCCTATATGTTGGATAATCTTCTTGTATTAAGAAACTGATCTGTATTTAATGATTGAAGAATTTTATCCGTAACTATTATTAATATTTTCTTTTAGTGTAATTATTTATATTTTGTGCTTAATTATTTGTATAATGTTGTGCATCCACTAGTTAAATCCTGGTGTATTGTTGTATTATATTATCAATGTTTCCAAAATTTGAGGCGTCACATCTTGATTGTGTGTCGCCTATTCTGAGGCTTTTGCTTTTAGAATGCGAGAGCGTGGCTTGCCTGTCGTGATCTCTTGAGTGGCGAGAACGCGTTTTGCCTTCGCCGATTTCCACTCCTGCCATGCTTTTGCCCTTTATTCGGTGCTTCAAGGCCTCCATATTCGCGGCCATTCTCTTGATTAACTCGTCTTGCTCCTTCACACGATCTTCCAAAGTCTGGGAATTCGTTCTCCTCCTTTGTCCCTTCGGGCTTGGAGAGTGACGTGGACTCAAGCCTCACTTTTCTCTTGCCCCCCTATGAGGGTTCCGTCGCTGAGGCTCCAAATCTACCATAGGTGGAGCAAAAGGCAAATCATTGTGCCTTTTGTTCCCTTCTGGCATCTGTTCATCGATGACAGATTAGGGCAAATCTTCATTGTGCGCCATTAAAACAAGTTTAAAAAAAACTCAATCAAAAGGTATGTTCTCTGTAAAGTTCCCACAGACGACGCTAATTGTATGAGCATGAAATAATGTCTCGTATAATCCTGTTGATCAAGTTTGCACTCATCCAAACATTGTCATCTTATCACTTGAAAACACAAATGTGAGCTAGCCGATGAGTGTGTGCCGGAAACCCGTGTGATACTTAAGTCAGCAAACAAACAATAGACAGAAAAGCTCTGTGAATTTGGGAGTATGAATTGCAATACCTGGAAATAGGCGTTGTCATGAGTTTTTATAGATTCCGCGTGGCACAATCCTAGTAGGACTTTATCTCTCCTTAGCAGAGTCCTTCTAGGAGTCACATTCCCAAAGGATAATGCCTATCCCTGGGACACCCTCCTCTCTGCTAGCCAAGTGAGATGGCCAAAACTCTTTGCTTGGCTATCATTGCACTCAACCGAGCTATATTGCTCTATTCTACTTCTAGCCGAGTTGTGCTAAACCTGACCAAAGAGTGGTGCTCTGCCAAGCTGCTTGGCCTTCTCCACTGAAGTCGGCTCGGTCCACTTACTGATCATGCATAAATAGGTTGGTCCACGTCCAAACAACCATCTCTGATTGGCCCAACACAAGATCAACCCATAACTGAGCTACATAAGGTCCTATATCGGCCCATTGCGCAGCCCAATTTCCAAAGAGGATTTTACATGGCTCAGCCAAATTTGTCCACACAAATTACCCTCTCACAATGTAATGTTAAAGTGGTGTTTGATAAAAACGAAAACTAAAAACTGAAGATTGAAAATAAAGTATTAAAAATTGAATGCTAAATTTTTTAAGTTAAAAAATTGTTTGATAAAATTTAAGTGATGAGATAAAAATAAATTGTCTGATATGTATAAGATTAAATTGAAAATTTATTACTTTCAAATTATTTGTTTTAATTTTTATATTGCGATAGTGGTGGTAGCAGTGGTGGTGTGGTATGATGGTGGTGGTAGCAATAACGTTGATGGTGATGGTGGTTGTCACGACCCCAAACCGCCCCTAGTAGAATGGTGCCGTGATGGCCAATAATCTGAGATTACCGAAGGCCAACTTACAAAGATCACACACAATCAGAGTATAATATATGGGGCTTACATGTGCGGAAGCAATATTTTAAATCTAAATAGTCCATAAGAGCTGTGCATAGATCCAATGAAATGACATACATCTTAATTAAAGTCTTACAACTTGCACACAACAAAACAAAATACGTATTACATCTTAACAAAAGGCTTCTCAAGCCGACATAAATAAAATACATAAATAAAATGCATAAAATACAAGTCAAGAACATGATCTTCATGGTTGCCGACATCCTCAATGCCGACCTAACATGCATACAAAACATCGGGCACAAAACACACATCTCGGCGAAGCCGACTTCTTGCTTGTTACCTACATATATATATAGAGAGGGTGAGCTCGGATACTCAATGAATGGTACAAGTAATAAAGGTTTTTAAGTGAATGATTTCCCGAGGTTCTTGTCAAAACAATACATAACATAACTTGTATCAAAACATGTACTTGGCATAACTTGTATCAAAACATGGGATGAACCGTATTCATCAATCTTGATCTTACAAAACTTGCTTACTTATGTTACTTAGGCCCGTAGCCCTTTTTAACAATCTTGTGTTACTTAGGCCCGTAGCCCTTTTTAACAGTCTTGTGTTACTTAGGCCCGTAGCCCTTTTTAACAAACTTGTGTTACTTAGGCCCGTAGCCCTTTTTAACAGTCTTGTGTTACTTAGGCCCGTAGCCCTTTTTAACACGATGGTGCTGCGAAAGTTTAGAGTCCTCCAGCACAAGGGACCTATGTTACAAGGGCTTGAGTCCCCTAGCAACACGAAAAGCTTCCAAGAATGTCATCAAAACAAAGCTTACTTGATACATAAACATAGAGATAATCATTCATGCTTGATCAAATACTTTTCCAAAACAAAGTGAAGCTTTAACAAACTTTATAACATAACTTTATTAAAAATACCACTCACATAGTTCTTGGGACGTCGGGATCAAGGCAAAAGTCCAAGTCCTACAAATACATGGCAAAGCCTATTGAATGCACTCTTAAAAACAAGCTTCACATGAATGCAAATGAGCTAGGGAAAACATGCTGGTAAACATCTAGGGAAAACATGCTGGTAAACATCTAGGGAAAACATGCTGGTAAACATCTAGGGAAAACATGCTAGAAAACATCTAGGGAAAACATGCTGAAAAACATCTAGGGAAAACATACTGAAAAACATCTAGGGAAAACATGCTAGAAAACATCTAGGGAAAACATGCTGAAAAACATCTAGGGAAAACATGCTGGTAAACATCTAGGGAAAACATGTTGAAAACATCTAGGGAAAACATGCTGAAAACATCTAGGGAAAACATGCTGGGTACCAACCAGGTCTTGGAATGGATGCACAGAAATGATCTAGGCAAAAATGACCTAGCTGAGTGAACTCAAGAGGTCTTGGCCGAGGTCCCACACTTCTTGGCCGAGGTGTGGTTACCTAGGCTTCGAGGTGTAGCTGCCTGCCGAGGTGTTACAAGATGCCGGCAAGGGTGCACCATGTCGGCTTAGGTGTGCAGTGGTTAGCCTAGGTGTGCATGCAAAAATAGATTAAGGTTCAAGTGATCATGCAAGGTAGGCCAAGGTGAGATACGATGCTTGGCCTAGGTGTGTGATCTAGGCAAGAGTGGTCTCGGTGATCACACCTAGGGAAAAGAAGTCTGGAAATCTGGGTTTCCTCCTTAAAGAACATGAAGAACATGAACATGAAGAACATGAAGAACATGAATGCTAAAATCATAACTTGTTATTACAAAAATCTGGAATTTCATGCTATGAGTTCGAAAACATGGACCTGGGTACCCATACTTGAAGATCATATGAAAACAAACATGAAAACATGGATCTTGGTGCAAACTCTTGGATCAAAACATGACTTTCCTTGAAGAACACATGAATACCACTTTCTCTTTCTAAAACCAAACTTTAAATCAATACATGGCTTACAAATCGTATTCAATCATGCAATGCAATAACATGATCATAAAGAACAACATGAGCAGATCAAGAATCTAACCTTAGAACACGGATCTAACGGTTCGATCTCTAGGGATCAAGCTTGGAAATCTACCTCTCTCTAGAACTCCTCTTCCTCTTCCTAGAGCTTCTCTCTCCTCTTCAAAAACAAGGGTATAACAAATGATAGGTTTCTCCCTCTGCCGGCTGATTTAGCACTCAGCTCAGACACGTGGCAACGGCTGGTTGGTTCTCCTCAAAAAGGTGATAGATTGACAAGACATGACTATGACAAAGCGTATGCAACAAGCTAAGGCAAGGGAACTCTGGCAAGCAATGATCTCGGCTAAGGACATAGGCTTCGGCAAGTAAGGTCTCAATGACCTCGGCTAGGAAGGATAACACTTAGCCAATATGCCTAGGTAATGGTGGAGGTCAACCAAGGTGGTTCCAAGATGGTCCTAGGCTTAAGATGACCTTGGCTTGGAATGACTTAGGCTTGGCATGACCTAGGCTTAACATGACCTAGGATTGGCATGACCTAGGCTTAGCATGACTTTGGCTTAACATGACCTAGGCCTGGCATGACCTAGGCTTCACATGACCTAGGCTTGACATGACCTAGGCTTGACATGACCTAGGCTTGTGGGCAACAAAGAAGGAACAAAGCATACATATAATACTTAGGCAAATCATATACGTGCAAAACAAGGCAAAATTCATGAATGCAACTTAACAAAAACATGGTTATGCAAATGCACATGAACATGACTATGGCATGAAATGTGGGTCCTTACAGTGGCGGTGGCGGTGGCGGTGGCGGTGGCGGTGGCGGTGGCAGTGGCGGTGGTGGCGGCGGTAGTGACAGTGATGTCGCTGAGATGATGGTGACGGTGATGGTGGTGGTAGTGGTAGGCAGTGACAGCGATGGTGTGGTGGCAGTGGCATAGTAGTTGTGGTAGCAGTAGTGAGTTTATAATAGTGTATATCGATATTTATGTTTAGTATTTATAAATTTAGTTAGAATTAAGTAAGTTTCATATTACTTAAAATTTTATTTAGTTTTAGTCTACATTTTAATAAACACTTAAAATTTTAAGTAACCTTAATTATGGTTATTAAATGAGTTTAATTAATTATTACTTAATATATTTAATTTTAAGTGCTAAAACGGTTATCAATAAAACCTATTAAAAATTGGGAAATTAACAACAACAACAACAACAAAAAAGGAAAAAAAAAAGATAAATTTGAACCTTGCAACAAAAAAATTAAAATAAAAATTGGTGATCTATTTTGTACTCCATGTATTTTATTGAATGACTTATTAGCAGATGTGCAATATATTAAAAATCGTGCTTTCCCATGAAATAAATAAAAAAAAAAAAATCCTAAATATCTACTTTTGTAAATTTAAATTTTAATATTTTGATTTGTTTACAACAAAAACCATTTGGCTATTTTCTTTTAAGTAAAATTAAAGAGAAAAAAAAGGTAATTTAGTCATTATACGCAATATAACTATACAAAAAATATCTAAAATATTATTTTCTATTAAGCTTAATTACTAAAATATTATTTTTTCCATTAGTTTTACTTATTGAAAATAGGTGAATGCTTTAGATTGAAAATAAATTACAATATAGGGGTTTAAATTGACAAAATTATAAATTTAGAGTTTATTTTATTACAAAACTCAAATATTTGATTTTTTTGGTAATTTTTCCTTAAAAAAAAATTTTTTTTAAAAAAAAAAGAAAAAAAGTAAGACTTATCTGATATTTTTCTTTGAAAAGAAAATTTATAATTCTCTATAATCAAATCCAGGCTCACTTGGTACGACTCATGCTATGAATAAAAAAGCTTTTTTGGCGCTTTTTATTTTTTGTGTGAAGAATAATCTAATGAAAAATGATTATACAAAGAAATACATTTTGATTAATGTGTCAATAGTATTTTTGGAATTATGAAAATGATGGCTGCTTTGATTAGAAATGAATAAATCACATTAGCTCATATTTTCTTAAAATTTTAATTTATATCACACTTAACTCCTTTCTCATTAATAATCGATAGTCATATGGGTGCAAAATGAATTTTTTTTTTTTCCATCTCTTTAATACTAAAAAATATATTTTATTTTGTCTATCTTTATATCTGTATACCATCTATATGAGTTATGACCACATTAGTCTTAATGAAAAAATATATATATATATATTATGTTAAAATTATAAGATTTATTATATTTTCTTCAATTCCTATTATTTATAATACAATCTATATAATTCTACCACACATTTAATGATTTAGTCTATTTAATTTCGTTAGAGAATATTCTTATTTTTTAAATTGCTATCAAAATACAAAATTTAAATATACCATAATAACAATGTGTGCATTGCATAGGCAGTTTACTTCCTATTATATATATATATATATATGTACATAGCAAATCATTGAAGATGCTAGTCTCACACACACACACACACACACAAAAATCATTGAAGATGCTGTGAGACATATTTAAAGAAAATTCGGAGACAAATGACATATATACACAGGCAATATTACCCTTTGTAGAGAAAGTTGTGTACATGCATGTCATGTAACATGTTACATATTGCAGAGGAAGTTAGACTCAAAAGGAAACCTATAAATAGATTGTAGTGATTGGGATTTGTATGCCCTATTCAAAGGCCAGCCGGAGAAGTCTCAAGAAACACTTCTTACACAAAATATGAAGAGGAGGGGGGGTGACTCGGTCAGCCTTACCACCCCACCCTTTCATTTGCCCTCTACCTCTAACCTCACTCTCCATACTATTCTTGGCATCTCTTTCTCTCTCTCCTCTTTCTCTTTCTCTTTTTGTTCATGCCCACAAAAGTTTCATACCTTCCCAAGCCTTCTCTGCAATCCATTTGCAATTGCAGCCCCCCAAAAGGGCGCGCACGCCACCCTGCCAGTGCGTGCACAAACACCACCTAATATCATGGCTCCTAACATTCTACTGCCTCCTTGGTCTCTCCTCCTGTTGCTCGTCTTGTTATTGCGAGTTGTGTCCTCTTCTTGCAAGTCTGATTCTGAAATCCTTTTGGATTTCAAGAAGTCTTTGGGCAACAATGGTGCATTGTCAAGTTGGAACACAAAAACAACACCATGTTCTGGCAATAAGGAGAATTGGGTTGGCATTCTTTGTGAGGAAAAGGGGAATGTTTGGGGGCTAAAGCTCGAGGACATGGGACTATCTGGTGCCATTGATGTAGAATCCCTCAAGGACTTGCCTGCTCTGAGAACCATAAGCCTGATGAACAATAATCTTGATGGTAGCTTGTCGAGCTTAAAGAAACTTGGTGCATTAAAATCGGCTTATTTGTCAAACAATAAATTTTTTGGGGAAATCGAGTCGAATGCCTTTGATGGGATGCATTCATTGAAGAAACTTCATTTGGCAAACAATGAGTTCACTGGTTTGATTCCACTGTCATTGACCATATTGCCTAAGCTCATTGAGTTGAACCTTGAGGGGAACAAATTCCACGGGGAGATACCGGATTTTAAACAGGGGATATTGAAGTCACTCAATGTTTCTGACAATGATCTACAAGGCCCAATTCCACCTAGCCTCACTAAGATGAACGCCAGCTCCTTTTCAGGTGCGACCTAATCCATTTTCACCTTCATTTTTCACCGTGGGCATGGTTATGATGTATACATTTGTCTAAAAAATGCTATAATTGCCCCCCTTCTTTGTCATCATTTTGTATCACTAGTTCTTTGTTCAGAAATAGGCATTAAGAAAATAATGAAGGCAAATAAAATTTTACAATCTATCAGATGATATAAATAGTAAAAAAAATCTAGTGATATGTAGATTTTCTGCCTTTGTCTTGATGACTTTTATCTCCCCCCCCACAGTTATGGCATTACCAAAATAATTGTGATGTTGAAATAACTAATTAATTTGGGTTAGTTACACTTTTAGTCAAAGTAATCTCAATTTTGTCCACGCAAAGTCATAAATATGTTATGTAGTAGTCAACAATTTATATTAGCCCAAAAGAATCAGGAATAAATGTGAAACTAAAGTTGCACCTTAGAAAAATGATTTCCACCACTAATACAAATGGTGCAGCAACATAACTACTTTAGAACACAATTAATATTTTAAAAACTAAATTATAATATTTGAAACCAAAATGACACAAATTGCATACTTTAAGAACCCAAAATGTAATTTACAAATTTTTTTAAAAAGTGAATTACAAATATAGATGGCTGCCATGTTCATGTTGCAGTGTCACGAGGTTGTTCTTCAAGTGAAGTGTATGACAATCAATTAATTTATGAAATGCATTTTCAGGAATCTGACGACATTGTAATTCTGTCCAAGCAGGCAATGAACTTCTTTGTGGAACACCATTGGAAGCATGTCCTTCTGAGTCAAAACTGCCAGTTGGAACGGTTATTGTATTGATAGTAGCTGTGGGGGTAGCATTGGCGGCAATTGCTGCAGTTTTCATAATCCTCGGAAGATGTTGCCAAAAATCGTCATCATCATCATCTCAAAAAAACACAGGCACAACGGATCATCCTCAGGTGTCAAAGGGGAGGTCTGACGAATTAGACAAGATGGAGCAAGGAGGAGGAGGAGGCTCATCCTCGCCAGAAAACTCCACAACCAGCAAGAAGGCGGAAAATAGTGGGAAGCTGACATTTTTGAAGGAAGACCCAAACCAGTTTGAGTTGGGGGACTTGTTAAAAGCCTCAGCTGAAGTATTGGGGAGTGGTTGCTTTGGATCTTCTTACAAAGCAGCTCTAGTGACAGGGAATACGGTGGTTGTGAAGAGGTTTAGGCAAATGAACAACGTGGGTAGAGAAGAGTTCCAAGAGCACATGAGAAGGCTAGGTAGGTTGAGACACCCCAACTTGCTTCCTATTCTAGCTTTCTACTATAGGAAGGAGGAGAAGCTCTTGGTCTCTAGCTATGTCGACAATGTCAGCTTAGCTGTTTATCTGCATGGTATATCTTTTCTTCTTCTTGCTTCTTTGTTCAAGATCAAATCTTTTATTTATTAATTTATTTTTATAAATATTTGTGGGCAACCATGGCCTTTTTTAAAACCTAGAACTATCTTGATCAGCAAAATGACATTTTCCCCTTCATTTAAGGCTGCACCTTGGATGAATTTTAATGGTTTACTAATTATATCTAAAAAATAGTAGGACTCATCGTTATTTCTACACAGATGAACATATATTACAACTTTGAAAGGCTTATATAAATATAATTATAATTAACTTGGAGATAATTTTATGGATTTTAGGCAACAGCCGTTCACACCCAAGCCTTGGTTGGCCAGCGAGGTTGAAAATCATCAAAGGAGTAGCCAAGGGACTTGTATACCTATACAATGAGCTCCCTAAGCTTAATTGTGCCTCATGGCCACTTGAAATCCTCAAATGTTCTTCTCAATGAGTCCTTTGAGCCCCTCCTCACTGACTATGGCCTAGTTCCTGTAGTCAACCAAGAGCATGCCCAAGACATCATTGTGGCCTATAAGTCACCAGAGTACAAGCAAAACGGTCGCATAACAAAGAAAACGGATCTTTGGAGTTTTGGTATACTGATATTGGAGATTTTAACCGGGAAGTTCCCAGCAAACTATTTACAACAAGGTAAGGGAAGTGACACGAACACAGACACAGATTTGGTGACTTGGGTACATTCTGTTGTTCACGAAGATAACAAATGTACCAGTGAGGTGTTTGATAAAGATATGGGAGCGACCAAAAACAGTGAGGGTGAGATGCTAAAGCTTTTGAAGATAGGGTTGGCTTGTGCCCAAACTGATGTGGAGAAGAGGTGTGATTTGAAAGAGGCTGTTGAGAAAATTGAAGACTTGAAAGACAAGGATACCGATGAAGATTTCTACTCCTCTTATACCAGTGACGGAGATGTGAAATCTGCAAGAGGACTGTCTGATGATTTCTCTTTCTCCATGAATGGTTGAGTGAGAAATGCTTCCAAATTTGTAAAGGGTCTTTGATTTCTTGGAAAATTAAAAATCGTTTCTCAAAGTCAAATTCAGGGTGGCGCCCATGTTCCTTCTTTCTTGGTGTAAATGTCAGCTGGAAATCACAACTCGAGGTGGGATTTTTCCAATTCAGTTATTATATCACATTGATCTTGTAGAATTGGAATGGAACTATTTTTTATCTAAATTGATCTAAATTATTTCTTCTAGATTTTGCAGGAGCCTTGTGCGTTGGGCTACCATTTTTAGTGTATATCGTTTTTGGGGAATTTTGTCCACTAGTGATTTGGCTCCCATATTAACTATTTGGGTTATGCATGCAATAGGAAACCATCTCATATTGCATGTATTTAAAATGTAATGAAAAATGCTTGATTTTGTTACTTATCTTGTCCATTATATTATATTATATTATAAGCAACAAATGATTTTGATTATACATATAAGTTTTACGTATGAAATTCTTGCCATCTTATTATATATATACACTTTCATTCGAAACGTATAAAACTGATTTGCTAGCAATGTGCACATATGACAATAGGGCTCATTAACAAAAGTTTCACATCAATTCTATTAGCAAAATCTCAACTCTATTAGCAAAATCTCAACGATGTGTAGCTTATGAACCATGAGATCTGATAATTTTTCTCCAATCATTAATGAGATTTTCTCATGGGGAAAAGTTGTTAAATAAGCATTCATTTCTGAACATATTAATATAGCGGATCCGTGTAGAGAGAAGAGAAAGCACAAATTTGAATTTGTTGATTTACAGTTGAATATTGAAAGAAAAAAAAAAAAAGAGGTTATTTATATGGTGACTCCTAAACTATTAAGAAATATCACTTTGACATCCTAAACTATAAAAATGTACACATGGACTCTCTAAACTATTTATTGAGAAGTATCACTTTGCCCCCTAAACTATTGGTGTGTTTCACTTTAGCCCCTTTCGTTTTTTTTGATCGGCAAAAAAAAGAAACTTTATTGATGAAATAAACAAGTACAAGGTACAAGACAAATGACATCAATAAAGCAAAGGGAAGTGCAGAAGCATCACAGTGAACTAAATGATCCCAACTAAGTTGGCACCACCAGGCTCACCCTATCATTTGCTAGCACCCCTAAGTTGGTGAAAGACCAACGGAAAAAAAGAAAACAAGAACCAAACCCAACAAACAAAGCTAGCACTAGAATCAAGCAGCTTTAACTTGACCATCATTGAATAATTTGACCATCATGCTGCTAGTTGTCCAGAAGTAGAGCAAAATAGCTCCTTATTTGGTACACTACACTTCAGTACACTCTGACATATGACTCTGTGACCACACCTATAGACATCCACCATCTTGGAGCATAGATAGATCCAACCAACCAAATAAACCATCACTGTAGACATCCACCCAACCCTCCCATAAAAGCAATACACCCAAACCACACGACAACACAAGAAGGTGAAGACACCCAAAATTTATCACGACATCAACAGAGGCTAGCATCTCAGAGATGAAAACCGATAGTAGAGAGCGCTTGTAGGAAGGCATCCACCATCATGATGCATCCACCATCTTGGAGCATAGCCCATAACTAAAGCAAAACACCCAACCCAAACCACCCAAAGAAAAAAAAGCGGCGGCGGTGAAGACACCCAAATTCAACACAAAGACAAGCATGCGGCTTGAATAAGGTCCACCAATGCATAGCATCAAACCCAATTACGAGTGCGGACCAACAAAACCAATTACGGGACTACTACCTATTACGGAGCTCATAAGCTACAACAGTTCAAAGTACTCAGATAATCACCTTGACCGATTGAACATCAAATTGAATCGACATCACCCAAGAAACAGACCGGCTCCACCATATCGGCCTTAACTAATTGAATCCATTTGCGAGCAGTCGAAGGACCACTTCTTGATCCCCTACAGCAAGCTTGAACTTTACTTTGCTTGGAGCAACAGCGGTGCAGAGAAAGAGCTTGTGCCAAATTACTACACCCCATACTACTATAAATACCAAACTTCACTAAATGAATAACAATGACAAACCTTACAAACCTTACACTAGCAGACCTACCACACAACCAACTTATGCTCCGGTGACCAACCACAAGACTAACCAACATGCCTCACAAGATTGAGCAACAACAATCCTTCAGATCAAAGTCTTTGCCCTCATGTTTACTCCCCAAGGATGAACTCACAAAACCACGACCTACATACAACTAAAAATCCAACCAAGCGAGATAGGACTAGAGCAGAATTCAACAACCAGAGCTAGACAAATAAATTGAGAATATCTTAACAGAGAAGATCTGGGCAAGAAGCAACATAACGAGCAGAGCACACCCGAGCCGGGCTATTAGCAACATCACATCTTTGATGGCAAACATCCACACAACACTCCCGAGAATGAAGTCGAAGAACCTAGACAACGCGACTTGTGGCGATTAAACACGATATCATTGACTGCAAATGAAGCGTCCCTGAACTGAGATCTCAACCAAATTGCTAACCTCACCTTGATGCATTCACACAGACCTTAGACATTGGGCTGGACTGCCTTAAACACACAATCATTTCTATAACTCCACACAGACCACAACACTGCTGCTGTGAGGGCCTTCCACACCTGATGAACTTTCTTCCTAAACTTCCACCCCATCCACCAGAGTAAAAGACCATCTAAGGATCTGGGGATAACCCACTGCATACCCCACCAATTGATAATAGCAGACCAAAATTTTCAAGTAAAAGAACAATGGAGCATAACATGGTCAAGCGATTCAGTAGCCTCATGACAGAATATACAATTAAGGGCAGCTTCCCCTTCTAGAATTCCAAACCTATGTAACAATTCTTTAGTTTTCAGTCTTCCTCTCCAAGCTAGCCAAGAAAAAAATTTTGCTTTAGGTGGGGAGAAATTATTCCAGATAAGAGCAACTGGTCTATGAATGGGACCATCATTGAGCAAACCCCAAGCATAAACATCATTAACCTTAAAAATACCTGGTTGAGCAGCCTTCCAACCCAAGCTGTCATCTATATCACTTCTTAAAAGAGGGCCTGACCCCAGAGTAGTGGTCAATCTGACCAACTCACCTTCTTCCCAAGTGGTCTTTTGAAGTTGAAGTACCACCCAGATTGACTAACTCTTCTGGCAACTTGCACATTCAAGGAAATCTCTTTATCATTAACCAACTGGAATAATCTAGGAAATTGGCATAAAAGATTTGTTGAACCCAACCAATTATCTCTCCAGAAACTGATTCTATGCCCATTACCTATTAAGATTTCCACATTATCCTTATAAAATTGGAGAATACTGCCATTCCTTTGGGCCACTGATAAGATGTCTTTCCAAATGTGAGATATAGGGCCTTGGACATCCTTATCAGGGAACCATCTACCCCCAGCTGAACCATACTTTGCGCAAATAACCTTCTTCCACAGTGCCTCATCCTCTTGCCCATATCTCCACCACCATTTTAGGAGCAAACTAACATTAGATAACCTGATGTTTTTTATCCCCAACCCTCCTTGTTTCAAACTCAAGCACACTTCATTCCACCTAACTAGATGCAACTTCCTGCTATGCTCAGAATCACCCCATAAAAATGAGGCTTGAATCCTATCCATCTCTTTTGCAACACACTCAGGTATTTTAAAAAGAGACATGTAATACACCGGTAAAGCAGACAACACAGACTTAATGAGTGTGACTCTACCAGCAAACGATAACACTCTTCTCTTCCAACCAGATAACTTTTTCTTGAATTTCTCTATAACAGGCCTCCAAGTCAACCTCCTGCTAGGGCTGGCTCCCAGTGGTAATCCCAGATGCTTCAATGGTAATTTCATACTTAGACAATTCAATTTCGCAGCAAACTCATCAACATCCACATCTGCCGTACCCACCCCACACACAACACTTTTAGCAAAATTGATCCTTAGGCCTGAAATTACTTCAAAACACCTAAGGATTCTTTTTAAAGCCAAAATTTCTGACTCTTCAGCCTCACAAAACATCACTGTGTCATCAGCAAATTGTAAGTGAGAAATATTCAACCCATTTTCACCTACAAATGTACCTGTAAACAGCCCCACATCTTTAGCTCTTGATATAAGTATATTTAGACCCTCAGCTACTACATTAAACAAGAAAGGGGATAAAGGGTCCCCTTGCCTTAAACCTTTTTGAGGGCAAAACTCAGGTGATGGTGACCCATTAACAAGAATTGACACTCTTGCAGAAGAGATGCATTCCTTTATCCATTTGGTCCAAGTATTTCCAAAACCAAAATTCTCTAACATTTGGATGAGGAAATTCCAGTTAACAGTGTCATAGGCTTTTTCAAAATCCAACTTGATGATTAGCCCCTTTCTGTTAGTCTTCTTCCACCAATCCACAATCTCATTTGCAACAAGAACACCATCCAAAATATTCCTACCACTTAGGAATGCTGATTGGACACTATCAATGATTTTTGGCAACACTAATTTCAACCTGTTGGCCAGGACCTTAGCCACCACTTTATAGACTGAACTAATGAGGCTGATAGGTCTAAAGTCTGAAATTGATTCTGGACTATCTACTTTAGCCCTTTTCGTTAGGGGGCCTAATAGGTACACTTTTATACTTTAGGGGTCTATTTGTACTCTTTTATAGTTGGGGTAAAATAATACTTCTCAATAGTTTAAAGAGTTCATTTGTGCACTTTTATAGTTTAGGGGATCAAAATAATACTTTTTAATAATTCAGGGAGTCATTGTGTAAATAAAAAATCATTCTTCGAACTTGTTGATTCTATATGAATGCGAGATCAAAGGGCATCAATATCAAAACTCAGAAGAAAACAGAGGTAATCTCAAATTTTATTGAACCCCAATACTTATCTTTCACTATTATAATACTTGGTTTAGATAAAAACCAATCATAAAATCCTAGCATTAATGAAAAGAAAATCAAAATCAAATCCTTAATAAAATGTAAGAACCGCAAAGAAATAAAAATGAAAACACACCCAAAAACGTGCTCAAAATGATTGATTTCGGGCAAAATTTGAAAGGGTGATGACATCGATTTTGTACACTTTTGAAGTTTAGGAGATCAAAATAATACTTTTTAATAATTCAGGGAGTCTTTGTGTAAATAAATTAAAAAAAAAAAAATCTTTCTTCAAACTTGTTGATTCTATATGAATGCGAGATCAAAGGGCATCAATATAAAAACTCAGAAGAAAACAGAAGTAATCTCAAATTTTATTGAACCCCAATAGTTATCTTTCACTATTATAATACTTGGTTTAGATAAAAACCAATCATAAAATCCTAGCATTAATGAAAAGAAAATCAAAATCAAATCCTTAATAAAATGTAAGAACTGCAAAAAAAATAAAAATAAAAACACACCCAAAAACGTGGTCAAAATGATTGATTTTGGGCAAAATTTGAAAGGGTGATGACATCGATTTTGTAGCTCTAGTCGACAGCGATTTGGAAAGATGTCTTTCAAATTTCTTTAAGCTCGTGGCTGAAACAGCCTTAAGAAATGGGCCCATTGCGTTACAAATTACAACGGTCTCGGACTTCCATGTACTCCTTTACTACGCAAACTACGCACATACCATGCACAAATTTCTTATTTGCAATAAAGAACATAAAAAGGATGCACACCATTTGAATTTTTTATTTTTTATTTTTTTGAAAATAGTTTTATAACATATTACAATTGATGAATCTCTGATTCATTTTCTTTAAGCTTTTAGATTCAAGAGATTTGCAAGCTTGATCTTGAACTAAATGTGTAATGTTGATTTTCTTTCATCTTTGAATTTAAAAGTTTGATAACGAAACTTGAACGAGGGGTATGGAGGCTCAAACTCAAACAAAGAATTCGGATTTTGAAATTGCAGATACTTAAATTGTAACATTGTGGGTTTCCAAAACATTATTCATTTGTGGATCCATGGGTTGGCATTTCTTACGTAGTCAGTTGTTTGTTACTTTTCTAATCCCAACGTTGTAAGGTTTATATAGAACCTCATTAGTAGATTGATTATTTCATATTTAAAATTTTGTACTTAGAAGTTATAGATTTGGACTCATAATCAATTTCGAAGGTGAAACATCCGTCTAGGTATATACACCCCATTTTGATTGCCTCTAAAACATGAGCACCTTTGACACTCTTTGTTAGCCCCAAGGTTATTCAAATTCAAATTAGTAATGATTTTGATTATTGACAAATATCTTGAGCTCATTTTATTATTCAACTTTTCAAAATAATATTAGTGCTTCAAAGGTTCTAAAAGATGTACGCTTTTATAGTGTTGTTTTTCAATGATTTTTGGCCCCTCAAAACATGAAATTAGCACTTTGTTGCAAAACTCTATCTATACTTAAAATAGGTCCAAGGGTTGACACCAAGATAGTTAGGGTCGACACCAGAATGAAGATTATAATGCCTAAGTGTTCCAGTTGCAAGGGTTGACACCAAGACAATAAGGGTCAGAATGTAATCTAGCTACAAGGGTTGACATCAAGACAGAAAGAGTCGACACTAAATTTCAATATGCAATCTAGCAACAAGGGTTGACACCAAAAACATTATGGGTCCACACTAAATTTCATAATGCAATCCAGCAACAAGGATCGACACCAAGAATGATAAGGGTCGACACCAGGACACGTAGAACTCAACTCAGAGAAAAGAAGAGAGCAAAGGGTCGACACCCAATCTACAGTGGTTGACACCCGTAAAATCTGGGTTTTAAAAATCCAACTGCCAAATCAGATCTGGACTGACACAACCCTTTTCTCAACCACTTTTTCAGATTTATGTGTGGAATATTTCATCTTTTTTGACCTCTGAGTAGATCTTCTAGCACCATATCTTCTCCAAGAAGTTGACTTGTGAGGTTGAGCATTAAATAAAAGCTTGTGCATTTATTGAACCTTCTCTTTCCAAGACTAGTCTTCAGACTATATACACCATACTCTGATCAAACACAGCTGGAAGATATCTACCATAATTTGCTCCGACGGCTAGAAGATTCAAATCTCCTCTTTTCAACAGCTAGAAAACCATTAATGCTATAAAGATAAAGCTCTCCTTGTTCGATCTACACTTCTTCAATACAAGAAACCCAGAGCATTCAAGAACAGTTAATATGCTCCATTATACTTCCACTTTCATATCTGAGTGAGTCTTAAATTTCCTGTGAGCTTACACTTTCATATTCATCTTTTAAGAGAGAAAAATTTGTAAAAAGAGGACAGCTGTACCTCTTATTCTTATTCTTATTTTCTGAGTGAGACACTTATAAAGTGAGGCATTTTAGTGAAGAGATTTCCAACAGATTGAAGTAAGTCCTTTGTAAAATCCACAAGCTAGGTGAAACTTTGTGGTGCATTGATTCATAGTGAAAAAATTCTCAAGGAGGTACCTTGAGGAATGGACGTTGGTCGGTAAGCCGAACCACTATAAATCCTTGTGTTTGAGCTCTTCTTTCCCTCTCCTCTATTTTCTGTGTTTTAAATATCTGCTGCATTTACTCACTTAGTTTTTTAAAATTTATTTTCTGTACAAATTTTTATAACCCAATTCACCTCGATCTTGGGTTGCTTTCTTGTGTAACAATTGATATTAGAGCCTCGTCTCTAGTATTGTGACTTAACCGTCTTAGAGTGATCTATGGCAATCTCTAGCTTCTCTCTTCCTGAAGGTCAAGCCACAAACAAACCACCCTTTTTCAATTGCACAAATTTCAACTATTGGAAAATTTGTATGATCATGCATATCTAATCTATCGATTATGAGGTTTGAAAAATCATCTGTGATGGCCCCAAAGTCCCCACCAAAACCATAGATAGTCTGTTAGTTCCCAAACTTGAAAGTGAATGGACTAGTGCCGATTATAAAGATATTCAAACCAATATGAAAGACGTTAATATGTTGCATTGTGCACTTGATGCTACTGAGTTCAACAGAATATGCACTTGTACAACGGCGAAAGAAATTGGGGATAAACTTATTGTAACTCATGAGGGAACTACTCAAGTCAAAGAGTCTAAAGTTAGCTTGCTTATTCACAACTATAAGCTCTTCAAGATGAAACCTGATGAGAACATATCCCAAATATTCACCCGCTTTACAGATATTATAAACAATCTAAAATCTCTTGGGAAGACTTATACTAATGCTGAAATTGTTAGGAAAGTCCTCAGATCACTGCCAAAAAGTTGGGAGACCAAAGTCATCATAATGATTGAAGCTAGGGACTTATCAACATTAAGCCTTGACGAGTTAATGAGATCTCTCCTAACCCATGATCTCATTATGTAAGAAGGAAAAGAACAAGAAGACAAGAACAAGAAGAAAGGGATAGCCTTTAAGTCTACATCGAAATTTCAAGAGGAAGAAGAAGATGCTTCAGAAGAAGATGAAGAAATGACATTCATTACAAAGAGGTTCAAGAGGTTTGTGAAGAAGAAACAAGGTGTAAGGAAGTTCTTCAAAAAGACTTCAACAAAGATTTTCAAAAATGTGAAAATCATAAAAAAAAATCTGAAGTTACTTGTTATGAATGCAACAAACCGGGACACTACAAATCGGAATGTTCGGAACTTAAGAAACAATTTAAGATGGACAAAAAGAAAGTCATGATCGTAGCATGGGGAGAAGAAAGTGATGACAGCGACTCAAAGGCTGATATTGGCAAAAATGAAGTCACAAATCTATGCTTGATGACACTTGAAGATGAAAATGAGGAAAATGATGAATCCTTCACTTTTGACGAATTACAAACTGCCTTTGATGAATTGCATGTTGAATTTAAAAAACTAAGTTCAAAAAGTAGTTGTCAAAAGAAAATGATTTTGAGCTTATCACAAGAAAATGAATTCTTGACTTCTAAGATCAATACTTTAGAAAATGAAGTCTTGATAATGGACAAGGAGAAAGAATTTTCAACTGAAAAAGAATCTTCCATTTTTGAAAGAAAGAAAGTAGATGATTTGCAAAAAGGAAATGAAACTTTGAAAAAGGAGAAAATTATTTTAAATGAAAACGTAGAAGATTTAAAAAATGTTTTTTCAAAATTTACTCAAGGTAGAGATACCTTACATAAAATTCTTAAAAATCAAACTCAAACCTATGGAAGACTAGGTATTGGATATAAATCTTTTTCAAAAACAAAAAATTCCAAAAGGATCTTTGTTCATGCATCATCTAATCATTTTCATCTCACATGTCATTATTGTGGAAGAAAAGGTCACATCTCCTTCATGTCTTGCTAAGAGAAACTCATTTGTTAGAATGAAACTCCAAATCCTAACTCTCATGGACCCAATAAAGAATGGGTACTAAAAGGCAAACAAAAATCTAATTTTTGTAAGTGTGCTTTAGGTCAAAAGCCAGCAACAGGTGGTGGTACCTCAACAATGCGTGCTCAAGGCACATGACCGGCAATAGAGCAATGTTCTCAACCCTTAAATCCAAAGAAGGAGGTCACGTAACTTTCGGAGACAATAGTAAAGGAAAGATCATCGGTGAAGGTAGTATTGGTAAAGCCTCTTCACCCATTATCGAGAATGTGTTGCTTATTAAAGGATTGAAACATAACTTGCTTAGTATTAGCCAAATGTGTGATAAATGAAATCATGTATCTTTTGAAAAATCTCACTGCACCATTAAAAACTCTACTGATAACAAAGTGCTTTTTGTTGGCCATAAGCATAAAAATGTGCATGTATTTGATTTGCATAATTTTTCTTCTAATCATGATGTTAAGTGCTTATCTGCTATTAACGAATCAGGTTGGTTATGGCATAGAAGGCTCGGACATATTCATATGGACTTTCTTTCAAAACTTTTGAAATATGACTTAATTATTGGTTTACCAAAAATTGATTTTTAAAAATATAGACTTTGTGATGCTTGTCAACAAGGAAAACAAACAAGAGTTTCTTTCAAATCCAAAAACATTATTTTTACATCTAGGTCTCTTCAATTGTTGCATATTGACTTGTTTGGACCATCTAGAACTTTAAGTCTTGGCGGTAAATCTTATTGTCTTGTTTGTGTGGATGATTATACTAGATTTACTTGGGTGATTTTTTTGGCACACAAAAGTGATACTTTTCTGCATTTTCATCCCTTTGTAAATGTATTCAAAATGTGATTAGTCTTGCTATTTGTAGCATTAGAAGTGATCATGGTAGATAATTTGACAATAATGAGTTTATTCTATTTTGTAATGAGCATGGTATTGATCATAATTTTTCTACTCACCGAACTCTTCAATAAAATGGTGTGGTAGAAAGGAAAAATAGAGTTCTTGAGGAAATGGCTCGTACTATGCTTTGTGAAAATGATTTGCCTAGATATTTTTGGGCGGAAGCTGTCAATACAGCTTGTTATGTCATTAACTGTGCCATAATTAGACCCACACTTAAGAAAGCACCATATGAATTGTGGAAAGGAAGAAAACCCAACATTGGTCATTTGCGTCCATTTGGTTGTAAATGTTTTGTACTAAATAACAATAAAGAAAATCTTGGGAAGTTTGATGCAAAATCTAATGAAGCCGTGTTTCTTGGCTATGCAAACTCTAGTAAAGGTTATCGAGTCTTTAATAAGAGAAATTTACTCGTTGAAAGCAACTGCCTGGAATGATTCACTTAGGAACATTCCTTCTACATGAATCTCGTGCAGAATCACTTGGAAATCTTGGAATTGGTTAATGACGGTCTTTGAGTCCACCATTTTGAAGTCTAGAAATTGGCCAACGATAAATTTTTTTTCCTCCAACATCCTCGGTCTTGTACTTCTTGTCCAGAGCATCCCACAACTCCTTTGTCGACTTCTTGGCATAAAACACGTTCAACAGTGTATCTGCTAAGCCATTTAGAACATAGTTTTGACAAAGGAAGTCTAATTACTTCCAATCATCTAGAGTCATGAGCTTCTACTTGTCTTGTTCATTCTCCTCCATGGCTAGTAGATCCTCACTCACAAACCACAAAAGGCTAAAAGTAGTCAGGTAGAACAGTATCTTCTGCTACCACCTCTTGAAATTCACTCTAATGAACTTCTCTAGGCACTCATGATGGTTAAGCGGTCCTCTTGGAACAGTAAGAGTAGCAGCAGGGTTGGCCACAGAGGTCACAGCAACATGGTTAACCACAGAGGTCATAGTAAGGGTTGGCAAGCCAGTTGTCCTGGGGTTTTGATTACCACCAACATTAGCAGCATGAGCAACAACAGCAGCAGTAGTGACAGTTGCCATTTCTGAAAAATACAACAAAATTTCACAATTCTGTGTTTTCAGAAACTAACCTTAACACTACAAAATCCCAAAGTTGAAAATTTAATTTAAAACTAGTCTCACCACTTATCCTAGAATCGAACATAGCTAGGAAAGTTTTCAAGAAAACTGGAGGGGTCACATTGATCTCACTTAAGACCTAGTTAACCTTAAGCAAAACTTTCAAGAGCATGTTGACTCTTAATTCATGGGAAACAAATTTAGAATTAAGTTTTCCGAGAGATAAACTAGATTAAAACAAACCAAGTTCTAAAACTTAAAAACAATTAAAAATTACTACAACAATTATAAGCAAATAAAATGCTTCCAAAAATTCAAGCAAACAAACTTGCTTTAATATATTGGTAAATTAACCACAACCAAATCTCAAGCAAAAATTGCTTCAATTAAAAGAAATATAAACCAATCCAAATAGGATTCTATTGGTCCAAAAAATCCTTTCCACGCTTAGGTATTTACGTTCTATAAAAAGTTAGTAGTCCAAATTTTTTGTCTTATAGTCTCAAATACTATTCATTTGGATTTATATTTATTTTTCCCATTCATTTTCACATAGATATTCCTATGAAGAAAGTTAGCAAAAAAAAAAAAAACACAGCAAAATACAAAGCAAACAATAGCAAAATTAAGTAAAAAATTAAAATGCTAGACAAGTTACACAATTAAACTTATAACTCCCAAAAATTAACTTAAAAATAACTAGCAAGAGTTATATGAAATTATTACACAATAAACATGCAAATAATTCTAGCAATTATGCAAATAATTCTAGAGCAATTAACATGTAAGTTAAACTAAAAACTAGAAATAAACTCAAGCAAACAATTCTAGAACTGTAGAAAATAATAAGCATGTAATTTGACTTAAATCTAGAAAATTAAACATGCAAATTATCTTAAAAATTTAAGAAATAATAAACATGTGAATTAAACTCGAATGTAGTAGATATTGAACATGTAGATTATACTAGAAAACTAAAAAATAATTAGCATGGTATCTTTAACTACAATTTGAGACATTCATGAACATGCAAATTATATTATAGAATTATAAAATAAAAAGCATGCACAACATGGTAGGAAATTAAGAATCATGCCCATGAGATATAATGATTCTAGAACTAGACCCCAGGAAAAATATATTTGTTAAAATAAATTTAAATTTCTAATCAGAATGTGTTCGGCAAAAGTAAATTTATATTATTAATCCTTAACCGCATGCAACTTACACATAAGACTAAAGTCTCGTTTGGGAAGTGGCTAAAATAGTCAAAAAGTCAAAAAGCCAACTAAAACAAAACACATCACATCACCTCTCTACTTTTCTGCACACCTTTTCGTAAAAAGCCAAAAAATTACTAAAATAGTCTGTTCTCAAACCAAGCCTAAAACTGTAGTAAAACCAATCATATCGGGGAAAAAAATATTTATTCACTTAAATAAAGTTGATGAGATGGAAACAACATTTACTAGCATAAATATGAAATTCAATTCTATAGGAATTAGCAGAATAACATATATAAATCTGATGATGCAGTTCAACCAGGTGAATGGGCTAGACCGATCCAAGCTCCTCAGGCCCACTGGGTTGCCTGCAAGTAAGTTCAACGGGGAACAGGGTAGTCCCCCGGCGAACCCTCCGGTATGTGAATTAGAAAAGGTGGTAGACCAAAAGTGTAGAGTGAGAGAGAGAGAGAGATAGAAAACTTAACCTTCTTCCTGTCTTCAAGCCTTGCTTATATCCTTTGGTAATCATTTACATTTGTCTCGTCGTTCGACCTCCACGAAAGTTTACGCCGTGGTTAAATCTTGTTGAGGTGAGGATGCCATTAAATTTGAGGGTGTTATGCAATAAATCTTTGTGATGGGTTGCATTAATGGTGATGTGTTGTGGCAATAACTGCAGATCTTTGTCTGTGACATGGCCTGATACGCACCATACGTGTCCGAGCATCATTGGCCTTTCTGCTCGGTTGGCCTCTAGTTGTACGGGTTTCTTGACGGGTTGTGCAATGGGGTCTAACGGTGGGCTTGGGTTTACTCATGGTGGGCCGTGGCCCTTGTGGCCTACCCATGTCGTAGTCCCCATTCCCGAGTCGACTTTAGTCCACGAAGGAATAATGAGAAGGAGGATGGATTGGCGGTGGGGTGGGCGTGAGTCGGCCAGAGTGGGCGAGGCCCGTGCAAGGTGACCGTGAAGCGGGCGGAGCCGGCTGTGAGGGGTGACCGGCGAAGGCAGCCAGCGCAAGGGTGACCAGCGGATGAGGCCAGCGCAAGGGTGACCGGCGGATAAGGCAGGCCGCGAGGGTGATCGAGTGGAAGAACAGGGCTCAAGCGGCGTGAAGAAGAGCCATCCAAAAAAGAAGAAAGGAGGTGAGGTGGGAGAGGCCGGTCGCCAAGCAAGTAGAGGGGAGAGGTGGAGCAGACCCGGAAGGGGTGGGCGTCTCGGTAGGCGAGGTCCTTGTGACAAAGGACACCCGAAGTGGTGATAGCATCCAACGAGAGGGCGTTGTGGAAGACCCAATGAGAACAAGTGGGGCTGGGTGGTGAGGTGAGCCAAGTGGGGGGTTGGAGAAGACCCAGTGGTGTGAGCGAAGTTGGGTTGGTTGAAGCGAGCCAAGTGGGAGGAGCAGACCCAAAGGGGCTCTGTGCCTCAAGAAAGAGGAGTTGGGCGCCACAATTTACCATCTTGGCGTCTTTGTAGCCGGAAGGCTGGAGGAGATGGAGGCCCGGCTAAGGCGATGGCAGATCGCCTAGTGAAGATGGTGGAGGTCGACTCTGCGTTCGCCTCTGGATTCGTGAGGCCGACTGTTCGAGGTTGCTCGCCCAAATGGAGGTAACTACCTTGGCAGGGGCCGTGCTGAGGAAAACTGCGGCGGCCAAGATCAAAGCTGAAGAGGCCAAGGCAGACTTGACCAAGCTGAAGAAGGAGAGTGCTGTATGGAAGACTGCCTACATCGAGCTGCTATCAGTCAAGTCGGACTTGGAGGACACGCGCCGCAGGGTTGTGTCGCTTGAGTTCCAGTTGGCTGGTGAGCAGAAGAAATTGGAGGAGTCCTAGAAGGCCTGTGCCACTGCGGTTGAGCGGCATGAGGAGGCCATGGCCAATAACGAAGAGCTCGTCAGGCAGAGGGATGATCTGATCTGAAAGGTGAGGCTCTGCAAGGAGGTGGAGAGGACGGCGCACAGGCTGGAGCGAGGAGAGCTGCGCCAAGGAGTGGGAGGAGGCGGAGTAGGGTGGGCGTGGAGAGGAGACCTCTTTGAAACAATTTGAAGTAGAGAGGGGAAGGTTGACTGCTGAGGGGGGAGGCCTGGAGGAGGGAGCTGGAGGCTGAGAGAGCCAAGGCTACAGCTAACAAGGAGGCCCTACAAAAGGAGCTGGAGTAATGAACTTATGGAAAAATTCAACTTCATGACAGAATGAACTTGAGATAAGTGAGCCAGGTGAACTTGAACTTGTGAGATTGGATTGATAAAATTGGACCGATGAATTAAAGAGGGTGAACTTGTGAATCTGAACTTGAATTTGAACTTGTTAAATTAAAAATTCCATCATGCAGAGTAAGAGTAAACTGATAAAATTCCTTTATGCGAGTGAGATTGAATTTGGTGTAAAATTCGATGAATGAGGGTAGGAAAGTGGGTTTTAATTTAACTAAGTGGAGATCTTTGTAAATTTTGTGACTGAACTTGTGACTAAGTGTTCTCCCAAGGCTATGCTAGTACTTGTTTATTTGGGTCTTGATGTTGAAAGTGCTTTCGGTCGGAGGCTTTTGAAGATGCTCGGTCGACCAAGGCTTTTGTAAGTGCTCGAGGTCGGATGAGGCTTTTGAAAGTGCTTTCGGTCTGGCGAGGCTTTGTAAGTCTTTCAGTCGGATGAGGCTTTTGAAAGTGCTTTCGGTCTGGCCGAGGCTTTGTAGGTGCTCGAGGTCGGATGAGGCTTTTGAAAGTGTCTTTCGGTCTGGCCGAGGCTTTGTAAGTGCTCGGGTTGGGTGAGGCTTTTGAAAGTCTTTCGGTCTGGCCGAGGCTTTTGTAAGTCTTTCGAGGTTGGGTGAGGCTTTGAAAGTCTTTCGGTCTGGCCGAGGCTTTGGGTACTCAGGTCGGATGAGGCTTTTGAAAGCGCTCGATCTGGTAGGGCTTTTGTAGGTGCTCGGGTCGGGCTGAGGCTTTTGAAAGTGCTCGGTCTGGCCGAGGCTTTTGTAGGTGCTCAGGTCGGACTGAGGCTTTTGAAAGTGCTCGGTCTGGCCGAGGCTTTTGTAGGTGCTCAGGTCGGACTGAGGCTT
This sequence comes from Camellia lanceoleosa, assembly GCA_025200525.1. NCBI lineage: Eukaryota > Viridiplantae > Streptophyta > Magnoliopsida > Ericales > Theaceae > Camellia > Camellia lanceoleosa. The sequence goes on from CM045771.1 coordinate 1,522,095, forward strand.
TGAGTGCTGTAAATGAAAGTTTCATGGGCGACATTGACGGTTGAATTATAGCAGGTTGGGAATCCAGTCGATATTTGTATTATGTATTGAAAAAGACAAATACAACAAATTTGACAATACAAAAGTAAGAATTCATTGATAGTAACGCTTGATGTTGACATTCGAGGATGGGGAGGTCGCGGCCGTCCATGTCTTGAAGCCGATAGGTGCCTGGTCGTGGTCGGGCTTTCACCACGTAAGGCCCTTCCCATTTGGCTGCTAATTTGCCCTCGGTTGGATTCTTTGTGGCAAGAGTTGCCTCTCTCAAGACAAGGTTGCCGGTGGAGAACTCCCGTGGTCGGACTCTGCGGTTGTAGTGTGTTCTCATTTTCTGCTGGTACTAAGCCAATCTGACAGCGGCGGTCTCTCTGAGCTCTTCGATAAGATCCAGGTATGCTCGACGGAGTTCTTCGGTTGAGGCGAGATCCGGATGTAAGACCCTGGGGGTGGGCAGACCGACTTCTACCGGAATGACCGCCTCAGCGCTATATGTTAAGCGAAAAGGGGTTTCCCCAGTAGGAATCCAGGCAGTGGTTCGGTAAGCCCAGAGTACATGTGGTAGTTCCTCAGCCCAGAGGCCTTTAGCAGCTTCGAGCTTAGTTTTGATGATCTTCAGGAGAGAGCGGTTGGTGACCTCAACTTGGCCATTTGCTTGGGGATGACCGGGAAGAAGCATGGTTGAATTTGGAGATCTGCACAAAATTTCTGTATTTAGCATTGTCGAGCTTGCCGTTGTCGGATCTGATGGCACGAGGATGCCAAATCTGCAGACAATCGATTGCCAGATAAACTTGGTGGTGTTCCGCTCGGTGATTGTGGCGAGGGGTTCTGCCTCGACCCACTTGGTGGGAGTCACTGAACACGCGGATGTGGCTAACACCAATGTCTTTGGCTAGACGAAGTCCTGCTATCAATGCTTCGTATTCGGCCTCATTGTTGCTGGCCGCAAACAAGAGGCGGAGGGCACATTTGAAATAACCCCCTTCGAGGGATGTGAGGATGAGGCTAGCCAAGCTTCCTTCCCTGCGAGACGAGCCGTCGACATTGAGTGTCCAACAATGAGGATCTTCGGGCTCTGGTGAAGTTGGTGGGGGTGGAGGGTTAGTTGTTGGGGCTGGATTGGTGAATTCTAAGATGAAGTCGGCTATGGCTTGCCCCTTGATTGCTGTCCGGGGGCGATAAGAGATGTCGAACTGGCTTAGTTCTACTGACCACTGCATTAGTCTTCCTGAGAGCTCGGGTTGCTGCATGACCTTCTTCAGGGGCTGGTCGGTGAGAACCACTATGGAATGGGCTTGGAAGTAGGGGCGGAGTCGTCTGGAGGCAGTGACCAAGGCCAGGGACAGCTTTTCTAATAGGGGGTAGTTCTGCTCCGCTCCCCTGAGAGCCCGATCACGATGGAAGAGCCGTTGGGTGAGCCGTCCTCTCGGCGAGGGTTGCGATTCGATGTGCTTGATACTGCTAGGTAGAGGAAGAGGGGCTCACCGGTAATTGCCTGTGAGAGAAGGGGAGGATTGGCCATGCACTGTTTTAACTGTTGAAAGGCTTCTTCTGATTCAGTTGTCCATTCAAAAGTCTGCCGAAGGACTTTGAAAAATGGTAGGCACTTATCCGTTCTTGGGGAGATGAAACGATTGAAACGCCACTCTGCCGGTGAGCCTTTGGACCTCTTTAACGGTTTTGGGTGACTGCATCTCAATCAAGGCCTTGATCTTCTCTGGGTTGGCCTCGATGCCGTTGGTGACCATGAAACCAGAACTTGCGGATCCTCGCCAAAGGCGCACTTCTCTGGGTTGAGCTTCATCGATATTTGTGGAGGTGGCAAAAGTCTCTCGTAGGTCGGTGAGGTGGTCGATTGGAGAGTTTGCTCTTGACTAGCATGTCATCCACATACACTTCCATGTTCGTCCGTCGATGGTGGAAGACTGTATTGACTAAACGTTGGTAGGTGGCCCCAGCATTCTTTAGTCCGAACGGCATGACACGGTAGTGGTAGGTGCCCCGGTCAGTGATGAAAGATGTGTGTTCCTGGTCGGATAAGTGCATCACGATTTGGTTGTACCCTGAAAAAGCATCCATGAAGCTGAGCATTTGATGACCAGCCGTGGCGTCGACCAGTAGATCAATGCGGGGGAGGGGATAGCTGTCTTTGGGGCAAGCTCGGTTCAAGTCGGAGTAGTCGACGCAGAGACGCCACTTGCCATTGTTTTTGCGAACCAGGACCACATTGGACAGCCACTTAGGGTAATCCACATTTCGGATAAATTGGGCCTCGAGGATTTTGTCAACCTCTGCAGCTATGAGATTGTTGCACTCTGGATGGAAAATACGCTGCCTTTGTCGGTAAGGTCGGAAATGAGGCTCAATACTGAGGCAGTGGGTTATGAAAGAGGGGTCGATGCTTGGCATGTCTGCATGAGTCCAGGCGAAGACGTCTCTGTGTTCGGTCAGGAGAGAGGTGAGGTCGGCCTTGGTTTGGGGAGGTAATTGACTGCCGATTTTGGCAGTTTTGAGTGGGTTGGTGGGATCGATGTTAACTTCGACGAGTTCCTCCACAGGTTCGCCTCTGATCAGTTCGTCCTCATCTCGGACGTCAAGTCCTTCAATGATCATTGCCTCCTTCAGTTTGACCTCTTTAAGTGAGGCCACGTAACATTCTCTAGTGACGGTCTGTTCTCCTCTGACCGTTCCGACCCCGAAATCAGTAGGGAACTTGAGGGCAAGGTGGTAGGTAGATGTGATGGCTTGGAAGGCATTGAGGGCGGTGCGGTCGAGGATGATGTTGTAAGTAGAGGGGAATCAACAACAAGGAAAGTAAGCAACTTCGTGGTCTGCCGTGGGTACTCTCCAATGGTGATGGGGAGATCAATGGAGCCAATAGAGGTCACCCGGTCGCTGGTGAAACCAACCAGAGGAGTTTGGAGTGGGGACAGGCTTTCTTCCCCGATCTTCAGTTGGCGGAAGCAGTTGAGGAAGATGATGTCTGACGAGCTGCCATTGTCGACGAGAACTCGTCTGACCTTATAGTTGGAAGAGCGATTAAAATGACAAGGGGATCATCATGAGGATAACGGATACCAGTACAGTCGGCGTCCGTGAAGGTGATTGGTTCTGTCCACTGCTTGGGTTGTTTGGGGGGTCGGTCTATTGTGGCGACTGCCTTATCTGAGCCCTGTCGTATTTTTCTAAGTTCTGCCCTCTGAGCTGAGCGGGATGGTCCCCCACAGGCAAGACCACCTGATATAACTCTAATTTCGCCAACTGGTGGAGGTGGATTACCTTGAGGCCGAGGTGGTTGGGGGGGTCGATCATGCCCCTGGTCTGGTTGGGCTGGTCGCCGCGGAGGGGTGTGTCGGCGATTGTCTCTGTAGGGCTCGGTCCTTTGCCTTTGCTGAGAGCGGGTGTCTGTGAATCGACTTAGATGCCCCTAGCGAATGAGGGTCTCCACTTGATCCTTGAGGCTGATGCAATCATCGGTGTTATGGCCATGGTCCTGGTGGAAACGGCAATATTTGGACTGGTCTTTTCGATTGGAAGGGTTCCGTGGAGGGAGAGGCCACTTGAGGGGTAGTCATTTGGATCACAGTTAAGGACATGTTCCATGGGAGAGTTGAGGGTGTATATCGCTCGAACCGACAGGAGTCTTCTTGGTCTTGGTCTTGAGAAGTCGGTTGGTATAGCGGGGTGTTTGGCTATGATACTGAGTGTTGCTGGGTTCTTGGTCTTTTCTCTTTTCTCAAGGGGTCGGGTCTTTAGCTGACGGGTCTTGCCGAGCAGCTAGTGAATCCTCGGCATTCATGTATTTTTGGGCTTTGGAGAGTAGGGCTGCCATGGAGGTCGGGGGGTTCTTGGAGAGGGAGAAGAGGAAGTCAGAGGACCGCAGACCGGCCATGAAGGCTGTGAGGATGACCTTGTCGTCGTTTTCGACAACTTGCAAGGCTTCAGTGTTGAAGCGAGTGACAAAGCTGCGCAGTGATTCCCCCTCGGTCTGACGGATGTTGAGCAGCTGGGTGGCCGGGCGGCGTTGATGTTGGGCGCCGATGAAATGGCTCAAGAAAGAGTCACTGAGATGCTGGAAAGTGGAGACCGAGTCCGGTGGTAACTGGCTAAACCACAGCCGAGCCGACCCCTTCAGAGTCACGGGAAAGGCTCGGCACATGATCTCGTCGGGGAAGGCATGAAGGATCATGAGGGTGCGGTAGGTCTCCAGATGGTCGATCAGGTCTGTCGTGCCATCGAAGGAGTCAATGGTAGGCATCTTGAACTTGGGGGGTAGGGGCTTGTCTCGGATGGAGGCGACAAACGGGGAGTTGGCTGTGGTGGAAGGCTTATGTTGGATATTCTGCATGACCCCTTGGAGTTGGAGTTTCATGGCTCGGAGTTCAGCGTCCCAAAGGGGAATGTTGTCACCGCCAGAGGGAGATGATGTTGACTGGCAGCTTCTCCCTCAGGAGCTGGAGCTATGACTGATGGACGTGGAGGTGGAGGGGGCGGATGTATATGTGGGTGAGAGGGTTACAAGCCCTCCGAGTTGGGAGGATTGGGGTGTGGGACAGTATGGCCCGGAGCTTGTTCTGGATGGGGTGGAATAACTGGAGGTGGGGGAGGAATAGGGAGGTTCCGTTGGAGCAGAGCATTGATTAAGGCCTGGTTTTGTTCAGCCATACGGTTGATGCTGTTGGTGAGTTCGATGAAGTACTGTGGTGGGTTGTTTGGATTGGGAGGGTCGGTCTGGTGATCGGTAGCATTATGGTGGGAAGCCATGGATCTAGTCGTGACCATACACTTGTCGAGTGAGGTGAGGAGGTTATCGGAACAGGGTCTCCGACGACAATGAACACAACTGGCGCACGGACAAACCGGTGTTCCCACAGACGGCGCCAACTGATGATGCAGTTCGACCAGGTGAATGGGCTACATCGATCCAAGCTCCTCAGGCCCACTGGGTTGCCTACAAGTAAGTTCAACGGGGAACGGGGTAGTCCCCCGGCGAACCCTCCGGTGTGTGAATTAGAAAAGGTGGTAGACCAAAAGTGTAGAGAGAGAGAGAAAGATAGAAAACTTAACCTTCTTCCTGTCTTCAAGCCTTGCTTATATCCTTTGGTAATCATTTCGCTGTCTCCGTCGTTCTGACCTCCCCGCTGAAAGTTTACGCCGTGGTTCGTCTTGTTCAGGGTGAGGGGATGCCATTCCGGCTGAGGGGTGTTGTCGCAATAAAGGCTGTGATGGGTTGCATTAATGGTGATATGCTGTGGCAATAACTTTGCAGATCTTTGTCTGTTGACATGGCCTGTTCGGCACCCGCCACGTGTCTGGGCATCATTGGCCTTTCCTGCTCAGTTGGCCTCCAGCTGTACCGGGTTTTACTGACCGGGTTGTGCAATGGGGTTTAAACGGTGGGCTTGGGTTTACTCATGGTGGGCCGTGGCCCTTGTGGGCCTACCCATGTCAAAATCAATTGAAATTCTAATCATGAATTGGTGAAATAGTAAGAAGCATATAAATATATATAAATACATTGAACAAATCCAAAATAGTGCACAGCAGTGCCAAAGTGCTAGGGCAGTGCAACAATTATATTAGAAACGAAACATTACAAACAATTAACATGCATATCCCTTCAGAAAATAAAACCATTTTCTGTAATTTTTCCTTGATTAACAAATGCAAACCAGAGAACTCATATAATGGGGAAATTAATCTAGTACAAAATATGATGAATCTATTTGTCTAATTTCATGAAAAACATATAATATGTTTTAAGATTGTTGTACAAATTGTGTAACTAGATAAAATAAATAAATAGATTCATATGAAATTAAATTTATTTACAGAATAAAAAATCATGGAATTACATCATACAACTTCATGAACATAAATACATATAATAAAACTTAAGGAAAAGAAAGCAAACAGAAGCATGTGTGATACAGTCTCCTTAAAATAGATTCGCCGCTTCACTATGGGTGTTGGAGGTATATCGGTGTCTGTCTCCCAAGATACGACGGTATAGACCCACTAATGCAGAAACAACTCCTATTTAGCTCCAGCGAACGGACAATGGCAGTACTCTCTCACACTAGAAGAAGAATATAGGAGCAGAGTGACTGTATAGTATGGAAGCTAAAAATTCTGTGTCAAAATCAAGGAAGATGACCTCCTTTTATACATAATGGAGGAGAGATGAGGAGCCTCCTAACCATGAAAGCTGGAAACAAATGCTGCCCATTACACCTGCAAAATTGATAGGGAATAAGTGTGTAAGTTACACTTTATATACACATGTGTGTATATCTGTAGCCACCAAACAAACTTGGCCCAAAAAGATTACATTGGTGGACCACCAATCCAACTCAACCCAAACCTAACCCATTCCAGCAAGTCTCAAGCCTCAAGCCCAACTCCAAAGGACCCAGACCGGTCCGGTCTGATCCGGCACAGGCAGACGGGTGTCTCACGCGTGTGTGGCAATTTTGCATAACCAACGTCGACCATAGTTTTGGCCCAAGCCCATCTTTAAAGCATCCATAACTCTATTCTTTTAGAAAATTTGGATGTCCCAAAGGGCTCATGCCCTTATCAAAATCTTGAAATTTAAATACCCATCAATATTTTCCTCTACAATTAATGTAGGATTGATAGTTATATACAATTCCTAATACCTCATTCACGAGGCCAACTTTATGAGATAATTTCTCATTCAATCCTTAATGGTTTTTTTTTTTTTTTTTTTTTTGGATCAGCAAAGAAAATGAATTTTATTGATGAAACAAAAAGCTATTACATCAAAAAAAAAAAAAAAAAAAGAAGAAGAAGAAGAAGAAGAAGAAGAAGAAGAAGGAGGAGGATGAGTGCAAAAAGCATCATAGTGAACCAAATCAATCCCAACTAGGTTGGCACCAATAAGACCAGCCAATCATATGCTAGCACAACATCAGGAGTTGGTGAGGAACCAACCACAAACACCTCAATCAACCTCACCCCAGTACAATCTAACCAAACCTAATACAATTCGAATAACCAAAAAATTACAAACCATCAAGAAACATGACAAAGTGCATAACAGTAGCAAACTTCACAGCAACAATCCACACCGATCAGTAACACTCCTTTTCACCTAGACCAGCAGCACACCTTACAGATTAGCAGCAGCAATCCGAAAAAAAAAGAAAAAAAAAAGACAACTGCTGTCAATATGTAATAACCTAACCCTCTCATATGCCTTACATCCCTAGTTCTATGAGAAATTACATGTTTAATGTGAAATTCCATGCTAAGTTATGCTTATATGTGCAAATTATTTGAACATGTATTTCTATCTGTTCATTACTGGAATACATCTGTTAAAATTAAGACGTTAACTTGGAAATTTAAGGTCGTAGGGGCGCGATAAACCAAAATTGAGTACGAGAACATGCTATTAGGAATTTTAAAAGTTACTTGAGAGGTTTAATTGAAAATTTATTTTGTCTGATTCGCTAAGGCTCATTTGGCAAGTCTTGAAGCCAAAGACTTATCATGTTTTATATAAGTCCCTTTTTGAACTCATCTTCATATATGTATTGTGTGGAAATTTTGGAGAGCACCTAAGAGAGAGAGAGAAAGAAGAGAAGAAAGGGAGAAGAGGAAAGTCATAGGATTTGGGGATTCCAGAACTTGCTAGGAACAATTGAAGAATCCAACTTAAGGTAAGTGTAGATCATTAGTAAACTCTCAATTCCTCTTTAATTGGTTAGAGTTAAGTTTTGACTTGAAGTATTCTTATACCATGAAAGCTAGGGTTATAATTGGGAATAATTGAATCTCATAAATAACCATGAATCTCTTAAATATGTATGAAGGGAAACTTAGTCACTTGATCTCTCTATGTTGTGTATAATCTTACTCTTCTGTATGTTAAATTCACATAAATGGAAAGCTAGACATTGCACATGTATATTTACATAGTGTGAGTGAGGGAATCATGGAACTTTTGAGGTGTAAAAGCCAAAGGACTAGAATTTCATGTTTATATGTTTACATGCTATGTTTTTGGTGTGCATCTCCCTTGAATTTGGCTATGTGACTACCCCTTGTGCACTTGGAATGGTTGAAGTTTCGGACAAAAAATAGGGTAAACAACTGCACATGCAGGGCCCATGGCTGTATGTACAAGAGGCACAGCCACACATGCGAAGCTCACAGCTGCACGTACGGAAAACAGGGAAGAAGGTTGGGGGTATTTTGCTAAAAAGACACGTACGGCCCGCACATACGGCACACCTTTCCGCACGTGCAGCAAGGACTTCTGCATGTGCGGCTCAAGTTGGAAAATTCTGGAACTTTCTTTCGCCCTCCTCGACCCTCCAAACGTGTTATTATATCCGTTTGATGTTCCTATAATGCATTTAATTGCATGAAACATAGCGAATCAAATAATGCAAATTGAAAGAAAACTAAGAAAGGATGTTATACTTACGGTTTATGTGATATGTGTAGGGCATCCGCAGAAGGGAACCAGCGCTTACCTACATCACTGTGAGTGGTAGTAGCATAGTATGATGTTCTGTTCACGTATTATGTTGTGTATGTGTTGTTTAAGATCCTATTCACTCCTTAGTGAATGCCTTATGTTATATGAGATATGTTGATATATGTTGATATATGTTGAACCTTGGCATGTGAATTATGGACCCAAGGTCATTTTGTCTGTTGATACGATGGGCTCAAGTTTGTTTTGCTACTATGATGGGCCTAAGGCCATTCTATATTATGATGGGCTTGAGGCCGTTCTGTATTTTATTAGGCCTAAGGCCGTTTCTGGATTCTATTGGGCCTAAGGTCGTTTTGTCTTACATGGGCTCGAGGCCGTTCTTAAAAGGAAAAAATGCGTGAAATTATGATATGTGAATATGCATTGTTAACCCATGTTGTTATTTTTTTCTTTTTATTTGTTTGTACTACTATCATTCACTGAGCCTTGCTCACTCTACTCTCTTGAATGTTTTGTAGGTAACCAGCTTGCGGGTCAACCCTAAGTCAACTCAAAAGCCTGCAGCTAAACCCGTTTTGCTGAGTCACCCGAAGTGACTCTTTTGTTATATTTTGGAAATCCCTATGATGGCATGTTTTATTATCATTTTTGGGAACGATAAATATGTATGTAGGTGTTGTTAAAACTTAACTTACGAGTTGATTCACTTTTTGCATTCTGTAAAGAGAATGGTACCTAGAGCGTTATGTATATATATAGTAATGCAACATGATCCTGGCATCTAAACACAGCTCCATGAATGTTTATTTTTCTATTAATTTGCTTCCGTCTAGGCCCCAAGATTGAGTAGCGTTTAAAATAACTAAGTTAAGGCCTCGAGTCAGGCAGGTCATGTCCAAACTTTTAGGGGCAGGTTTAGGTCGTGACACAATAACTCTACCATCATATACTAAGATCTCCACTCCCTTACAAGTTGATTCACCCATAAAACACTATACCTATCAATAACTCCACCATTCCACAAATAAAGAAGAGAAACAAACAGTAGAGGACAAACAACCAGCTTCCATTACAAAAGAGAAACAAACAATAGAGGACAGACAACAACCTTCCATGAATCTCCTCAAAGAAGAAAAACAAACAACAGAGGAAAAACAACAGAGGACAGACAACAACCCTCCATGAATCTCCTCTACCCACAAGAAACAAACAGCATGCATAGTATGAGAAATCAACAGACAACATTCATCGCAGACAACAATCCTTCATGAATCCCCTCTGCCCACAGCAAACAAACAGCATGTATAGTAATCGACAGACATAGAAATCAACAGACAACAATCCTCCATGAGAAACCAACAGATAACCTTCCTCACAGATTAGATAATTGAGCAGAAGGCTGAATAGCTGTCACGACCCAAACCCGCCCTTATGGGTTTAGCACAATGGCGGCGATGTCCGATGATTACCGAAGGCACATAACGATAAAAAGCGATATCTGAGTTCGATTTGGCGGAAGCCAAAAGCGATGAATTAAAAGATGTCCAATGAGTTGTGACAGTCTGTATGCAAAAAGACTTTTCGTACATATTCACGTTCAGAACAAAACAGTATATACATACATATACAATCATCCGGGACGGGGACCCAATCCCTATTGGAACAGTACAGTATGATTATCATTCAGTCTATACAGTATTACAAAACCAGATACAAAAAGGGAAAATCTAAAACACCCTCAAAAAGCCCTAGCCTGAGGGACTTGGAACCTCGCAGTGAGGCACCGTGGTTGGCTTGACAAAACGGGAGCTTAGCCTGACGCTCCTAGCAACGGTTTGGTGCCTGTACACCTACATATATATATGAGCAGTGAGCTAAAGCCCAGTGAATAACATATGCGTAAAGAGGTTAAGAATGAATGTCCTTTCAGTATTGAAAATAGTCAATTATCAGTATATCAGTCATTCAGTTTGTGGTTCATATTTCGTGCCATAACAGTCATTCAGAAACTATAATAGTCATATGTGGTACATCCAATAGCAAACAGTACAGTAGGTCTTAACAGATCGAACAGTCAGGTGATGGCCATCATATCGATGCTTGATAGTGGTTCCAAACATGGGAACCGACAGAGATCTCTATAACAGTAGCGATGCAGATCTGATGTGATGAAATTTCCATGGACGCCATGAATACAATTCACAAATAGGACAAACATTCATTCAGTAAGAAATATCATTTCAGAAAGCAATACAGTTGTTCATTCAGAAAATATTCATGATTGAACATATCTTTACAACATTGTTACTCACAGAGTTCTAGGCTACAGATAAGTTAGTGCACGTCCTCGGATGCCAACCCTACATAGTTACAGGATGAACACACACTAAGTCTCATACTTGGGAATCGAAGACTTAGTCCCTACTTAGACTCGGTGTGGTTCTACATCAATATCCTCATTAAGATGCCTTAAACATGCCCTAGGAATGCCTAGGATGGAAAGAGGATGCAAAGATGTACTTATAAACACTTTTCAAAATTTTCAGAAAACAGGGGTCTCGCTCGAGTGTGGATTTCTACGCTCGAGCGGACATGCAGACAAAGGAGCTCCACTCGAGCGTGACTTCCGTCGCTCGAGCGGACTACAAGCTACAGTAAAAATACTGAATGCTCAAAATTCACACTCGACGGGCGTTCGACCCTCGCTGGAGCGTGAGACACAAGTCCTCGCTCAAGCGTGAACTCTCTCGCTCGAGCGGACTATAAACTCATGCAAAGTACTGGATACACGCATTTCATGCTCGAGCGTCACTTTCCTCGCTCGAGCGGAAGGCATGATCTCTGATTGTATGCTCGAGCATGGAGTTCCTCGCTCGAGCGTGGGTCCAAAATCTAGAAATTCCAGATTTGAACCTCAAACTCAAAATCAACTTTTAATGCATCAAATTCGATCCTTTTGGGCCAATTTTCTGGAAAACACTTTTAAACTCATAATATAACATGTTTCAAAGATCAATTTGAGAAATCAAAGCCCAAAGGTAGTTCAATTAAATATAATTTCAAAGAAGTTTTCATGAACATGAAGAACAATGCAAATTCAACACATGTATGGGTTCCTTGGAACTCCAATGTGCTAAAACAAGATCAAATACAAGATTTAACTTCAAAACATGGTGAGTTCATGGATCAAGACCCAAAATATGAACATGCATGCAACAATTTTCATGAAACAACTTCAATATAAAAGCATGCATGCAAGATCTAGCTCTCAATTCAACAATCTTAAATCAATTCTTGACTCAAAAACTCTAATCTTCCAAGAACCATGAAAAGACTAACTTAACTCACAATTAAGAGGATAAATGTCCTACCTTAGGTCTCCAATTTCAAATGTAGGAGCTCAAATTGCACAATTAGCCTTCAATTCTTCTAGTTTCCAAGCCAATTCTCAAATGAAGCTAAGTTTCCCCTCTCTCACTCTTTCTCTCGGTTTGGTCTCTCCAGGATGAACAAGAATGAGATGCAAGACTAAGCCTCAAACAATATTGGTGAAGTGGCCCACTAGGTGGCAAATTAGTAAATAAAGCCAGCTTATGTAATTTAACATTATTAAATCTAAATTAATCATACCAAATCACATTTCAATTAAACATGTCATAAAATCACATTAATTCTAATTAACACAAAACACTAATTCATTTCTGGTTCGGCCGCCGATAAGGCCTTCAATTTGTAGTTTAAAACATAAAACATGAACAGATCATTTAACAGTTAGCAGATAGAATCGCATTCAAACTAACACACTCAATCAATCAGTTCAAAAATTTCAGTCAATTAACATGCTTAATCATAGATTAGCACTAATCAATGGTGTTATCAGTAAACAGTAGTGAGGGTTATCACAATAGTAGAGTATGACAGCAACACAAATGAGTAAACAAAGCAGATGAACAGCAGAGTATTACAGCAGAACAAAACATCAGCAAAGTAATTAATTCATCAAATGCACCTTCTGATTTGGTTTAAATTGGATACAAAGTCATGAATGGAATAAGAGTTCCCAATTGAATGGCACTTCAACCAGATTGCAACTCTAAACTTGATAAGCTCACAGATCTCTATGAAGTTAGGATGAGCACTATTGAACATACAATCATTCCTAAGCTGCCAAATTAACCACATGACAACAAGTGGGATGGCATTCCAAATTTGGAGGTCTTTCTTTCTGATTTTAGTACCAGACCACCAAACAAATAAGTCTACCACAGAGCCTGGGCATACCCAACATAAACCCCACCAATCTATGATGTTGGACCAAATTTTCCAGATAAAGAGACAATGAAGCAACACATGAACAATGGTCTCAGAATCAGCTTTACAAAAAATACACTAAGTGGCATCCTCCCCTCTAAGAATACCAATATTATGAAGGAATCTGAGACGTTTTAATTCTGCCTTTCCAAGCCAGCCAAGAAAAAAATTGTACTTTTGGTGGTGTGATGTTATTCCAAATGAATTTAGGAATAGACAAAACTGAACCTCTGTGGGACTGCAGCCAACAAAATAACTCACTAGATTTGAAGACACCTTGGCTAGAACCTTTCCGTCTCAATCTATCTTCCACACCAGACTGTAACAATGGCCCATTACCCAATAAGATTTGCAGATTTTGGACTTCCTCTACTTCTCATGCCAACAGAGACCTCTTGATGGTTAAATTCCAGTTGTAATAACTAATTTTCCTATCCAAAAAGTCTTTAAGAGAACCATCTTTATCAGAAGAGAGACTAAATAATCTAGGAAATTGAGACTGAAGACATTCACCACCTAACCAACTGTCCTTCCAAAAGGAGATACTAGCCCCATTACCAACAACTAATTCTGAGTTATCTAAGAAATAATTTACTAAGGTAGGGTTACCTGAAGCTAAACCCATAATGTCCTTCTAAATCCAGGAGCAATTAGTAATTTTACCTTGGGAGTGGAACCAACTGCCTGATTTGGTGCTGTATTTGCTACAGATCAATCTTCTCCATGGGGCTTGATTTTCATAACAGAACCTCCACGGCCAATTAGCAAGTAGACACTCATTAACTTGGCCCAAACTTCTAATGCCTAACCCTCCTTGATTTTTTGCCATTGAAACATCCTTCCAACTGACTAGATGAACCTTTCTTTTGACATCTGAGTCTCTCCATAGAAAGGAAGCTTGAATTTTATCCACCTCTTTGATTACACACTTTGGCATTCTAAAAAGAGAGAGATAGAAGATTGGAAGGCTTGATAAAACTAACTTGATGAAGGTAAGTCTTCCAGCGAACAATAGAAGTCTCTTTTTCCAGCCATAGAGTTTACCTTTAAATTTATCCAATACAAGTTTCCAAGTTGTTTTCCTTCTAGGGTTAGCACCAAGTGGAAGACCAAGATACTTTAATGGCAACTTTTGAGTAAGGCAGTTTAGTTTCAATGAGAAATCATTGAACAAAGTCTTAGAGACACTAATTCCTCAAACTACACTCTTATGGAAGTTTATTTTCAGACCTAACATAATTTCAAAACATCTAAGAATTGTCTTTAAAGTTGTGATTTCAAGCCAATCTGCCTCACAGAATAGGATAGTATCATCAGCAAATTGAATGTGAGTGAATTCCAACCCCTTAGGACCAACAACAGCCCCTCTAATTAAACCCAAATCCTTTGCTCTTGTTAATAACATATTCAACCCCTTTGCTACAATGTTGAAGAGAAATGGAGAGAGTGGGCCACCCTGTCAGAGACCTCTTTCTGGTTGAATTTCATCTGTAGGTGAACCATTGACAAGAATGGAAATCTTTGCAGTTGATAAGCAAGATTTCATCCATCCCAGCCATTTGGAGCCAAACCCGAACTTTACAAGCAAGTCAAATAGAAACTCCCAATTCATCGTATCGAAGGCTTTTTCAAAATCAAGCTTGATGATCACCCTTTGCTTGTTTGATTTTTTCCACTAATCTACAATCTTGTTGGCAATAAGCACTCCATCTAGTATATTTCTGCCTCCAAGGAATGCAAATTGAGCTTCACTCACAATGTTAGGTAGGACAAGCTTCAGTCTCTTTGAAAGGACCTTGGAAAGAATTTTGTAGATAGAGCTTATCAAACTGATAGGTCTGAAGTCACAAAGGGACACAGGGTTTACCTTCTTGGGGATAAGACTTACAAATGAGCAATTGACACCTCTAGCCAAAATGCCATTCTAATGAAACTCATTCATAAAATTTAAGATACCATGTTTCATAAATTTTCAGCATTTTTTAAAACAGAATAGGTTAAAGCCATCAGGACCTGGGGCTTTGTTTCCATCACAATCCTTAATGGTAGCCCAAACTTCATCTTTAGAAAAGGCACTTTTCAAGGTGACAAGTGCAGTATTGGGAATGTTGATGGTGTTAAATTGCCCACATAATTTAGGTATACTTTTCCAATGCTCTGTGTAGAGTAATTTGAAATGGTTCACAACTGCAGCTTTAACTTCATCAGATTGCACCACTGAGACCCCATTAACTTCTATTGAATCAAGTGAATTCTTACTTTATGCCTTGTGGCAGTAACATGGAAAAACCTGGTGTTCTTATCACCTTTCAATGACCAGTTGAGCCTAGATTTCTGAAGCCATAATCTTTCCTCCATCTTTCTCAACTTCCAAACTTCCCTCAATTACTCCATCCTTCTAGCAGATTCATTGGCTTGGAGAATGCTATCCTCAGCTAACAAATCCCAAGAGTGAAGTTCAGCTTCCTTCTACTTGAGATTTTCATTAATGTTGCCAAATGCCTCCTTGTTCCAATTTTTCAAACACATTTTTAGAGCTTGAAGCTTCTTCTTGAGGATGTACCCTGCCCATCCCTCCAAAGGAGTTTGTTCCCATTTTGCTTTGCTGTTTGAAAAAAATTGGTGTGCATAAACCAAGAGTTGATGAACCTAAAGGGTCTAGGTCCCAAATCTCTCACATCCTCCATAAGCAAAATAGGGCAATGATCAGATAAGGATCTAGGCAAACCCCAGAGTTTGAAATTAAAGGATTCGAGCCATTCAGGATTTATGATAAACCTGTCAATTCTGCTCCACCTATCACCATCATGTGAACTACCCCATGTGTATCTTCTGCCCAACATTGGTAAGTCTACCCCTTTAATTTTTTCAATAAAATTCCCAAAATCTTTCCTCCCTACATCCCTCCTAACACAACCCTTCATTTCCTCTGTAGTTTTGACTTCATTGAAATCACCCCTAATGTACCAAGGGTGAGTGAAAGAGGATCTAAGACTGACTAACAATTCCCAGAGTTGCCTCCTTTCTAGCACAACATTAGAGGCATAGACATTAACAATAATACAACTAAAGTTTGAAGAGGTGGTACCTGAAAACAACACTCTGACATAGTGAAAGACTCTGGTTTCCAAACACATAATAGTGTAGACACCCCATTTTTGACCGACCTTAAGACTCAGACGTCATCGATTGAGTGCTCGGTGATTGTGCATGTTTGAGCTCGTTTTGAGTTTCCGAAGTTTTTAGCTGAGAGCCTTGCCTCCGGGCCTCTGAACTATATGTGCTTTGGCTTGGTTTGTGGACTGAACCTTGTTTTCTCTTCCTTGGAGGGAGGGAGAGGTCTTGTAGACCATCCTTTTGTGGTCGTAGACCACTTTTCCTACTTGGAGACTAGTTTCCGATTTTCAGAGCCTTCGGCCGCGCGCCTTGTCTCGGGACCGCTTAACGTTCTCCACTTGGCTTGGTTTTTGAACCATGCCTTGTTGCCTCTGCCTAGAGGGACACTGTGGTCCAGGAGACCACTTTTTGTGGTCGTAGACCACTTTTGGTGCCCGTAGACTAGTTTTTGAGGTTCCTGACTGCGCGCCTTGCCTCCCAGACTCTTGTCTTGCATCCCTTGGTTTGTTTTTGGTACAAACCTTGTTTTCCTTGTTTGGAAGGTGGTACAAGGGTGGGAGACCAGTTCTTCCCCTTGGAGACCACTTTCCTTCCTACCAGCCAGTTTTCCGATCGGCCAACTGGTTTTCTTGGTCTTTGGACCACCTTTTCTGGTCGGCCACCACACCATTGCCTTGCTTTCATGCTGCAGACCATCTCCCCCCCATGGCCGACCACTTTCTTCCCTGGCCGACCACTTCCACTAGTCGGCCGACCAGTGTAAGTAGTTGGCCAACCACTTCAAGTGGTCGGCAGCTTTCCATAACCTTTTTGGAGATATTTTTAGGCCAGCTGTAACAGCTAGAGGGCACAGAAGTGATCCTCCATACACGTGTATGGAGGGATGGCTTTAGGCCTAAAGCTTGTCCAACAAGCTTGTTGCATATTTTTCCATATAAGGGAGCCTTCTCCCTCATGCCTTAGGTTCAGATTTTGGTGCTTGAGAGATACATATACACCTCTGTCTCTATATTACTCTTCTTCTACATTTTTGTGCTTGAAAGTGCATTTTTATCATACTATTGCACACAAACACACACTCAAACACCATCCTATTGTTGCTGAGGCACTTTGAGGTTGATTTTGGAGTTTTTGGATTGGTTTGAGCTCAAAGAAGCTGCTGGAGTTGTTGCTCTAGAGTTGTTCTACAAGGGTGAGAAACTAACCTCTTAAACCCTTATTTTTGCTTCAGCTTTTGGCCCTACTTGCATGTTGTTTTAGACCTAACTTTAAACTACAAAAAGTTCTATTTTTTAGTCCTTAACATGTTTGTTTAGGTCTTGTTGGTGTTGGGGGTAGTCTACCCCCTTTTAGGCCTTGTTTGGCCTTATTTTTGTGCCATCCTTTTAAGATATTGGGACCACCTTCTTTTGCCCTTCTCACCATTGAAACTCAGAGGATTTTCAGTGGTGGAAAGGTGGTTTTGAGGTCCCAAATAGGAGAGGGTCCCCTCTCCTTGTGTTTGGTATGCTTGCCTTGTATGCCTCATGTTTGAGCATGTTTGTTAAGCTTGTGTTGACTTGTTCTTAGCATGTATTTGGGGTTATCTTGACATGGCATACCATTGTTTTGATTTGGTTTTGTCATCCCTTGCATGCCTTATACACTTGTAGTGTAAATTTTGCAAACTAGTCTTATATACTTCATGAAGTAGCATGCCTTTCTAGCATGATTTGATTCTCTTTTAGCATGTTCTTGGTGTTTTTTTGCCATGATATACCTCTGTTAAGGTTTGGTTTGATAGCCCCGTGCTTGCTCCATTCACTTGTAGTGCAATTCCATGAACTAGCCTAATATGTATCATGCTTTAGACCATCATTCTAACATGATTTTGGTTTAACTCTGAGAAGCTTTTGTTCATGTTTTACTATGCTTAAGCTCTGATTTGTGTTTTTTTGGTATGCATGCATTGCTTTGTATAGCCATAGTTCAATTTTGCTCACTAGCCTTTTGTATTAAGCCCATTAGCATGCATTACTTGGACTATTTTCATGATTTGGCATTATTTGAAATGTTATTGCAGTACATATAGTATGGTCATACACTTATATTTGTCACTCTTTCCATGCTTTGGAAGGTTCATGCTTTGTGCCTTAAACATGAGTCATTGCGTATGCCTTGATGCCTAAGCTTGCGAGCTATCATTTCAGTGTGTTTTGGGGGTTATTTTGCCATGATATAACTCTAATTTTTGTTGGTTAAGTCATCTCATGCTTGGTCTTGATAGGTGTAGTGTAATCCTTTCTTTTGGCCTTGTATGCATCATGTCTTATGCCCTTCATGTTAGCTTGTTTTGGCTTCCTTACACTACAACAAAAGTTGCCTATAACCACGTTTTTTAGACAATGTTTTTTGACCAACGTTGTGGAAGGCGTAAAGTTAAATTAAAAACACGCATTATCCTCTTATAAGCACGCGTTACACTGTGCTCCGTCTCCATTTCTCTTTCCGTCTCTATCATTCTCTCTCTATCATTTTCTCTGTCCATCCTTGAGAGATTCATCAGGTTCGATGTTAAAATTTCTTGACTATATTTTGTTTTTCTTGATTCTGATTATGATAATTTTACAGAGGAAGATGGACAGATTGAGTTGCACGAACGTGAGGTTACGAGACCGAGGAGTGAAAAAGGATCGAGATCATGGATCGGGATCGAGACAGGGATCGAGACTGAGACTGGTCGAATCGAAGCAAGAGGAGAAGACGAGATCATGAATCTTTGGGTTTCGTAATCGAGTTGTTATGGTAGCGAAGGGATTCTAATTTATGGATCAAAGGGCAAAGCTCCTCCTAAGGTTGGTCCTCCCGTCGCTACCGCCCCTCTAGTCTTGTCCTCTCTCTCTCTCTCTCTCAGATCTGATCTCAAATACGTAATTTACTATCTTCCTCGCTCTTCGATCTGGCCTCTCTTCAGTCGAATTGTACTCTTTTTAATATTTTCATGTTCTTTCTACCACAAATAAAATAAAATATTTTGTACCCAAAGAAAATAAAACTATCTTCTTCTTTCTACCACATCAATTACATGAGATTTGGTGCGTGTGATTTCATGTTCAATTTATTTTTTCTTCTATTTATGCGTGGTTGAATATTATTAGCATTTGGGGAGCTTAGTTTAGATGATTTTTAAGAATATGTACGTATATATGACTGTATGTACATTTTGTTCTTGATGAAACTTCTAATTTATGGAAGTTTTTTCTTCATTGACTTTGAAGGGAAAAACATGTCTTTGTTCATGAATCAAATAGGTTATGCTCTTAATATTGAAATGAAGTATTGATCTTGGTTTAATTGTTTTCAATTGCTTCGCTCATGCTGTCCTCTTTGATGGTTTAGTTTCAATTTTATGTCTTCAACAATACTTTCAAGTTCCAAAAAGCCATGATATTAATGTAACAACCCTCACCACTTCTTACCAATTAATTACTGGTTCTTGTAAACTGAGACTAATTATGATGGGTAATGGAACTGATTGAAATACTGAACTGACTGACTGAAACTTGGAACTAAATTGATTGAATATGTTAGTTAAATTGCATTTCTATCTGTTGCCTGTTTGATTATCTATTTGTGTTTTATGTTTAGACTGCAAATTGAAGGCCTTATCGGCGGCCGAACTAGAAATTGATTGATGTTTTGAGATCATTGGAAATTATATGATTTTATGGTATATTTAATTGAAAACTGATTTTGTATGATTAAATTAGATTAAAATAAGCTAAATCACATAGTTTGGCATATTTACCATTTTGCCACACTAGTGGCCACTATCTCAACACTTTGATCTTCACATTGCACTTAGATACAACATTTGATCAGCCATATTCCTTGTCTCAACTGACCTTAGAGAGAGAGAGTGAGTGAGCTAGAAGAGTGATTCATCTTGAGTTTTGCTTGGTAGTTGATGGAATTGAAGAGTAATTTGCAAACTTGAGCTTATATTCTCATAATTGAAGACATAGGTAAGGAAATTCAACCTCTCATTGTTGTGTTTAAGTTGATTCTTGTATGGTTCATGTCTAATTGAGGAGCCAAGTCATGATTTAGTTCTAACATGTTGAATTGTAGCTTAATTGTTGCATGCATGTTACCATTCTTGGGTTTTGAGGTTGTAAGTTCATAATTCCTCACATGCATGTTCATAATATTGTTATAGTTCATGTTGTCATCATGTTTTTGCAAGATTTGAGCTCTTTGAGCAAGCATTGAAGCTTTAAAATGGTTTAAGTTCATGCATGTTGCATGTTCATCTTGTTCTTGAAAATTGGTTTGAAATTTGGATTTAATTGAACTACCCTTGGGCTTTGATTTTACAAATTAAGCTTTGAATCATGTTATTCTATGTATTTACAAGTGTTTTCCCAAAAATGGGCCCAAAGGAATTGATTTTGATTCATTGAAACTTGGTTTTGAGCTTGGGACTCAAATCTGGATTTTTCAGATTTTGAACTCCCACTCGAGCGGAGAAATTGGCGCTCGAGCAGGAACATGAGTCACACGCTCGAGCGGAGGTCGAGCGCCCGTCGAGTGTGAAATTCGAGCATCCAGTACTTTTGCCATATTTTATAGCCCGCTCGGCGGAAAGTAACGCCGGCGGGGAACCTTTGTCTGCTTGTCCGCTCGAGCGGGACTCTGTTTTTCTGAAAATTCTGAAAATGTTTCCTGAATGCATCTTTTGCATCCTCATTCCATCCTAGGCATTCTTAGGCCTAGTTTAAGACATCTTAATGAGGATATAGATGTAGAACACACCGAGGAAAATTAGGGATTAAGTCATTATCTTTCCCAACTGTGTAGCTTAGTGTGTGTTCGTTCTGTAAACTGTGTAGGGTTGGCGACTGGAGACACGCTCTAGCCTAACTGTAGCCCAGAACTCTGTGAGTAACAATTGTGTAAAGATATGTTCAAATATGAATATCTTCTGAATACTGAATTGAACTGTTTTCTGAAATGACACTGTTAACTGAATGAATGTATGTCCTATATTCTGAACTGTATTGTGGCATCCTTAGCAACTACTGTTTACTGTTACTGCTACTGTTACAGAGATCTCTGTCGGTTCCCTTGTTGGAACCACTACTGTTTACTGATTGATGGCCATCATTAACTGCTCGGTCTTTTAAGACCTACTGTTTACTGTACTGCTATGCTAATGGATGTACCACATATGACTGAATGACTGAATGATTGATATACTGAATCAATGAACTGTTTTCATTACTGTAAGGACATTCATTCTAAACCCCTTTACGCATTATGTTATTCACTGGGCTTTAGCTCACTGTTTATATATATATGTAGGTGTTCAGGCACCAGACCGGAGCTAAGAGCGTGGGTCAGACTCCCCTTTTTGTCAAGCCAACCATTGTGCCTCACTGCGAGGTTCCGAGCCTGCCAAGCTATGGCTTAGGGGTGTTTTAATTTCCCCCGTCTGTCTCTGTATCTGTTTTGTATAACTGTATAAACTGATAGCACTGTATTGTTTAATAGGGATTTGGTCCCTGTTCTGAATGATTGTAAATATTGTGCATATTGTTCTATACTGTATATGTGTATATATGTAAGAAAAGTCTTTTTGCATATAGACTGACACAGCTCATTGGACCTTGTTTATTTACTGTATTGGCTTCCGCCATGCTTTTCTGTATTCTTGTCTTCTTGTTAGCGGGCCTTGATAATCTCGGATTCTTGGCGATTCTGATATTGAACCCATAGGGGCGGGTTTGGGTCGTGACAATTAAGCCCCCTCTTAAGAAAATACCAAATCTTTTCTTTTACTAGTAAGAATCATGAAGGGAGTTGCTGGGCGTTCTCAACAATTGGTGCCGTGGAAGGTATAAATCAGATTGTCACAGGAGATCTGATCCAATTGTCAGAACAAGAACTAGTGGATTGCGACAAAGCTTATAATACGGGGTGCAATGGAGGTCTCATGGACTATGGCTTTCAGTTCATCATTAACAATGGTGGCATTGATACCGAGGAAGATTACCCTTACCGAAACGTTGATGGCACATGTGACGAACGGTATGTTTCATATAAATCAAACTCTAGAAAAAGAAAAGAAAAACATCCTTCTTGTGCTTTAATTAAACTAGCATTTGTATCTTAAATGCTTCTTCAGAAAAAATGTACGAGTTGTTAGCATTGATGGATACAAAGATATTCCAGAAAATGACGAGAAGGCGTTGAAGAAGGCTATTGCCCATCAACCTGTTAGTGTTGCCATTGAAGCCGGGGAGCTTTCCAACTTTATGAATCGAATGACTTCATCCTCGAAATCTTTTATTTTCTTCAGAGAGTAATTCTCTCCTTAACAAGACATGATTGGAAATCCATCTAAAGAAATGATAAGCTGTATGTATATAATACAAAACTTGTAAATAATAATAAAGCTGGACACATTTAAGCTCTTATATGACTGAGATGAAAATTGGATGGATGCTAACTAACTTAACAAGCTAAAACAAACAATTCTATTGCTATTGTTATTATTTTTTCAAACACAACTTGATTTTTCCCTTTTAATTCTTTTCGAGGTGTATTTATGGACCTTTGTGGGACAAACATTGACCACGGTGTTGTTGTTGTTGGATATGGTACGAGAAGATGGTGTAGATTCTTGGTCATGAGGAACTCTTGGGGTCCAAACGGGAGAAAAGCGGGTATATAAGGTTGGGCGCAACATCAATTCCATTGGTGGCAAGTGTGGGATTGCTCAAATGGCCTCATACCCCATCAAGACCGATCCCAACCCTCCTAATCCCGGTCCATCTCCTCCTACCAAAAAACCCCGGCGATCTGCGATGATTATTACAATTGCCCTCCGGGAACCACATGTTGTTGTGTCTATCAATCACGGTAGCTCTTGCTTTGGTTGGGGATCTTTGCCCCTCGAGTGCGCTACTCTGTGTGATGATCACTCTAGCTGCTGCCCACACGAGTACCCTGTCTGTGACGTTGATGGCGGGACTTGCCTAATAGTAATTTAGCTTTATTTATTTATCTTCATTGTTTTAGATACAACGAAAAAAGAAAAGAAAAGGCTAGCATAAGCATTTTAAGGTCAACATATCTGAACTTTTTCGCCTGCTAACATTTTTATTTTATGTAACAGAGCAAGGACAACCCGTTAGGAGTAAAGTTGTTGAAGCAAAGTCCGGCTAGACCAAACTGGGAACGCCTGCATGCCCGTAGAAACGTTGATAGTGCTTGAGAAGCTTTGGTTTATTTGGGGCATGGGGAGTGGGAAAAAGGAAGAGATTATTACTTAGAAGAATTGGGTCGGTCTTGGTTGATTGTTTTCTGCACTGCTTAGCGGCAAGAAAGGTTGTGGAGAACAAATGAATCCCATCGGATTGGATTCTAGTACACACCTGTATGGACCCTCTCTGATTGATTTTATTGTTTCTAACTCGTAAATAACTTCTTTTTCATTTATATTTGTTTAAGAACAAGAAGGAAAAGAAATTGGGGTTTAAATATTATTCTAATTGCACTTTGTGAACTAAAAAGAATACCATTTGTTATGCACACGGTAGTTATAGGTTGATTGTGTATGTGGTTTCTTTCACATGGTTTTAGAGGGACAGTTTATAAAATTTTTAAGAATACCCCCTCTTAAGAATTTTTAGTAACTTACCTTGGTTGTATTCTAGAACGATCATGATCCATCCAAGTTAGTGGTAGAGACTCCATGTGAGCTACTAAGGTATTTGGTCTGATGTCTTGCATTTTATGAAAATGTCCATGTTGTATCCCGTCTGTGTCTGTGTTTGTGTCCTTGCTTCTTTTTACTAGTTTCAGTTTTATCAATGCAGCAGATTCTTCTGTATCTACTGAATGGGAAGCTGAGAGTGATGATGAAAGTGTAGAAGAATCTGAATGTAAGTTTCTTAAAACCAGAATGTGGCAGATTCTGTGCACTTTCTTATTGGCTATGCCCCCTTTATAGTATTATTTATTTGAATATTAGATATACTTTCATTTCATTCAGCTCCACTTCTATCTTCATTACCTTCTTCCAGGTCTTATTTAACATTTATTCTATTGTCTTGTAAATTTTCTTTTGAATTCCACTGCATGTTATATGCTTTCCAAATTATTTTGAAGCCTTCTTTGGGTGCATTAGTATTTGGCATTAGCACAAAATGCACATGAAGCTTTATTTGTTGTTTTCTCTCATATCTTTGTTTAGTTAGTAAAAAAATATAACTATAAAGATGTGATGCCTGGGTTGCAAATTGTTCTTTTTCTTACTGGTTTTCTATTTCATCAATTCAGCTGACTTGTGACTTTTTATTTTGTCCAAGAATCTTGTGACTTTTTGCATATTATTGTCCTTATGGTTTTGGTTCCACTTCCTGATATAATTTCTGGTATTTGCTGTGTGGCATCTTGGTTTCTTTTGTGAAGATAATTTTACTTGATTTTGGTTTCATAGTTTGTGGTATTTATTTATGTTTGTACAGTAAGGCCTATGGTAATCTAGGATTACCGACCGGTCATGATGCCAAACTTTTAGGGGCGGGTTTGGGTCGTGACAGAATGGTATCAGAGCACACGAGTTATTTACCCACACACATGTCCATAAGAGCTGTAGGGTGTCCTAGAAAGAGATAGGGCATGGCATAAACATATGTGCATGGGTGTGTGTGTTCTATGAATATGAAGAACAAAAGGAACTGTAAATGATGAGACAGTAAAGGAAACAATATGTGGAAAATGACCTGTGCTATTTGTTATGCGTTCTATAGACCAATGGAAGATACCAATGCAAGGCATGTAGATGAAACAGAATCTTCTGATGCTAGAATGACTCGGTTAGAAAGAATGGTAGAGGTTTTGACTGGGTTGGTTAGACAACAACTAGAGCAAGGCCAACCACCACAGAGACAGCCATTTCCGCCTCCTCCACCACCACCAGTGCAAGTGGAACAGATGAATAATAATGATATTATCACCTTGACATAGAAATATAAGAAACTGAAACCACCAGAGTTTGTAGGAGGGATTGAACCCTTAAAAACGGAGGCATGGGTATTAGAAACCGAAAAGATTTTTGAAGTATTTCTCTGTACTGATGTATACAAAGTGTTGTTAGCAACATTTACTCTAACAGAGGAAGCCCGAAGATGGTGGATGCTTGTTCGAGAGGTAGATAGGGATTTGACTTGGGACCGATTCAAAGGAAAATTTTATGAAAAATATTTCCCACAATGTATGCGAGATAGGAAAATATCTGAATTTGAAGCAGGACACCATGTCGGTGGCAGAGTACGAAACGAAGTTTACTGAATTAGCCCGCTATGCTCTCCATATGGTGGATACAGAGTACAAAAAGGCAAGGAAGTTTGAGGGCGGATTGCATGTTGAGGTACTTGACAGGGTAAATGTATTGAAATTGGAGAAATATGTCGATGTACTTGATAGAGCCTTGATGGCAGAAACAAATATTGCGGCCTTGAAAATGTCCCAGCCAACAATGATCGAAGCAGAGAATAAGAGATTTAAGAAACAGAAAATAGAAACAGTTGGTGAATCAATGACTTCTGTGAATGAAAATTTGGCTTCAAGGGTTAGTGACAATACAAAAAGGGAAAGTGGAGGAAGTGTAGGTATGCCCATTTGTATGGAATGTGGAAAGCAGCATTGGGGCATTTGCCGCCGTCTATCTGGAGCATGTTTCAAATGTGGACAGAAGGGACATTTAGCCAAAGCCTGTCCACAAGGTTACCCAAGAACTGAAAGGCCTGTTACTAGTGGAAATACGTCAACAGTGGCATCGAAAACAACGACAACATCGACTCCTGAGGGGACTACTTTGAGGCAAGCAAGAGTATACACCTTAATTTCAGATAAGACACAGAATAGTGGAAAAGCGAATGCAGGTATGATTTCAACTATCTGTTATGATGTTAGCACTGTTACCTATGCGATGGAGAGCTACTAAATATGTGACTGTGACAGAAACAAAAAAAAAAAAAAGAAAATTTGATAAGTAGTTTTTATACCTATGCTGTGATAGGACGACTGAACATAAACTAGAACGATTGACTATGGGTTATTATGCTTGGTAACAAGAACTATGATTCCTGAAACTAAATAATGAACATTACCTTGGCTCTAGGTCGTTATCCTTACGTCGTTACCCGTGCATTGAACACTATGGAGCTTATTAATTGACTTCAGTCTTGTATACAAGATATGTTTATTATGTGTTTGACTACTATGACATTGCCCTCACTGCTATAAGATTGATACAAGAACTGCTTTGAACTATTGAATGGCTACGGAATGAAAAATGACATGTGACTACGATTTCTGATTGAGATTCTACCAGGATAAGTAAAGTTTGGAGGACCAAACTTCTTAAGATGGGGAGAGTGTAATGACCCCGAAATATACGCCACAATTGTCAGTAATTAATTATGCATTTATATGATTTAATTGAAGATTATCTGTTTGAACTAGCAAAATATCTGTTGGAATTACAACTTCGGGACTGAAATTGATGATCGTAATGGGTTTCGAAAATGAAATTGAACACGCCTATGTGATACTGGGAATTTTTAGAACCATTTGGGACGATAAATTGAAGATTGAATTTCGTCTGATTCGTTAGGCCATGTTTGGCTCAAGTATTTGGCACAATTGTTTATATTTGATATATATGGCTTAAGATAAGTATTGATGACCCATTTTGACTCAACAAAAAGGAAGGAAGAAATATCTAGAAGAGAGAGACGGAGAGAATTCGGGAAGAGAGAGAGATCAAGGGAAGAAGAAGAGAAAAGAAAGGGGAAACTAAGCTCAACTTCTCCAATTAAGAATTTAAGGTAAGGATCTTTTCTAATTTCTTGAAGTAAGGTTGATTTCGTCATGATTTGTGGCAAGTATATGGAAGGAATGAAGGAAAAATTATGGATCATTGATGATATTATGTGGTGTTTTTCACCTAAGGAGCATCTATGAGTATATATGGCATTACATCATGAATTTATGTTTTAAAACATGTTTTCTTTGCATGATTTTCACATTTGAAGGAGGAAATTCCATGGTTTTGAAATGAAGCTTTATATGCAATATGATTTTCCAACTTGATTTATGGTTTCATCTTTTAGTAGATTCATGTGAGTTTGGTTTTAAAACGTAAAGCAAGTTGTTTTCAAGTAATTTTGGCCTTGAATTTTATGATTTTGGAAGTTGATTTTGCAAAAATGGAGGCCACGGTTTGGCAGATTTTTGGACTGGTTTTTCTACCCAGATTTTTCCAGTCCGCTCGAGCGGAGGTTTGGCCGCTCGAGCGGAGATTTCGCATTTTCAGTATTTTATCACGATTTTGATCCGCTCGGCGGGTCTTGCCGCTCGGCGTGCTGTTGAGAATTTTAAAAAGTGTTTTAATGCATGATTTTGGTATTCTCATTGCATTTTTAGCATTCTTGAGGCTTAATTACGTTATGATAATGAGGTTATGAGATTGAAACATCATTACGAGAATGCACGAACATGATTTAATGATGATATATGTTAAGGATTTGTGTTATCATGTTGATATCTGCAGGTCAAAACGTGAAGGCCGTACAACCGGTTCTGGGAAAACCACTGTAAGTAACATTTCTGTAAAGTTATGTTCTTATAACGTATGTTCTGAAAATGCTATGCTACGTTATGATCTCTGAAACGTTAATGTTTTCTGTGAACGAATGTCCTATTTGCGAATCTAGTATGGCATCCATAGAGAGTCCCAAGTCATGGGGGACGGCATGAAAATGCGGGTCCATGACTAGTTTGCGAGATCTCGTGAGTCACTTCATTGTGACGACATGTGTTTAATCAGTATCCAGAACTGATTACTCTAGTCGGAAGACGTTCTGTTATGTTATGTTCTGTGGAGTATGCCATTATTATGTTCTTATACGAATTGGTTATGTTTATGAATGATTTGTTTTAAGGATATGTTATGTGGAATTCGTTCACTAACCCTTTACGTTAATGTTACTTGCTGGGGTTTAGCTCACCTCTGTATTTATGTATTTATAAGTGAGCATTCTGGGAGCCAAGCCTAGGCGGAGTCCGAGTCGAGCCGCCGTTTTGAAAGCTTACCTGAGTTATGGTACCTCCGAGCTGGGGCTAGGCCTGGAAGGCCGTATGAGTTTTGTTTCAGTTGTTTGGTGGCATGTGCCTATATATTTTGTATATGAATTTTTGATACTTGTTTTGTACAGTAGTGGGTAAATTAACATATTTTTGGGCATGTAAATGTATGATCACATGTATGCACAGCTCTTTGGACTATTTGCATTTAGTTTCGCTTCCGCGAGCCCCGTTTTATTTATGTTTGTACAGTAAGGCCTATGGTAATCTAGGATTACCGGCCAGTCATGATGCCAAACTTTTAGGGGCGGGTTTGGGTCGTGACAACATGTGTTTTCAAAAATAACATATCATGTTTAGTAAAGGCCGATCTTTTGATCGGGCGAGCAGGGGTGCTCATTGCATGACCTTCCCCTCTCGTACCCAAGTTCTCGAGCTGAGGCAACTTAGGTGATGACGGGCACATGGCCTTAGGCACGAGTCAGGGTTTCCTAAGTGTCCCAAACACAAAAATATTTAGGTGGCGACTCTGTATCTGGCAAAGCAGTCCATGTTTGGCACTTCTTTATTAAAAATCGATTTTCCAAAACGATTTGCCGGATTTGGACTCTTTGGTGATTTATCAGTCTTGCATTGCACTTTGCGAGATTAGATTCAGAACCGTGACAGGAGTCCGAACTGTAGTAGCTAATGAACAAAACGATTCGCACCTCATACGAGAGCGAGTTCTCGAGGCGATCTCGATTTGGCGACTTTGCTGGGGATTTAGAGAACTTGACTCGAGCTCATGATATCTTGTTTTATCTACACTTATGTGTTTCTTTGCATTGCATTTGCATTGGTGCGCCTAGGACACCATGTTTGCCATCTACTATTCCTGAGCAGTTTGCCGGAGGCTGCATGCCATAAGGCAGATCGACTACGGGCTTTGCCACGATGGGAACACAAACCCCGATTTTTATCGGGGCACCCTTTTGACCATTCGACCTAGTGCATATCGAAATCCATAGTGACCATTCCAAACTAGGACAGGTTGCTTACCCGATTGTAGGTTGTTTGAAATCGCTGTGTGCGTAGTGAAACCTTAGCTCCTGACAAGATAGGACAGGGAAACCCTACCCCTCCATAGGAGTGTTTTGGCTCTCACTTGCTTGCTATGTGCTTTTAGAGTGTGCCTCTACAGGAATGCATGTATCAGTTTGCAAGTCTGGGTATCAGGCCTACGGGCATCAATATTTGAAGAATCAGTTTTACCTGAGCGTATCAGTTTTGGGGCAGTGATTTGGGAACAGTGATCAGTGGTTGAGAACAATGTATACAGTTTACAAATGCCAACTGTGTGTTGTCTTTATTTAAGCCGTTATGCTGCTCATTTTTTTTGTTGTTTGTTTCCTTATTATGCTTTATTTATCTTTTTGCAGGGTAGTTTAGCACAATTGCATCCGACCAGGCAGATATTCCCTGAGCACTCTAGGTTAGAGGTCGAAGACTTAATCGATCCGAGGATCTGATAGACGGACAAGCAGTGTTCCTTTCTTTTACGGTTACTAGGCGGAGGTCGATAAGCCTTGATGTATCGATCTGGCGGTTGCCAGATCAGTGCCCTTGAGTAGTCGGGCTTGGATTTTCGAGTCTACTGCAGAGACAGATATACCGGTTATTTAGTTAGACCAGCACAATATGGCAGGTATGGAAGAGATGATGCGTTAACTCCAAGAAAGTATGCAAGCCATGCAGCGGGATGCTGCCCGCCAGGCAGAAGTGGCTGCACGTCAAGCAGAACTAGTGGCCCAACAGGCAGAGTTAATTGCCAGGCTACAGCAGCAAACCGGAGCATCTGCTTCGGACCCACCTCCTCCCCCACCAAGAGTTCCAACACTCGAGAAGACTGCAAACGTCCAGGAAAATACGGACGTCCCAATGGGGTCGGCTCTGTCTCCAATCCTGCCTCAGCTGTCCAAAGCGCCCACCAATCTAGTGGATACACTGTCACACCCCAAACCCGCCCCTAAAAGTTCAGGCATGACCCATTCAAAACCAGACACTAAACCTGTTATACATATCTTATGGGGCCTGAACGGAAGCATGCAATAATATAAAATACATCGAATAACATCCATTGAGCTACTTCTAACATGCCAGGATCTCAACATCACACTAAGTAAATATTATACAGACAGTTTACATCCACATGCCTCGACTCAACCCCACAAATAGGCACATAACAAAAATAATAATGAAGAAGGAATTATTTACAATCAACCCAAAAATAGACATCTAATGCATAAATTGAAACTCGGCAAAACTTTACAAAACGAACGGCTTCAGGTGGTGCCTCGACGCCTCATGGTTGTCAAGAGAGACACAAGCTTCAAAGGTTGGGACCGAACTCCCGATTGGCTACCTCTGTAAACAGACAAAATACAGAATGAGCGAACTCAGTGAATAATAGTACATAAATATTGTGATATTTAACCTGACTAATCAAAACATATAGTTGCAGATACATATTATTAACTACATTCCGTGATTAATTCCAAATGACCATAGGCTCACAGATCAGAATCGACCATAGGTCCGAGGATCGAAATGAGATATCGTATAATGTAAATAAATCAAGTAGCAGAACTAACAGAAATAACAAAACGCATAAGCGTGGGTAACAGAACGCATATAGCGTAGTCACAGAAGATACAGAACGCATATAGCGTAGTCACAGAAGGTACAGAACGCATAAGCATGATAACAGAAATAACAGATGTATGGACTCAAGAGGTGGCTCGTACGGATTCCAGAGGTGGCTCCCACCAAAGTGTAGCACTTCGTTCCGTACAGCACTTTGTTCCATACCAGAAAATATTAGAACGACCTAACGGTCCAGAAATATCATAAACATAATCTTATCAGAAACAGAGTCTTATGCATTTCCAGATTCCAAACCATTTTCGTAATCATTTTCATAATTATTTCCATATTCAGATTTTGCATAAGATCATAAGTGGTACACCCATTAGCCATCAGATCAGGTAGGTCCGAAGACCACAATAGGTAGGTCCGGAGACCACAACAGGTAGGTCCGAAGACCACAACAGGTAGGTCCGAAGACCACAGCAGGTAGGTCCAAAGACCACAGCAGGTAGGTCCAAAGACCACAAAGCTGATACCAACAGCCACGGTATTGTTACCCCCGGGCGAGGGCCATAGGCCACGGTATTGTTACCCCCGGGCGAGGGCCATCCGGACTAAGGGTGCCACAAATACTTTTTAGAAAACTGAACATTCGTTCGTTCATTTCCAACATATCATAGCTTTTCAAAAATCAATCATTTCGTATCATGGTATACTGAAAATACATAACATAAGTTTAACAAAACGTTGTTGATAATCATAATACGCATAAAGATAGTATATAGCTTGCACGCTTTGAAATACATACGCATTACAATTCTATAATGTATATAGATACCGTAACATTAACAGCCTAATAACTTATAAACCAACTTTACGGTTAATAGTCAGATGCAATTGTATACGTATATGGGTAATTCATAGGATGGTATATTGACAATAATCAAGAGCCATAACTCAAAATACGGAGTAGGTTCGTAATCATACCGATGTGTGCTAACTCTTTCAATGTTCACATCAATTCTCAATCAACAAACACGTTACCATATTAGCTCACGAAAAATAGAATGTCATAACAATATTCTTAATGGTAAACAAGGCATATTTGTACATTTGTAGTACTATTACTCACGGTGTTTAGATGCTAGGTCCGGTCCCGCAGCCTAACCCTACACAATTCAATTCAACAACATTAACACAACCCCACGTAATCAACATAACTCCACATAATTATCACCATCCAATATAATCCAAACTATTTAACTTTATTCCACTCAGTGCTACCAAATATAATTTCACATAATTCAAATTAAATTGCTAAGGCTCAATTTACATCATCCACATCATCAACAAACCCTTCCCCCCAATCTCCTTCCTCACTAAGACATGATTCACAAAACTTCTAACAAGTTCGTTCACAAATTTAAACATAATTTCCAAGTATCACCAAATTCCAATTAAACTTGTATATACATAATTCAATACGTCAATTTCATTATTCTACATTCAATTTGGGTTAAATCTTTGGTTATCATCCTTAAGAAACTTAGGGTTTCAAGAAAATAGTGAGATTTCAAGAAATAATCAAACTTATTAACCCAACACTATTTTTCCATCAATTACACATCTAGGACTCATAAACCATTATTTAAACCCATCAATTAACTCCCAATATCTTCAAACCATAAAACCCCCAATGTTCAAACCCCAAAATTCCCAAAATCTCATAATTTCTTCCATATACATAACATAAATGAAAACTTGCACCATTATACAATGAAGACACCCCCAACCTATCTATGGATGTAAATATTAAAGAGTCTTCAACCCTTACCTCAACAATCAAGCAAAGGGGTGAGCTTGAGAAGAAACTTTCACCAATCCAAATTTTAATCGGGTAAAAACATTGATCCTCCTTAGTTCTCCATCCTACATGCCAAAACCATGGTGGATTGTTGATAAAAATGGGTGAAATCAAAGGTTTGAGAGTTAGGGTTTCGGACTAAGGCAAAGAGGAAAGAAGAGGGTTGAAGGAAATCTATGAAATGATCCAAAAATCCCGTTCTTAAAGCTGCTGTCCCGTAATTCCCGCTCGAGCGGACTGTTTTCCGCTCTAGCGGACCCGCCTCAAAGACTGATTCAAACTTTGAACAGGTATAACTCTCCCATCCGAACTCCGTTTTAGGTCGTTCTTGTGTCCAAATTGAAGCCCCGGAAATAAGCTTTCCAATGGTTCTAACCTCACATCCAAATTCAAAGTGTGGACAAAGAAAAGGATAAAAGAGTGGGGGCTAGTCGCCGACAATTTATTCTAATTAAAGCTTTTGGCCCAATCTTACTTTGCCATCATATTACCACCACAACCAATACTCCAAAATAAAATAAGAAGGTTCCAAATACACTAATAAAAATGTCCAAAACAAACCCACACCTCAGAAATACAACTCAACCTAGAGGCCCGCTCGAGCGTCAACTCTTCCGCCGAAGCGCACCAACAAAGCCGCTTTCGGCGTAAACTCCCCGCCGGCGGAGAATCCCAATTGCCAAATTCTCAGGCCGTCTGCACAATTGCTGGAAACTCCAAAAGTCCGCTCGAGCGTCAACTCTTCCGCTCGAGCGGAGGGAAGAATTCTGGGTCGTCACATACACCCTTTGAGTTCGAGGTGGATCCAACAGCGTTGAAAGTGAGCAAGCTAGAAAAGTTGTTCAAAAAGGCTCAAGGCGTGAAATCCATTCCGGACATAGAGAATGGATATATCTTGATTGCCGTATTTGCCGGACCGGTTTAAAATGCCACACATAGACCGTTTTGACAGTTCTGGAGATCCTATGGTGCACCTGCGACTGTTTTCGGATATCCTAAGGCCGATGGGCCTCTTCAGATTGTAGAAGCTTTTCCTTGTTTGGCTGGACCTTGTCGGGTGTAGCGGTTATTTGGTACGCAAAGTTGGAGGAATCTATTAAGAGAAGTTGGGAAGAGATGGCTGAGGCCTTTATAACTCAATACTCCTACAACACGTAGATCGAGGTCATAACTCGTGATCTCGAGACAACCAGGCAGGAACCAAAGGAGAGTTTCTCCAATTTTGTAACCCGTTGGAGGGCCAAAACCTCGATGATGACCATAAGGCCCGTTGACAAAGATCAGATTCGGATGGTTGTGCGCAACCTCCAACCCAATGCCTGTGGATGAAGGTTAGACTGCTTGAATTGGAACAATTCATCAAAATCATGTTTTCTAAAGCCCACTTGAGGGTGGCAAAACCACGACTTAACCTACTTGCGAATAGCAAACTTCAAAATCATTTTCACAAACGAACATGCAATGTTTTGTTCCAACTTAGGCAATCTAGTCTATACTTGTATGTTGCGCGCATCACATAGTAATTCTAGGTTAATAACCTGAATAAGAACACATGTGTTTTCAAAAACAACATATCATGTTTAGTAAAGGTCGATCTTTTGATCGGGCGAGCAGGGGTGCTCATTGCATGACGTTTTCCTCTCATACCCAAGTTCCCGAGCCGAGACAACTTTGGTGATGACGGACACATGGCCTTAGGCACGAGTCAGGGTTTTCTAAATTTTCCAAACACAAAAATATTTAGGTGGCGACTCTGTATCTGGAAAAGTAGTCCATGTTTGGCATTTCTTTATTAAAAATCAATTTTCCAAAACGATTTGCCGAATTTGGACTCTTTGGTGATTTATCAGTCTTGCATTGCATTTTGTGAGATTAGATTCAGAATCGTGATAGAAGTCCGAACTGTAGTAGCTAATAAACAAAACGATTCACGCCCTCACGCGCGGAGAGCGGAGTTCTCTGGGCGGTTTACAAATAGCCCACCGGAATTCCCTACTACATTAACAACCATGAACTCCATTTGATCCCCAGGCTATAAAGATCTCACAAATGATTCAGAAATCTCAGCTTTCTTTGTCTCTTGGATTAAAACAATTTCTATTCTCCTTAGTCTAATTAGCTCCTTTAATTTCCTCATTTTCTCAAGTTTTCCTAATCCTCTAATATTCCATGATAACTGTAAAACCCAAGTTGTATGTAGGATTATTTTATTGGATAGATTAGTAATTAAATTAATTTATATAGGTCATTTATTAATATCAAAGAATTAGTTATGAGATGGCATTATATTTCCTATTACTTAGATGGGTAATTTTGTAACTTTGAGAAATTAGGTTAATAAGCTCACTTATTATGGCTTTAAGTCTTGGAAAACAAACAAAACAGAGGCTGTGAATTGCTCCATAGGCGGCTAGGGTTTGAGAAGGTAAAAGAAAAAAAGAAAAGAAAAAGAGAAGAGAGGTTCAAGTGAGGCTACAATAGGGATTGGAGGCAGCACGTTGGTGATTTTGGGACACCCATTGGTTAAGGTAAAATCTGTCTTTACTGTTAATTATTAATTTTATGTTGAGGAATTTAACAATCAATGCATTAAGGGGATTTGGAAGATCTATAGGTACCTACTTAGGTTTTGAGAATTGGGTGCAATGTGTAAGTGTAACTTTGGGTGGGTAACAGAAATAATGGAGTTTTATATCATGGGTAAGGGTGTGTTTGGCTTTAAAGTTAGGTTGAATGGTTTGATCTCTTGGATATTAAAGCAATACATTAATCTAATATAGTGGGGCTTTTGTGGGTGTATGTAACATGTAAAAAAATATTAATTTGTTTCAGGTTGTATTTATTAGGTTTGTGTGATTGAAGTGGTGGTGTTGGTGTTAGAGTGTTATTTCTAAGCTTTCGAGGTAAGTAACCCTCTATCACTGTTGGTTTATTTTTATTCCTATCAAACCGTTTAAAATCATAAATATTTATTCATAGCTTTCCTGTTCTCTCAAAATAAAATATGGGTCAAGTATAAAACAACATCGAATATTATTATGAAAGTTATTTGAATATTTTGTGAAATTATTCTGAAAATTGTACCTAGTGTTTGCTCCGAAAATATCGAATATTTTATTTAAAAGTTGTGTATTGTTTGAATTTTGAACATCACTCTAGTCTGACTATGATTTGGACCCTAGCCAATGGGGGTTATTTATTGGCACAGAAACTAGTTTCTTTTGGGGCTTTACCACCGGCCTAGGTGTGGTTCTGGGCCTTGTCACGGGCTAAGTGACCGTAGTCATTAAGACTTGGGTTTTGTGAATCGATCATTGAACCATTTGAATATCGATCTATTAATTTTGGATAACGAAATTTCATCGAGTTACCCCATTGACTTTTAATTAAAATCTATTGCCACATTGTTTATTTTAGCTATGAAACCATCTTACAAATAATTGTTCATTTATTGAACTGTAGAAAAATTATATTTATTGATTATCGATTTATTTATTTATTTTTGTATACTTGATCCAAATTTAGCAAGTGATGGTTGGTTATTTACTAGGTGTCTAGCTTACCCTTATTTTTTTCGTGATTCTCAAGAGTAGAGTCATGGGATTTTTACATATGGGAGTGCCGAGAGTAGGGTTATGAATTAAGTACTTGGATTATTATTTTATTAATGGATTTTAATAGTGGACTTGGTAGAAAATTATCATAATGTGCCAAGAGTAGAACTATGATTTAAGTACTTGGATTATTGTTTTGTTAATGGATTTTGTTAGTGGATTTGGTGGATAATTTCATACGATAAGAATAATCAATTTTTGTGGATTTTAGCATTATGACAATTTAAGGATTTATTTTGAGTATTTTACATTGTGGGTTATGTGATTGGATTCTTAGCCTTGCATGCTCACTTTTATGAGTGTGCGGCGTTGTCACGGAGCTTGGGGCGTGACAATTTTATGGTATCAGAGCCAGGTTGTAATTTTAAAAGTTGGTATAGAATAGTGGTGAGATTGGGTAGATGTAGGCTTAGGAACGCTTATAAGTTGGTAAAATGTTAATTTTATTTACGTGTTATAGGGACTTGAGAATAGAATAAGATGAGGTTTTATTATTGATGCATATAGGTTGCAATGGAACATGAGGAGACATTGGCAAATATGGCTAGGAATACACGCCAGGGCCAAACGAATCGGCGGACTGGTAATAACAATCGGCAAGGGAATGTAACTAATATTGGTAGTGGTTCTCAAGCAGTCGGAGGAAATCAGGGGCAAGAGTTGAAGGAACAATTATAAGAGTTACTAGATAAGAGCTTTATTAGGCCTAGTGTTTCTCCTTGGGGTGTGCCCGTTTTATTTGTGAAAAAGAAGGACGGTAGTTTTTGCCTTTGCATTGATTATCGAGAGTTAAACAATGTGACAATTCAAAATAAATATCCTTTGCCTAGGATAAATGACCTATTT
This sequence comes from Camellia lanceoleosa, assembly GCA_025200525.1. Classification (NCBI taxonomy): domain Eukaryota; kingdom Viridiplantae; phylum Streptophyta; class Magnoliopsida; order Ericales; family Theaceae; genus Camellia; species Camellia lanceoleosa. The sequence goes on from CM045771.1 coordinate 1,559,125, forward strand.
GATCAATGGCAAGGAGCACAAGTCTTTTCTAAGATTGACCTTCGTTCTAGATATCATCAGTTGAAGGTTAAAGCGGAAGATATACCTAAGACAGCGTTCCGAACTAGATATGGGCATTATGAATTTTTAGTGATGTCATTTGGGTTGACCAATACGCCTGTAGCTTTTATGGATTTAATGAACAAAGTATTTAAACCCTTCTTGGATCAGTTTGTGGTAGTTTTTATTTATGACATTCTTGTGTAATCAAAGAGTAAAGAGCAGCACGAAGAACATCTAAGAATAGTGTTGCAGTTATTAAGGGAGAATAAATTATTTGCTAAATTAAAGAAGTGTGAATTTTGGCTGGAGAGTGTATCATTTTTGAGTCATGTGATATCTGAAGACGGGGTGTCTGTTGACCCCAAGAAAGTGAGGTGGTGGTAGAGTGGAATTGGCCTACTAGTGTCATTGAAATTCGTAGTTTCTTGGATTTAGCAGGATATTATAGAAGGTTTGTTAAGGGATTTTTCCGAATTTCTATGCCTGTGACTTGTTTAACACAAAAAGGGGTTAAATTTAAATGGTCTGATGATTGTGAGAAGAGTTTCTAGGATCTAAAGAGTCGATTAGTGTGTGCTCCAATACTTATAGTTCCGTCTGGAGATGAAGGTTTTACCATCTATAGTGATGCATCGAAGATGGGCTTGGGTTGTTTTTTTGATGCAGAACGATAAGGTAGTGGCATATGCGCCTAGGCAGTTGAAGCCATATGAGTAGATTATCCTACGCATGATTTGGAGTTGGCTACAGTGGTGTTTGCATTGAAAATCTAGAGGCACTAACTGTATGGAGTGAAATGTGAGACATTCACTGATCATAAAAGTCTGAAGTATATTTTCACTCAAAAAAAAAAATTGAATATGAGGCAAAGGCGATTGTTGAAGCTATTAAAGGACTATGATTTGACTATCAATTATCATCCAGGAAAAGCCAATGCAGTGGCTGATGCCTTGAGTAGAAAGACCCCGAGTAATTTGGCTACCTTGATCACTAACCAAAAGAATATCTTGGAGGACTTGCAAAGGTTGAATATCGAGATTAGATGGGATAACCATGGAGTGCAGTTGGCAAACCTTAGAGTTCAACCCACATTGATTGATAGAATTAAAGATGCTCAGGGAAAAGATCCTCAATTGCAACAACTTAAAGTGCCTAAATGGAAATAAGGCTACAGATGAAATTTTGTATGCATAAAGATGGAACCTTGAGATTTGGAGAGAGGTTGTGTGTGCCCAATGATTTAGAGCTCAAGAGAGAAATCTTGAGAAAAGCTCATAGTTCAGGGTATACTGTACATCCAGGGAGCACTAAAATGTATACAGACTTGAAGAGGAACTTTTGGTGGAATAATATGAATAGGGAAATTGCTCAGTATGTTGCTCAATGTTTGGTATGTCAACAGGTGAAAGTTGAACATCAGAGACCTGCAGGTAAGTTACAACCTCTTCCTGTTCCCGAGTGGAAGTGGGAACATATTACCATAGATTTTGTGACTAGGTTGCCTAGGACCCAAGGTGGTAACAATGCTATTTGGGTTATTATTGATCGATTGACCAAATCCACTCACTTTCTAGCTTTTATGGTAGGGTTCTCCTTAGAGAGGTTTGCAAAATTGTATATCAAGGAGATTGTGAAGTTGCATGGTATTCCGGTGACCATAGTGTCTAATAAAGATAGCAGATTTGTATCTATGTTTTAGAGGAGTTTGCATACAGCTTTGGATACTAGTTTGAATTTTAGCACGACCTTTCATCCTCAAAGTGATGGACAGTCAGAGAGAACTATTCAGACTCTTGAAGACATGTTGAGGGCCTGTATTAATGATCTTGAAGGTTCTTGGGATGAGCATTTGGCCTTAGTGGAATTCTCTTATAATAATAGTTATCATAGGAGCATTCAGATGGCACCATATGAGGCTTTATATGGATGAAAGTGTAGATCACCTATTGGTTGGGATGATGTGGGTGAAAGGAAGTTGTTAGGGCCTGAGATTGTGCAACAAACAGTGGACAAGATCAATTTTATTAGAGAACGACTTCGCACTGCACAGAGTAGATAGAAAAGTTATGCAGATAATAGGAGATGCGATTTGGTGTTTGGGGTTGGAGACCATATGTTCCTTAAGGTGTCTCCTATGAAAAGAGTAATGAGGTTTGGTGTTCGTGGTAAATTGAGTCCTAGATTTATTGGACCATTTGAGGTTTTAGATCGAATTGGAGAGGTAGCTTACAGACTTGCCCTACCACCTTCACTAGTTGGAGTTCATAATGTCTTCCATGTTTTGATGTTGAAGAAGTATATACCGAATCCCAATCATGTGATTGATTATGCACCGTTGCAGTTTAAGGAGGATTTGACCTATGAAGAACACCCTGTAAGAATTGTTGATAAGAAGGAACATGTTTTGAGGCGTCGAGTCATCCACTACGTTAAGGTTCAATGGAGCAATCACTCGGAGAGAGAAGCTACTTGGGAACTTGAGGATGAAATGAGACAGAAGTATCCACAACTTTTTGAGACTACAGGTATGCCAAATTTCGAGGACGAAATTTCTTTTAAGAGGGGAAGAATGTAAAACCCAAGTTGTATGTAGGATTATTTTATTGGATAGATTAGTAATTAAATTAATTTATATGGGTCATTTATTAATATCAAAGAATTAGTTATGAGATGGCATTATATTTCCTATTACTTAGATGGGTAATTTTGTAACTTTGAGAAATTAGGTTAATAAGCTCACTTATTATGGCTTTAAGTCTTGGAAAACAAACAAAACAGAGGCTGTGAATTGCTCCATAGGCGGCTAGGGTTTGAGAAGGTAAAAGAAAAAAAGAAAAGAAAAAGAGAAGAGAGGTTCAAGTGAGGCTACAATAGAGATTGGAGGCAGCACGTTGGTGATTTTGGGACACCCATTGGTTAAGGTAAAATCTGTCTTTACTGTTAATTATTAATTTTATGTTGAGGAATTTAACAATCAATGCATTAAGGGATTTGCAAGATCTATAGGTACCTACTTAGGTTTTGAGAATCGTGCGCAATGTGTAAGTGTACCTTTGGGTGGGTAATGTAAATAATGGAGTTTTATATCATGGGTAAGGGTGTGTTTGGCTTTAAAGTTAGGTTGAATGGTTTGATCTCTTGGATATTAAAGCAATACATTAATCTAATATAGTGGGGCTTTTGTGGGTGTATGTAACATGTAAAAAAATATTAATTTGTTTCAGGTTGTATTTATTAGGTTTGTGTGATTGAAATGGTGGAGTTGGTGTTAGAGTGTTATTTCTAAGCTTTCGAGGTAAGTAACCCTCTATCACTGTTGGTTTATTTTTATTCCTATCAAACCGTTTAAAATCATAAATATTTATTCATAGCTTTCCTGTTCTCTCAAAATAAAATATGGGTCAAGTATAAAACAACATCGAATATTATTATGAAAGTTATTTGAATATTTTGTGAAATTATTCTGAAAATTGTACCTAGTGTTTGTTCCGAAAATATCGAATATTTTATTTAAAAGTTGTGTATTGTTTGAATTTTGAACATCACTCTAGTCTGACTATGATTTGGACCCTAGCCAATGGGGGTTATTTATTGGCACAGAAACTAGTTTCTTTTGGGGCTTTACCACCGGCCTAGGTGTGGTTCTGGGCCTTGTCACGGGCTAAGTGACCGTAGTCATTAAGACTTGGGTTTTGTGAATCGATCATTGAACCATTTGAATATCGATCTATCAATTTTGGATAACGAAATTTCATCGAGTTACCCCATTGACTTTTAATTAAAATCTATTGCCACATTGTTTATTTTAGCTATGAAACCATCTTACAAATAATTGTTCATTTATTGAACTGTAGAAAAATTATATTTATTGATTATCGATTTATTTATTTATTTTTGTATACTTGATCCAGCTAGCAGTGATGGTTGGTTATTTACTAGGCTGTCTAGCTTACCCTTATTTTTTTTTCAGATTCTGAAGAGTAGAGCTGCGCGGGATTTTTACATATGGGAGTGCCGAGAGTAGGGTTATGAATTAAGTACTTGGATTATTATTTTATTAATGGATTTTAATAGTGGACTTGGTAGAAAATTATCATAATGTGCCAAGAGTAGAACTATGATTTAAGTACTTGGATTATTGTTTTGTTAATGGATTTTGTTAGTGGATTTGGTGGATAATTTCATACGATAAGAATAATCAATTTTTGTGGATTTTAGCATTATGACAATTTAAGGATTTATTTTGAGTATTTTACATTGTGGGTTATGTGATTGGATTCTTAGCCTTGCATGCTCACTTTTATGAGTGTGCGGCGTTGTCACGGAGCTTGGGGCGTGACAATAACATCTTCATAAATGAACAAAATATAGCTCCCAATCACCTAGTCCTACAAATCAGGACTGTTTAGCAGCATCAAGTTGCTTCGTACTCTCCAAATCTTGATTTTTAAGCTCCATTATCTTCTCAATAACTTCATTCTCATTCCCTTCACAATTTACACCAAGAACCTTACCAATTTGTAGGGTGGCTTGTGCCTCATTTAACAGATATCTTCCTCTACTTGAATTACTATTCAATGAGATTGAGTCGGATAAGGCCTGAGTTGCAGCTCTAAGTAAAACACCCTTGTTAAATCTTGTACCTCCAATTGCCTTGATATGTGTTTTCCTTTTAGCTTTCTTAGGAATTTTCTTTGCTGGGAGATGGCATCGTCTAACTTCTGGTGCTCTACTAGTCCCCTCCGCCTCTAACCTTGAGCTTCTGAGGTTTACATCCCCTTGTTATAATAAGGGATCACAAATTGTGGGTTTTTTCAGCCCAGAGATAATTGGATCATCACATCTTGATAGGCTCACATCATTGGGCCCAAGAACAGAGTGAGGCCTGGTGTGATATGTTTTATTAGTCTAGAGTGGACCTAAAAACACCTCCAAATTTATGTTGGGTCTAATTAAATCTGATCCATTGAAGCTTTTCAAAAAACCAGAGGTACAAATTAGCCTATCAACTCTTTGACTTCTATTGTCTGCAATGAGGCCATTGCTTTCTGACAATGTTGTCTCCTTCCGCATGCATATGCCTTCGTTGTTTACTTTCCCCAAGTCATTAGCCGTCTCTTTTATTACAGAAGTGGCCATGAGGCTATCATTACCTGCTATCTCTTACTCCTTTAATGAATCTACTAAACACATGTCATCTCCCAAATTCCTCTCTATCGCCACCTCATCATTAATTGTCACATCATCATCTTCTTTCTTGAGAATCTCGCCATTGTCAACACAGTGCTCATCGCCCGTATTTGCATTAACAGAAATCTCATCCCGCAAATGAGTAACAGAGGTGCTTGAATTTTCTATAACAACTATTTGTTCTTCATAGACCCTAATCTGATGGAGTTTACCCTTACAATCTAGGGTTATAACTTGATTGATGCATTCTACTACTTTAGTTACTATTTTGACTTTGCCACAGCATAAAGAGGTCATTTCAAATGTATCTTTATCAATCTCAACAACATCTCCCCGTAACTTGCCTATGTTTTTGAAATTGATGAAGTTCCAGAGATTGAGTGGTACGCCAAAACAACTTAGCCATACCACCCTTTCATGCTCAATGATTGTGTCCCTGGTCCACTATGTGATGAAATCGCACCATCCATTCGCGGGCCCAGTGCTCCAGCTCCTTTGATGCACTCTTCATTTCCGTTTTTGATTTGAAAGAAAGAATCACTGACTTGCCTCCAGCCACTCTATTAGTTCCATACCTACTAAATAGTTCTTGTTTGAACTCAGAGACAAGATAGAGAGGCTTGAGTTTGGAAACTAAGCTCCCATGTAGCCAACCATTTCCATACTCCTCTGCTTTAACGATCAGTCCACTATCTTTCTTAGATCCTCCTCTAGCCACCATATCAGCATAGCTTTGTACGTTGTTACGCATACTTCTGCTAGTGTGATTTCGATGGGCGACATTAGCTTCACCTTTTTGTGGCACCTGCTACTTCCCATTTTTGCTTTGGGCCTTGCTGAACTCTGCCATCTTTACCTTTATCTTGCGATTGTCACACCAGGTACCATGTGCCTTTTGAATAGCCACTCCTGCCGCAACTGAACAGTTATACCGTACAAAGCCAAACCGTGAGCTTGTTACCTTCCTCCTCTTGTTAGGGATGTACACATCCACCACTACTCCGAACTTAGAGAACTGTTAATATATATAATATAATGTTATATTAATGGTATACCCGTTGTAATGCAATGATGTAAAGTTAGTGTAATGATGTAAAGTGAGTGTAGTGTTATTATTATGTTTTGTAGCTTTCGGTGAGGTGCTTTCTTCTCTCTATAAGAGAGCTCCATTCTCTTTGTAACAGGATGATAGATCATTAATACAGTGTTAATATATTTTGCTCTCTCTCTTTCTCTCTATCAATTTATCTAACATGGTATCAGAGCCAAGTTAACAACTTAGTAATTTCGCTTCACCGGCGGGCGGCAGCCTCGCCTTGGCCGCCCGCCGGACAAACCCAAATTTCCAGACCTCAACCTATTCCGCTGTAATCTCTATCAATACACATACATGCATCCATACACAGACATTGAGAGAGTCACACACAGTGATGGAACTGATTCCTCTCTCTCTCGCTCTACACCGAGCCACCACCTTTGCACCGAGCCAGCACCATCTTCACTCTGGTTTTGATGGCCGATCTCATCATCAACCTCCATTCATTGGCTCCATCTCCATCCAAGCTGGCCTCACCATGCTACTCGGCCTCTATTTCTCTCCCTCACAGCATCATCTCAGTTCACAACATCTACACCATGCTTAGCCTGTGACTTAGATTGAGCACTGTGAAGAAGAAACAACAACTCATCAATCATCATCACCAAGGAAACGGCAAAGTGGCAATCTATAACCTTTCCAGAGGCCATCCCCATTACACACACAATCTCTCTCTCTCACTGATTCTGGTGGCCGCCGCTGCCGTCCTCCACCCCATGTCCAAACAACCCACCTGGCCATGTCTCCTCCGAGTGCTTCTTTCATTTTCTTTTCTTATCTCTCTTTTTGACCATTACCACACAGCACCAGCACATCAGTTTTCCATAATCATTCATCCTCCACCACCTTTTGCATACACCCATACCCCTTTTTTTTTTTAATTTTTAAACCCATCTTCAACTTTTGCACCCCACTACCCACCTTTCCTTTTTATTTTATTTATGTTTTTACTTTAGCTGATGTGGGGTGACACAAACAAAAGAAAATCATGTGGGTAATATATTATAATATTTATATGCTTTGTCCCCTCTCTCTCCACCCACCTTTTTTTTATTTTTATTCTGTTTCATCCCACCGTTTACCAGCAGTCTACTCCCATTACCCTCATTTTCCCTTTATTTATTTTATTTTATCTTTCTTAAAAATAAAATAAAATAAAAAAACAAAAAAAAAAAAAAAAAAAAAAAAAAAAACTCCGTGTTGAGCTATTTTGCTCCACTTTCTCCATGTTGAGCTATTTTGCTCCACTTTCTCTGTGTTGAGCTATTTTGCTCCACTTTGTGTTGAGCTGTTGTGCTCCACTTTCTCAATCCCTTTGTTTCAACCTCAATTAGGTTTTTTATCTTCACACCTATTTGAGTTTGAGGGGGGGTTATATATATATATCATGGTGAGCATGGTTATACACCATGCGAACCACCCAAGCCGCCCCTTTGGCGCACCATCCAAGCCGCCCCCTTTGGCGCACCATCCATCCAAGCCGCCCCCTTTGGCGCACCATCCAAGCCAACAGCGCCTAAGCCGCCTTTCGATTATCTGTTGTCATCATCGTTCAGCACCACGTCATTAGTTATGTGTGTGCCACGTTTGCTGGTTCAACATCCAGTCTTCTACATCGGTCCGGCATGACCCCATAAACTGTCCCGACATTGATTCCGGCCCTCTACTACAATCTGCTCGACACGACCACACAAAGGTTCTGCTATAATCTGCGACACGACCACACAGTGTCTTCTATCTTATTTTATTTTCAGTTTCTTTTCCTATTTTATTTATCCAAACTCAAGTTGGTTGATTTTTACCCTCCTTGAGTTTGCGGGGGGATGTTAGTGTAGTGTGTAGTGTGTAGTGTATAACTAGCTGTCATCTTTAATATTATATGTAAAGGTGGAATGTAAAGTTGCTGCTTTCGGTAATTTGAGCCCACTAAATTATTTAGGCCCAATAGCCCAAGATTAGTGAGCCTGAATTTATCGCAAGTCCAAAATTGGTGGGCTCGGATTTATCGCCATCAAACGGGCTAAATGGCTCTATGCCTCGAGAGGATTCGGATCCACGAACCTAGAGACTTACTCGGGCCCGGACTCGAAAGGGTATTAAGCAAACCTAGAGCTCCGAGGCACTCGGACTCGAAAGGGTTCGGATCCACGAACCTAGAGGTCCGAAGCACTTGGCTTCGAACGGATTCAAATGCAATCTAGAAGTCGCTCCGTTAATGAGTCCCAGAACACTTGCGGGCTCGGAGCTTTCCGGGATCTATGTACCAGAACCATGGGCGTAATGGAGTTAGAACAAAGGACCCGATCCCGAGGACGGTGAGTGGAGATAAATTCACTCTTCGGTTAAACTAGCCTATACCCGGGTCGAGGTGGCACGACCCCGGGGGGTCCCTGAGACTCGGCAATATTTGCGGCAGGGCGTTCTCTTGAACTACCTCGACCTGGCAGACGTCCTCGGGACTACCCCGACTCAATGGGATGATTGGGGATCATTGGTTAGGTGTGGCTAAGAAGAAGGGTTCGCCGAGGGATTGATCTCCTCTTCGGGGTTTTTCTCATCCTCGGAGAAATCACCTCCTCGGAGAGTTCACTTCCTCGGAGAGGTCACCTCCTCGGAGAGTTCACTTCCTCGGAGAGGTCACCTCCTCGGAGAAATCACCTCCTCGGAGAGTTCACCTCCTCGGAGAGGTCACCTCCTCGGACAAAGTGGTTAGAGAGAATACTTCCCATGTGCCTTGCACATGGGCTCCGTCCTATATCATGAGGTGCCTATAAATAGCACCCACCCATAGCTTTACAAGGGATGGATTTTGGAGATTTCTAACTCTTTGGAAAGAACTAATTTCCCTTCTCCATTATCAACCTTGAGAGTGAAAGTGGGAGATCCATGGGAGAGCCTTGCCATTATTCTCTCTCTAGCCATTTTGCCTTCTTCTTCACCCAATCTCTTATCTCCATCATCTCCTTTGTTTTTGTGTTCCTAAGTTGAGATTATTGAACAATCTAAGCCTCTCATCATCTTCTAGAAGATTCGAAGTTGTTCTTCAAGAATCTTCGAAGATCTTCGAATTTTCTAACTACTTTCTTGAACCCTTTCATACATTTTGGCGCACCATCCAAGCCGCCCCCTTTGGCGCACCATCCATCCAAGCCGCCCCCTTTGGCGCACCATCCAAGCGACAACCCAAGCCGCCTTCTCGATTATCTGTTGTCATCATCGTTCAGCACCACGTCATTAGTTATGTGTGTGCCACGTTTGCTGGTTCAACATCCAGTCTTCTACATCGGTCCGGCATGACCCCATAAACTGTCCCGACATTGATTCCGGTCAGCCTCTACTACAACGGTCTGACACGACCACACAGTGTCTGCTACAACGGTCTGACACGACCACACAGTGTCTTCTATCTTATTTTATTTTCAGTTTATTTTCCTATTTTTATTTTGTCAGTTTATTTTTCTGTTTTGTTACTTTCTCCAAACTCAAGAAAGTTAGTACCTATCCTCCTTGAGTTTGAGGGGGGCTGTTAATATATATAATATAATGTTATATTAATGGTATACCCGTTGTAATGCAATGATGTAAAGTTAGTGTAATGATGTAAAGTGAGTGTAGTGTTATTATTATGTTTTGTAGCTTTCGGTGAGGTGCTTTCTTCTCTCTATAAGAGAGCTCCATTCTCTTTGTAACAGGATGATAGATCATTAATACAGTGTTAATATATTTTGCTCTCTCTCTTTCTCTCTATCAATTTATCTAACAAGAACAATGTATACACCCCCTTAGGATCCAGTGATTCAGGTAAGTTATCCACGAAAACAGTGTGAATATCTTGAGAGTTCCTGTTTGTCCATGCTTTCCTGCGAAATACTAGTATCCATCCACCATCTGAACCTTCACCCCTCTTACCAGTTGCCTCTCTCAACATTCTTCCTATGCAAAGCTCCTCCTAGGCTAATGTATTTCAAACCACAGCACCCTTTCTGACTGTATCCTTAAATGGTTTTTTATCATTATTTTTGTAATATAAAAATCTTATTATAAAGAATTTAAACCTATTTGATCCCACCTCAATCAATGATTGAGATTTACTTTAATTTCTCATTAAAATCACCATAACATCATTATTTTCCAACACTACTACTCTATGCCATTTGGTTTGGTTTGCATTGCCCATTCCAGCCGCTATTCCGCTGTAGCTCAAATTTTGCCTCCCACAGTTACAATTGTAAGTTGCCAAACGAGGTGTTCCCAAAAACATACCCAAAGTTTTGGGCAAGCAGGTAGGTAAAGGTACAACAAACAAAGGGTAATGTGAGTAAACTAACAAAAAGAAAATCTAGGAGCAGAAGTGGGACAAGCCACGTGATGACAGAAATTCAAAATTGCATGAGGGCCTAGTAAAACTGTAATTTGTTGAAAACAAAGGGATAATTCTGGTAAGATAAAAATACAAGACACAACAGTTTCTTTATAGTGTATAGGTATATATATATATATTATTTGTAAATTTTATTGCATGGATGCACCACACTGCACTGTCCTGCCACAAGAAATGCAAGTGACTCGTGTCCCTCGTGGAACGATGCTGTACAGTACAAAAGAAAGGGACTCTCAATCGCGAGGAGTGTGGTAGTGCATCAACAACTCTCATAGAAACTTCTAATTTTAGATTTATAAATTGATTCACAATAAAATATTAAAAAATTAAGTCATATATTATTGAGTAAGTGATAAATTAAAAATAAATATTTATTATATTATATTATATTATTATGAATTAAATTGTAAGATTTTTTTTTTTTTTTTTTTTTAAAAAAACATTTTTATAAATAATGAGTGACTGTTATGTATAGGACAATTTTAGTTCACAATTTTGGAAAATTAATTAAAATAATTTTGTTATGCCTGAGCTGATTGTTTGATGGGTATTGCTCTGATTTGCTCCTCTTTAATAATTGGAGGGTGTTGTTTAGCATTGGTAGGTCTTGATCTGAGCATGGTAATAATTTAAATCGTTCAATATGTAGAGTACATTGAGTCTATTATCCTTACAAAACATTACATTAATCGAGTATTGATAACTATTTGATCATATCACATTTTTATATAATTTTCAAATGTAATTTTCCAAATAAATTGTGATAGAAATGTGATCTGATCAAATTATTATCGATATCCGATCAACATAATTTTTTATGGAAATAATATACTTAATGAGTTTTATATAATAAACTATTTGAATTATCACCATGGGCCAAATCAAGATCCCATAATACCGAACAACACCCTCCACTCACGTATATATAATATTATTGTCTATGTGAAGAGGACCTGCATATAACTGTCTGAAGAGGACCTGTATCCATTTATATATATATATAATATTATTGTCTATGTCTATGTCCATGTGGTAGTTGGTTCAAATATTATGAATTTTTTTTTACAACCTTATAATTTGAGGGGGAAATCTTATGTTGTGCATCTCTTCAGGGGTGAGTAGCACTCTATTATAAAAACGTATAATTTTATCACAAAATATGTAATATTATGATAAATTGACATAATAATATGTCAAAAATTTGTGATTAATATCGTAAAAGTTAATGGTTTTATTTAAATTTCTTGTTAGGTTAATTTGTGGTGAGATTATGAATTTTATGGTTGATATTACTCATTTTGTGATAGGGTGCGTATGGTGTGCACCTTGATTGATGTTGCAAAAGTTTATACCTTGGTTACAAATTTTTTTTTGCTACGTCAATCTGTGGCGAGATTATGTATTTTGTGATTGATGTAACAAAATTTTATGATAAAATTACACATTTTGTAATAGAATGTATATGATATGAACCCCTAAAGAGGTGCCCACCATAGCATTTCCGAATTTGAGTATTTATAAGATATTTAGTATATCAACTCTTAAAATTTAAGTTAATTTCTTTTGGGTCTCTCATAATTGGAAAAGTTTTACATTTTATATTTTTTAATTTGTACTTCTTTAAACGATTACTACAGAAAATATGTATTTATATCTATTTGTTTTTAAAAACAAAAAATGTACTTGTAGGGTTAAGTGAGAAAATTATATAAAAAAGAAAAAAAGAAAGTTCAGGGACACAGTGAAGTAACACACTTTAATAACAAAATTATAGAAGGTGAACAAATTAAGGACAGGAAAAAAAAAAAAAAAGAAAAAAAAAAAAAGAAAGTTCGGGGACAAGCATGGCTCAACTTAGGTATAGCTAGAGAAATGTTTGCGACAGAATGAAGTAAGACACAGAATCTAGTGGAGTGGGGTGGAGCAGAGTGGAGCCAATGTAATCAAGCTTTTCATTAACTAATTAATAAGGAAAGAGTCGAATAGGAAGACCCTTCTCTGGGACAGGCATGGGATTGACAACAATCTTCTCATTAGGAATCAATTTTTCCCATCTGAACCTCTTGACTAGGTTGTGCATGAATACTAATATTTCCAAACGGGCATATTCTTTTCCAGGACACATCCTCGGCCCTCCTCCAAATGGAACAAATGTGTAAGGCACTGGTCCTCTTCCCTCAAATCTTGATGGATCAAATTTATAAGGTTCCGAAAAATATTCTGGATTTTTATGTGTCGAGTGCGCACTCCAATATATCTGCATTTCAAGCACGCATACAAGCATTACTGTTTTAATTTTAAGAACGAACGAAAAATATGAATAATTAATGTTACAATTGAACTATGTACATAGAAACATAAGTATTCGGGTAGACACATAATGACACAATTCTATAAGTAGTTTGTGTCTAAATTGATTTATGTGTTTTCAACATTAATCTTAAGCTATGGTAGATTATCTACTACTGGGTTCACATGGGTTCACAATTGCTTTTCTAATAGTTGTTTTTCTTTTTCACCTTTGACAAAACTTAAAGCTGGTTTGGGAAGTGGTTATTTTAATTGATTTTTTGATTTTTTATGAAAAGATTGATAGAAAAAAAAGTGATGCGACAATTTACAGTGATTTTTTTGGCTATATTAATTAATTTCTTTGGATAGGATATGTATCATATGCATTTTATTAAAAATATTTTTCATAAAAAAGTATGTAAGATTACCTACTATGTTTTAACACCAACCCCATCCTCTCTCTCTACCACTCTAATTTCCCAGTTCATAATTGTGTTGTCATCCCCACTATTTTCTCGTACGCTACCACAGCCTCTCATAACCGCTGTGCTCGAGTGTGGTCAAAAGAAAAGAGTTAGAGAGGAGGGAGAGATGACAACGGGAAAGAGGAAGGGAGAAGGTAGCCAAGGAAAAGGGTGTACGGTGTCAAAAAAAGAAATATTTTTTTTCTTAATTATCAACTAAATAAGTTGAAAATAAATAGGCAAAATATAGTAACCAAAAAGTGTCCTATAATTTAATTTATTTTTATTTTTGGCGTTGGTCGAACAGAGCCTTAATAGAGGCAGCAATTGTAGTATTGAAATTAATGACCTGTACTTGAATAATGAAGTAGTTAATATTAGTACCTTCCAACCCTTTGGAATATAGAAGCCTTCGTACATGAAATCAGTTAAGACGTCTCTGAAAGCACCTTGGAGGGGTGGCGCAAGTCTCAACACTTCACAAGCTACATTCCATGAAAATTTCATCTTCTGAATGTCATCCCAATTCAACAATTCACCTGGAGTTTTCGATTTGGCAATGTCCATTTGCTCTGCATGTTCGCAAAGGATCACAAAAATAAATAAATATATAAATTGAAATTAGGCACAAATTGAAAGAACAACAACAATTTTCATTTTCCAATTGGCACAGGGAAAAATCATTTTGGCTAGCTCAATTAGTCACTTTTATTCACTCTTAATTAGGGGTTAAGGAATCAATCATATCTACAATAAAAATTAAATTATTTCTCTCCCGCGTTATGACACTATTCATTAGGAACATCACTTGTACAATGCCAATGTGTTTCTCTTTAAGCTAGTGATGGGTAATAGCATTAACTCTTGATAAGCCCATCATGCATGTGATTGGTATGAACACAAAAATGGTTTAGCCATGAACATTAAAAGGATTTTCTTGTCGTATGAGTACATGTTAATAACATTGATATATATTGATAAATTACACTTATGGTTTAAAATAAATACAGTTAGTCTTATAGTTTTGATATTATTATATGATCCACCTTTTAGTAAGGTTAAACTAATCGAAACTAATACATATGGTGAGTAAATATTGAAATAAACAAAAATAAATTTATATTTTAATAAAAAATCGATGATAATATCTTTTTTTTTAAATCCATAAAATTAATAAATTATTAATTAAAAAAAGGGGCAAATTATACAAATGGTCCCGATAGTTTACCTGTCTTTCAGGTCCTCGTTGTTTCAATTTGATCAATTTTGCTCCTTGATTTTACGGATTGTGTCATATTAGTCCAATAAATAACAGCGGTTAAGTTTGATAGACAGAAAATCAAATGACGTTTCAATTTGGTCCCTGTTGTTTATAGGAGGTGCAGTTTATAGGAAAGTCAAAATAACATAGACTAAAATTGACACATTTTGTAAATTACAGGGACCAAATTGAAACATTATATGATTATCTATCCATCAAACTTAACCGCCGTTATTTATTGAATTAATATGACACAATCTGTAAAATTATGGGAAAAAATTAATTAAATTGAAACAACAGAGACCAAAATGAAAAAAAAGGGTAAAATACAGGGATTGTCGTCGTAAATTGCCCTTAAAAAAACATAATTGTTATGTGAATTAAAACTTTAAGAGAGGCTAGTGTAATTATCTCAAATGTATAGAGCTAACTATATATTTTTCAATTCTCAAAGGAGGTGAGTGTACTTTACCTTTATAAATTTTGTATGAAAAGTATGTTTTATAAATAATGTATAGTTTTGAAAAATGAAAATAAAAAATTGATATGAACTAGAGCAAAACAAGGGAGAATTTCAAATCAGTGAAGAACTCCAAAAATAATTACAAATTAATGATAAATTTTATTAATATTAATAATTAAAATTACAAATTTTTTCACCCAGTTAAAAATAAATAAATAAAACATAAATAAACACTAAAATTAAGGGTGAGTCCGAAGTTGACTCGTACTATTTTTATTTATTTTGCCCTTTCTATATATATATATATATATATGTGGACGAATTACATTAACCGTCTCTATAGTTTTGGATTTGTGTCATTTTGATCTCTAACTTTTCAATTGTGATACATTTGACGATAAATTTTGAATCTTGTTTCAAATAAGGACATTTGAAGATGTCCTTAATTGAAGATAGCATTGTTCAATTTCAAAGGCAAAGTCATCAATTTGATTAAATATAAACTAATTGGACGAAAATAAATATTAAAAAATAATTTTGAATTTTTAAAAATTATTTACACTCACTAAAGATAAAATTATATAAAATTGATAAATCTTTTATACATTTATTTTTCTTTTAAATTTTTTTTACCAAATTAATTTTTATTATATGGTTGGATGATGACCATGTAATAAGTGGTTGTTAGAATTTTAATGTATAATTGATATATTTAATATATGAAAATTTTTTAGTTTTGGATTTTTTAAATTTAATGGATTGGTTTAATAATGATATCAAAATTGTCGCCATATTTGACTTTAAAAAAAATAAAAACTAATTTAATGAAAATAAAAACAATCACTCATTACATGATTATCATCCAAACACATACTAAAAATTAATTTGATAAAATAAATAAATAAATAAATATGTAAAAAATTTATCAATTTTACATAATTTTATCTTTGGTGGGCAGAAATAATTTTTCAAAAATTTAAAAATATTTTTAACTTTTTCTTTTTGTCAAATTAATTTATATTTTATCAAATTGACGACTTTGCTCTTAAAATTGAACAAGAGTATCTCTAATTGTCTTTATTTGAAACAAGATTCAAAATTCGAAATCAAATGTGTCACAATTGAAAATTTAGGAATCAAAGTAACATAATCCTCAAATTATAAGCACCGTTAATATAATTCATCCTATATATATATATATATATATATGTATATGTATATATATTTGTCTGTTAAGATAATCTCAAACTTAAAAGCCAAACCGAAGGAAAAGGGGCCTATACTTAACATAGATTTTCTTTGTTGGGATGATGAATGAGCAATATTAAGTATTATGAAAAAATTTTTATGAAAATGATCATGAAAGATTTATGACCCTTGAATTATACTTAAAATAAAGCACGACATACTAATCAAGGTAATCCAATGGTCATAAATCTTTCATGATTATTTTCATGAAATTTTTTTTTATAATTCTTAGTTTTTCTCATGATGAATAGTTGACATATCCAAATTAGAACAAGGTAAATGTTTTACTTTTAGGTTGAAAGGGTATAGAGTAAATTTCGCAATGCATTAAAATTACAGGTATTTTTACTTTTAGTATGTATGTAAGAATGATTGTATTAGTGATAAGTTGAAGCAGCAACTAGCAACAATTAAAATGAGAGAAAAATAGGAAGGAAGGAGTAGAGAATGTAGAAGGAAAGGGAGAGAGAAAAAAAGAAAAAGAAAGGAATTAGTGAATTAATGGAAGAAAGAAGAGAGAAGAGAACAGAAGAGAAGAGACGTTTACCCTTGTAAACTCCTTGATAGATGTGAGGCAACTCGGCAAGATACTTGACAATGAAAGCACATGCAGAGCTTGCAGTGTCATGGCCACCAATCAACAAACCCAAAATCTTATCAGCAATATCAGTCTCCTTCATGAACTTGCCATCCTCATCGGGGGTGAGTAGCATGTAAGACAATATATCCTGAGTCGGGGAAGCCTTTCCCTCGGCCAAGTCGATCTTTCTTTGCTTGATGATCCTCAGTAGGTACTCTGTCCTAATGTACTCGGAGGCCTTTACCGATTTGTAAAAGGGAGTCCCCGGTAACTGCACGGGGATGGACAACAAACCCTCTGCCAAGAGGTTGAAGCGTTCCAAGAATTTATCGACATCCTTTGGATCTTCAATGCTAAGAAAGAGGCGACAAGCTAGCCAAAAGGTGTAGCGCTTGGAGAGCGGGAAGACGACGATCATGTCCTTGTTCTCCCAGTCCGCAGCAAAGTGTCTCTGGGCGATGGTGTCCATGATCCCGATGTATCGCTGCAACGCCTCCGGTTTGAAGAAGTTTGGCAGCATTTTCCTCATCTTGATGGCCTCCTCTTTGGAGGATGTTTGGTTGGAAGATGGGAAGATCTTGTCGACTGAGCTAGGCCACCATGACTGAACCAACTTGTTCTCGTTCTGGAACAGGAACTTGTGGGCTGGTGCTCCGCAGAACACAACCGTTGGCTCCCTCATAAGATTAGTCTTGTAAATGTAGGAGGCGTACTTGGCTATCCTGTCAAATACGAACTTTTCTGGCTGGCCCTTCCACCCTGCAGCCAGGTACTGGAAACTCTCCCCGACCACTGGCCATCCCGTCTTCCCAGGAGGCAGAAGCTGCCGCTTTCTTTTTCGTCTGCCTTCCTCCGACTCCGACTCCAACCCCGACCCCGACCCCGACCCCGACCCCGAAACTGCATACTTTTCTTCCTTGTAGAAGATGAGCATGTGTAGTGACAAAAACACAAGAACAATAAAGAGGCAAAGGAGAGAGACATACAACACCTCCATGCCTTTTTTCTTTCTTTCTTTTTCTTCTCCAAAGCTCCCCCTCCCCCTTCCAAGATAAAAAGATTGATTTGATCACCTTATATGGATTTCTAAAAATGCATTGATTGTTATTACTGAGGAGGTTTTGTGAGGATATATAACAGCATATTTCAGTTTTTTAACACACAGATCTACAAACAACACCTAACACAAATGATTAACATCGATCATTTGTCGGTATAAATAGATAAAAACTTTTACAAAAGAGTAATGTTAGATATTATGAAAAAAATATATTTTCTATCGTTAGATTATACATATAAAAAATACTATACACTAACCAAATATTAAAAAATTTTCATAAAACATTTTATAATATTATTTTCATTTTCCTTAATATTATTCTTTACAAAACACGTGATGACGTGAATGATTTTTTTTTTAAGTGCGAGTGCGCACCGCACTGCACTGCCACATGAAATGCAAGGGACTCGTGTGCCTCGTGGAAGTGGCGTATCAGAGTGAAACGATGTCGTACTTGACAAAAGAGAGAAAGACTCTTTTAATCTGCGACTAGTGTGCTACTGTGTCGGCAACTCTCACCCGGTTGGTTGCCTCCATCCTTTCGGATACATTGCTCATTAATTAAGAAAGTATTAAATGAAGTACATTTATTTCTATTTATATAACAAATAATAAAAACTTTTCAAAGTTGTTAGGATTAAACAACTTCTTTTTTTTTTTTTTTTTATCGTAGAGACTAAAATTCCCATTTTAAATTTCCCTCAATTTTATTCCTTAATTTTTCTTCTATTATTTTATTTCATTATATTTATAACACATTTTTTTTAATAATTTGCAACACGTACGCTGATTACATAATTCTAAATAAACTATTTTATTTATTTGATTTATTTTTTTTAAAATAAATTGAAATGCAATTATTTTTTTTTGTTGGTTATGATATTGTAACATTAATAAATAGAAATCTAATTGTAAGTGAGATTCATTAATGCATTTTAAAAAATTGTTTTGACTTAAATGAGCTTTCAAATAAAGAAAATATTATTATTTTATGTAATTTATAATTTATTTTTATTTATAATGAAATGTTTATATTTTTTGTTTTTTTAGTTAAGAGGGTACAATTATTGCATTTTGTTTTATTGTTATTATTTTTAATTTTTAATGCAATATAAGCTTCTACATATTTTACTTTACATGCTTTTTTAATTTTTTGTTGGAACTGACACTACACATTAATATTGGAATCTTGTAAATAGGTCAATTTCATTATTCTAAAAGTGAGGATATTTTTGTCCATGTAAAAAAGTGTCTAGTTTTTTTAAATCATCATATTTATTTCTTTTTTAGTATTTTGTATTCTCTATATAAATGGAGGTAGTTACCCTCATTTATTATATTCTTAACATGTGTCCTAATCCCACATGTTAACGGGACCATTAATAAATAAGGAAAATGAGTGAGTGCAATGGACAATTTCAGTATACAATTATGACGAATTAATTAAAATAATATTATGTTGGAGATAATTTCGATAATAATTAATTAAAGCAAATAAAATTAATAAAGAAACAACAAAATTAAATCTTATAATATTTCTACAGATGGTTTATGAATAAGTTTGTGATTGAGACCAGTGTTTGAACACCATGTCTTTAAGATAGAATTTTGCCCTCTCCAATGGTGCTTGAAAACAATGGACGTCATATCTTCATGATACAAAAATCACCACAAATGAAGAGAGCACACTCTTTGATTGTACAACGAACCAAAATTATGTTTTGCACTCACAAAATTAAGACTCACAGATGAAGAATACAAGAAGAATGCTTGAACTTGAGGAAATTTGGAATTAAAAAATTGGAATGAGAGATGCCTTTATATATACTTGTTGGTACCTGTTCAGTTTGAACTAAAAAGACATGAAAAAGGGATATGACCCTTCCTTTAAAATAAAGAGACACTATGAAAAGATTGCACCATTTCATTCAAATAGAGGATTGCACCATTTTATTCAACTGGAGGGTTGCACCTTTTCATTCAAATGGAATATTTTTCAATTCATCTCTACCTTTATAAATTTTTCAACAATCCCTCACATGAATGAAATTGATAAAACAAGAAATGCAACAACAAGCAGACTATGTGAGTACAAATCTGGAAATATCTTGCACAAGATAGGTAGCTTTTGGCCTTGAATAAAATCTATGTACAAATTTGGAAATATCTTGTACAAATCCGGAAATATTTTTGTCCATGCAAAAAAGTGTCTAGTTTTATAAGGGGGGTTTCTTTTTTAAGATCCCTGATATTAAGATTTTATAATATAAAGGACACTCAATATTTTCACAATGTCTAAAGTCCTTCAATATCAATCTAGAGAAAATCGATCCGGAGAAAATTTGATCTAGAGAATTTTTTTGGACAAATCACAGAGAAAATTCTAAATTTCTCTGGACAAATAACAGAGAAAATTCCAAATTTCTCTGGACACATCACAGAGAAATTTTACACATCTCCAACACCAAATTTCTCTAGAAGAAAATCTGAGAAAGAGCATAGATTATGATATATTACCACCACAGAAGAAGAGCTGAAGAAGAACCTAACCCATCAAGTAAATTGAGAGAGAGAGAGAGAGAGAGAGAGAGAGAGAGAGATCTTCCAAAACAACTTTCAAAAGGTACCTATAGATATCTATAAAAGCTCTGATCAACAATGGCCTTTTTTAATTTTTCCTTCCAACCCAGAGAAATTTACAAAAAACCAGAGAAAATTACTTCTATCCTAGAGAAATTATGAACTTCCCAAAGAATTTCTTTGAGTTCAACCTAGAGAAAATTGAAATTTCTTTGCAGAGAAAATTGAAATTTCGTTAAAGATGAGGAGGTCTTGGAAAAAAACAATACAAGCTACACCCAAGTTGTAGATTCTCAGGAAGACAATAAACACCAGCCCAGAAATTACACAGTCTTCCCAAAGTGAATGCATGTACATGCTAAATACAAACACATAGTAAATAACTAACATAATTCAAAAGGAGGAAAAAACAAAGAATAGGAAAGATGGTAGATAAATCAGATAATAATTATTCGAAGGTAAATGCTGGATTCACTAAACATTTGCAATTAAAGACCAAAATTAGCTCAACTTTCTGTGGTTGTTGCTTCTATTATTCGAAGGTAAATGCTGAGTTCACTAAACATTTGCAATCAAAAACCATAGAAGCAACAACTTATTTATGTACCCTTAATAATCAACATAGTTTCTATACTTGTACTCTTCATATAACTAGCCACAGAAAGTTGAGCTGGCGAGCCGCCAACACCCATCCATCGAAAACAATTATGTTCTCTCATTTTTATGGTCGGTATGAACACAAAAAGAAATATGCTTTATGAAATATCCTTCATTAACACACACATGTACTCCCATACCACCCACTCAAAAAAAGTAAAAAATAAATAAATAACACAAAAAGGGAGTTGTCACACCCCAACGGGCATGACCGGCCGTGGCTGTGGACTTAGCCCAAGGCACACGTAAGCCTAAACATGAACCCAAAACCATAAAGAATAATTGTGATGAAAACCGTGAATAAATAAATCAACACTCAATCCAAAGGACATCCCACAATGTATGCACAAAACTCGATAAGCAACCTAAAACAAATAAATGTATGCCCTAGAGGTCCATGCAATCGAGTCCCCGCTATGCCATGAGTCCACTCTAAGTCCTTCTAACACCTGGAAGTGATAAAAATTAAGTCAGCTGATAGCTCAGTGAGTAGCAACATGGATAGTAAATACAGTTCTGAAAATAGGGTTCAATTCCAAAATAAAATATATATCATAAACTAGTTTGGCATACGCTTTGGTAAATACAATCTGTTTCAAAAAGAAGGTTCCATAGTTCAACACTTAAAATACTCATGTCTCGCAAGAACATGTTAAATGTCAAATACTATTTGTTTCAAAAAGAAGGTTCCACAGTTCAATACTTTAAATACTCATGTCTCGCAAGAACATGTTAAATGACATTAAAATACTCATGTCTCGCAAGAACATGTTAAAAGACATTTTTCACAGATTATAACATGAATACCAATAATTTTCTGGGTACCAAGAAAAACAAATAATATGCCACACAGTTGTCAAGGCTATAAGCCCCGTTGGATCCAATACCGAACTAAGAGTCATCCTCAGGGTGGCACCTGGGCCTTTTCTCAAAGACGATCCGATTGAAGGTCACCTAGTTGTTTTTAAAGGTCTTTTCCTTACAATCGTTGAGCACTAGAGTCATCACGGCCCAACCCGGATCTGTACCCTAGTGGCCAGAGTCACCACACACAGTGGAATAATTTCCCTGGACTAAATACACACATGGTCCCAATAATCAATACACATCAGTTTCGCAAAACATGATAATTCATCATTATAATCATGAGACCAACACAAATAGTTTACAGTATGCCAAGTTCACACATGTTTCAGAAATAATTTGATTCCATTGATAATATAAATAATTTATCAAAACAGTTTAGTCTTAAAACAATAATTTAATTTTCCAGTTAGGTAGGGGAACATTTATAAAAATACGTAGCATGGAACTACTCACCAAAACGAAATAATATAATCCTTGAATCGAATAGAGTGTAAAATTCCAACTAGTGCCCTGAACCAAGTATAAAAACTACACGTCACAACTAATTTAAAAACACTAAAAACAATAGGAACTAAGTAACCTCAACTAAAGCGCATTAACACGGCTCAACCCAACTCACCGTTACTCTTAAATATTACCTAAGTTCATGTTCTTCAAGGTTTAAAATCACCCAAGACATGGGTTCCGGTCAAAACTTAATTAATTGCAACTTTAAAATAAAACAGAATTTCAAACAAGCCTTCCCAACCTATTCGCTAACTTTGAAAATTACAAAAACCACTCCACGCTATTTGAAAAATTCCAATAACCTCCAGATATGATCTAATATATCATAAGTTTCAAATCCAATTGGTTTCACTTGATTTGCTTATCAAAATAATTATCTACAATTTATTATATCCAAACAGGTTATTTTCTGCAGCACTTTAAAGAAATTGACGGTTCTCTTAATATACACGAGCAATCAATGCAAGGCCAAAAACATATGAAACTAGACTCGTAACCGGTTCTAATGACACTAATTTGATAATTTTTGGATTTATACCCAAAGAGAACAACATTCCCGAATTTACTGGTTCAGACTGGTTTCCTGGACAGATTTGAATACCTCAATTTATATGGATTTTGACTCCCAAAAATTATGAAAAAATTTAGATATGCAATTTAATATGTAATTAATCTACCGTAAAAATATCATATTAAAATTCATCCGTTTGATATAGTTTCTTGATTTTTAAAGTTTGCGATTTTGTACAGAATTTTTGAACTAAGAATTACACCCAATCTTTACACATAAATTTAGCTCCTCAAGTTTCTCAATAGGATATCTATATACAAAATACATAAACCTACAACCTCTCCATCAATGAACTAAATAATCATAGAGTAAGGATAAAGAACAAAACCTTAAGGAAGAAGAAAGATAAATACTTACTACACACCCAAAAATCCTTCTTTCTTTGCAATTCTTCTTCTTCTTCTTCTTCTTCTTCTCTCAATTCCTTCCCCTGGCTGCCGCTATATTGTTTTGTAAACTAATAAGAGAATTAGAGTTTTGTAGGTTTTGTATATATTTTATTTTATATTAGTTGTGGGTCAAATAAATGGATAAATATACAATATATATATATATAAGTTAGATATAACTCAAATGGTAAGAGCCTTATTTATTTATTTTGTGGTCTAGAGTTCAAGTCACACCCTCTTCTCTTTTTTCTTTTTCTTTTTTATAATAAATTTTGCCTCCAAACTAAAGACTTTCACCATAATTTATTTTTGGATTTAAAATTAATTAAAAGACCTTCTAAATATGTAATTTGCACTTTAAGATTCACCATCAAAATATTTGAGATTTGTAACATTATTATTATCTAATTATTTATTTAATTTTTATATTCGGGTTCTCACATTCTCCCCTCCTAAAAGAAAAGTTTCGTCCTCGAAACTAACCTGAGTAAATTATGAGAATAGATGTGGGTACTTCTCGCGCATCTCGTCCTCGCGTTCCTAAGTCGCCTCTTCAATTAGATGATTACGCCACACTACCTTAACCAATTTAATGACCTTTGTACGCAATATTTTCTCCTTCGAATCCAAAATCTGAACCGGTATCTCCTCATACGAAAAATCCTCTCTAATTTGAAGCGGCTCATAATTTATCACATGCGATGGACTGTGCACATATTTCCTCAATATAGACACGTGAAACACATTATGCCCTCCTGCCAACCTAGGGGTAAAGCAACATGGTACGCAACCTCACCAACCTTCTCCAATACCTCAAATGGACCAATGTATCTAGAACTCAACTTTCCTTTCTTTCCAAACCTGATGACTACTTTCCATGGTGATACTTTCAAGAATACCATATCCCCCACATGAAACTCTAAATCTCTCCTATGATGATCAGCATAAACTCCTTTTTTTTTTTTTTTTTTTGCTCCAAACAGTCAGTAATCTCTCTCTGATGGTGATAATTTTCTATGTAGCATCCTCCACCAAATCAGGTCCCAACACTTGCCTCTCACCAACCTCATACCAACATAAAGGAGACCTACACTTCCTCTCATACAAGGCCTCATAAGAAGCTACTCCAAAACTAAAATGATAACTATTTGTAAAACCCAAGTTGTGTGTAGGATTATTTTGTTGGATAGATTAGTAATTAAATTAATTTATATGGGTCATTTATTAATATCAAAGAATTAGTTATGAGATGGCATTATATTTCCTATTACTTAGATGGGTAATTTCGTAACTTTGAGAAATTAGGTTAATAAGCCCACCTATTGTGGCTTTAAGTCTTGGAAAACAAACAAAACAGAGGCTGTGAATTGCTCCATAGGCGGCTAGGGTTTGAGAAGGTAAAAGAAAAAGAGAAGAGAGGTTCAAGTGAGGCTACAATAGGGATTGAAGGCAGCACGTTGGTGATTTGGGACACTCATTGGTTAAGGTAAAATCTGCCTTTACTGTTAATTATTAAATTTATGTTGAGGAATTTAACAATCAATGCATTAAAGGGATTTGGAAGATCTATAGGTGCCTACTTAGGTTTTGAGAATTGGGTGCAATGTGTAAGTGTAACTTTGGGTGGGTAATAGAAACAATGGAATTTTGTATCATGGATCAGGATGTGTTTTGACTTTTGGGTTTTGTATATTAGGTAAGGTGTGTTTGGCTATTGAATTGGGTGGATTGATTTGGTGTCTCTTGGATTTTAAGCGCATATATATATATATATATAATGGGTTCTTGTTGATGTGTGAAAGACATCAAAATATTAATTTATTTGAGGTTTTATTTATTAGGTTTATGTGATTGAAGTGGTGGAGTTGGGTGTTTGGAGTTGGTGATTGGAGTGTTATTTCTAAGCGTTTGAGGTAAGTAACCCTCTATCACTGTTGGTTCATTTTTATTCCTATCGAATCGTTTAAAATAATAAATATATATTTATAGCCTTCGTGTTCTCTTAAAATAAAACATGGGTCAAGTATAAAACAACATCGAATATTATTATGAAAGTTATTTGAATATTTTGTAAAACTATTCTGAAAATTGTACCAAATGTTTATTCCGAAAATATCGAATATTTTATTTGAAAGTTGTGTATTGTTTGAATTTTGAACATCACTCTAGTCTGACTATGATTTGGACCCTAGCCAATGGGGGTTATTTATTGGCACAGAAACTAGTTTCTTTTGGGGCTTTACCACCGGCCTATGTGTGGTTCTGGGCCTTGTCACGGGCTAAGTGACCATAGTCATTAAGACTCGGGTTTTGTGAATCGAATCATTGAACTATCTGAATATCGAACCATCGATTTGAACAACGAATTACTTTGAATTATCACATTGGCTTTTTATTTAAAATGTATTGTACATTGTTTATTTTTAGCTTTGAAACCATCTTACAAATAATTGTTCATTTATTGAACTGTAGAAAAATTATATTTATTAGTTATCGATTTCTTTATTTATTTTTGTATACTTGATCCAGCTAGCAGTGATGGTTGGTTATTCTTGGGCTTTCTAGCTTACCCTTATTTTTTTTTTGATTCTCAAGAGTAGAGTCATGGGATTTTTACATGTGAAAGTGCTGAGAGTAGGACTGTGATTTAAGTACTTAGATTATTGTTTTGTTAGTGGATTAAATTAGTGGACTTGGTGGACTTTTTCATATAAGAACTATTTATTTTTATGGATTTTGGCATTATGACAATTAAGGATTTAATTTGAGTATTTTACATTGTGGGTTATGTGATTGGATTTTTAGCCTTGCATGCTCACTTATATGAGTGTGCGGCGTTGTCACGGAGCTTGGGGCATGACAATTTTATGGTATCAGAGCCAGGTTGTAATTTTAAAAGTTGGTATAGAATAGTGGTGAGATTGGGTAGATGTAGGATTAGGAACGCTTATAATTTGATAAAATGTTAATTTTATTTACGTGTTATAGGGACTTAAGAATAGAATAAGATGAGGTTTTATTATTGATGCATATAGGTTGCAATGGACCATGAGGAGACATTGGAAAATCTCGTGTGGTTAGTATAGATGGCAGGAGATTGCTTCTAGACTTGACTGTTTTAGATATGCGGGACTTTGACATAATTCTTGGAATGGATTGGTTGGCAACCAATTATGCTTCTGTTGATTGTCGAGGCAAAAGGGTAGTATTTTAGATTCCTAATCAACTAGAATTTTGTTTTGTGGGTAGTGGAGTTAACACTCCTCTTCTGGTAATCTCAGCTTTGCAAGCTAGACGGTTGTTAAGGAATGGTTGCGAGAGTTATTTAGCTTTTGTGAGAGATATCTGTGAGACTGAATTGAAGTTAGAGGATATTCTAGTTGTGAAGGAATTTCCCGATGTTTTTCCTGAAGAGTTACTGGGGTTGCCACTAGATAGAGAGATTGAGTTTGCCATTGAATTGATACACGGCACGGGTCCTATCTCCAAGGCTCCGTATCGGATGGCCCCAGCAGAGTTGAAAGAGTTGAAGGAACAATTACAAGAGTTACTAGATAAGAGCTTTATTCGGCCTAGTGTTTCTCCTTGGGGTGCGCCTGTTTTATTTGTGAAAAAGAATGATGGTAGTTTTCGCCTTTGCATTGATTATTGAGAGTTGAACAAGGTGACAATTCGAAATAAATATCCTTTGCCTAGGATAGATGACTTATTTGATTAATTGCAAGGAGCACAAGTCTTTTATAAGATTGACTTTCATTCTAGATATCATCAATTGAAAGTTAAAGCGGAAGATATACCTAAGACAGCCTTCCGAACTAAGTATGGGCACTATGAATTTTTAGTGATGTCGTTTGGGTTGACCAATACGCCTGCAGCTTTTATGGATTTAATGAACAAAGTATTTAAACCCTTCTTAGATCAGTTTGTGGTAGTTTTTATTGATGACATTCTTGTGTACTCAAAGAGTAAAGAGCAACACGAAGAACATCTAAGAATAGTGTTGTAGTTATTAAGGGAGAATAAATTATTTGCTAAATTAAAGAAGTGTGAATTTTGGCTGGAGAGTGTATCATTTTTGAGTCATGTGATATTTGAAGACGGGGTGTCTATTGACCCCAAGAAAGTGAGGTGGTGGTAGAGTGGAATAGGCCTACTAGTGTCACTGAAATTCGTAATTTCTTGGGTTTAGTAGGATATTATAAAAGGTTTGTTAAGGGATTTTCCCGAATTTCTATACCTTTGACTTGTTTAACACAAAAAGGGGTTAAATTTGAATGGTCTGATGATTGTGAGAAGAGTTTCTAGGATCTAAAGAGTCGATTAGTGTGTGCCCCAGTACTTATAGTTCCGCCCGGAGATGAAGGTTTTACCATCTATAGTGATGCATCGAAGATGGGCTTGGGTTGTGTCCTGATGCAGAACGATAAGGTAGTGGCATATGCGCCTAGGCAGTTGAAGCCATATGAGCAGATTATCCTACGCATGATTTGGAGTTGGCTACAGTGGTGTTTGCATTGAAAATCTAGAGGCACTAACTGTATGGGGTGAAATGTGAGATATTCACTGATCATAAAAGTCTGAAATATATTTTCACTCAAAAAGAATTGAATATAAGGCAAAGGCGATGGTTGGAGCTATTAAAGAACTATGATTTGACTATCAATTATCATCCAGGAAAAGCCAATACAGTGGCTGATGTCTTGAGTAGAAAGACTCCGAGTAATTTGGCTACCTTGATCACTGACCAAAAGAATATCTTGGAGGACTTGCGAAGGTTGAATATCGAGATTAGATGGCATAACCATGGAATGCAGTTGGCAAACCTTAGAGTTCAACCCACATTGATTGATAGAATTAAAGATGCTCAGGGAAAAGATCCTCAGTTGCAAAAACTTAAGGCTGAAATGGAAATAAGGCTACAGATAGAATTTTGTATGCACAAAGATGGAACCTTGAGATTTGGAGAGAGGTTGTGTGTGCCTAATGATTTAGAGCTCAAGAGGGAAATCCTGACAGAAGCTCACAGTTCAGGATATACTGTACATCCAGGGAGCACTAAAATATATAAAGACTTGAAGAGGAACTTTTGGTGGAATAATATAAAGAAGGAAATTGCTCAGTATGTTGCTCAATGTTTGGTATGTCAACAAGTGAAAGTTGAACATCAGAGACCTGCAGGTAAGTTACAACCTCTTCCTATTCCCAAGTGGAAGTGGGAACATATTACCATGGATTTTGTGACATGGTTGCCTAGGACACAAGGTGGTAACAATGCTATTTGGATTATCGTTGATCAATTGACCAAATCCACTCACTTTCTAGCTTTTATAGTAGGGTTCTCCTTAGAGAGGTTTGCAAAATTGTATATCAAGGAGATTGTGAAGTTGCATGGTATTCTGGTGACCATAGTGTCTGATAAAGATAGTAGATTTGTTTTTATGTTTTAGAGGAGTTTGCATACAACTTTGGATACTAGTTTGAATTTTAGCCCGACCTTTCATCCTCAAAGTGATGGACAGTCAGAGAGAACTATTCAGACTCTTGAAGACATGTTGAGGGCCTGTATTAATGATCTTGGAGGTTCTTGGGATGAGCATTTGGCCTTAGTGGAATTCTCTTATAATAATAGTTATCATGGGAGCATTCAGATGGCACAATATGAGGCTTTATATGGACGAAAGTGTAGATCACCTATTTGTTGGGATGATGTGGGCGAAAGGAAGTTGTTAGGGCCTGAGATTGTGCAACAAACAGTGGACAAGATCAATCTTATTAGAGAGCGACTTCGCACTGCACAGAGTAGACAGAAAAGTTATGCAGATAACAGGAGACGCGATTTGGTGTTTGGGGTTGGAGACCATATGTTCCTTAAGGTGTCTCCTATGAAAAGAGTAATGAGGTTTGGTGTTCGTGGTAAATTGAGTCCTAGATTTATTGGACCATTTGAGGTTTTAGATCGAATTGGAGAGGTAGCTCACAGACTTGCCCTACCACATTCACTAGTTGGAGTTCATAATGTCTTCCATGTTTCGATGTTGAAGAAGTATATACCGAATCCCAATCATGTGATTGATTATGCACCGTTACAGTTTAAAGAGGATTTGACCTATGAAGAACACCCTGTAAGAATTGTTGATAAGAAGGAACAGGTTTTGAGGCGTCGAGTCATCCACTATGTTAAGGTTTAACGGAGCAATCACTCGGAGAGAGAAGCAACTTGGGAACTTGAGGATGAAATGAGACAAAAGTATCTACAACTTTTTGAGACTACATGTATGTCAAATTTCGAGGACGAAATTTCTTTTAAGAGGGGAAGAATGTAAAACCCAAGTTGTGTGTAGGATTATTTTGTTGGATAGATTAGTAATTAAATTAATTTATATGGGTCATTTATTAATATCAAAGAATTAGTTATGAGATGGCATTATATTTCCTATTACTTAGATGGGTAATTTCGTAACTTTGAGAAATTAGGTTAATAAGCCCACCTATTGTGGCTTTAAGTCTTGGAAAACAAACAAAACAGAGGCTGTGAATTGCTCCATAGGCGGCTAGGGTTTGAGAAGGTAAAAGAAAAAGAGAAGAGAGGTTCAAGTGAGGCTATAATAGGGATTGAAGGCAGCACGTTGGTGATTTGGGACACTCATTGGTTAAGGTAAAATCTGCCTTTACTGTTAATTATTAAGTTTATGTTGAGGAATTTAACAATCAATGCATTAAAGGGATTTGGAAGATCTATAGGTGCCTACTTAGGTTTTGAGAATTGGGTGCAATGTGTAAGTGTAACTTTGGGTGGGTAATAGAAACAATGGAATTTTGTATCATGGATCAGGATGTGTTTTGACTTTTGGGTTTTGTATATTAGGTAAGGTGTGTTTGGCTATTGAATTGGGTGGATTGATTTGGTATCTCTTGGATTTTAAGCGCATATATATATATATATATATAATGGGTTCTTGTTGATGTGTGAAAGACATCAAAATATTAATTTATTTGAGATTCTATTTATTAGGTTTATGTGATTGAAGTGGTGGAGTTGGGTGTTTGGAGTTGGTGATTGGAGTGTTATTTCTAAGCGTTTGAGGTAAGTAACCCTCTATCACTGTTGGTTCATTTTTATTCCTATCGAATCGTTTAAAATAATAAATATATATTTATAGCCTTCGTGTTCTCTTAAAATAAAACATGGGTCAAGTATAAAACAACATCGAATATTATTATGAAAGTTATTTGAATATTTTGTAAAACTATTCTGAAAATTGTACCAAATGTTTATTCCGAAAATATCGAATATTTTATTTGAAAGTTGTGTATTGTTTGAATTTTGAACATCACTCTAGTCTGACTATGATTTGGACCCTAGCCAATGGGGGTTATTTATTGGTACAGAAACTAGTTTCTTTTGGGGCTTTACCACCGGTCTATGTGTGGTTCTGGGCCTTGTCACGGGCTAAGTGACCATAGTCATTAAGACTCGGGTTTTGTGAATCGAATCATTGAACTATCTGAATATCGAACCATCGATTTGAACAACGAATTACTTTGAATTATCACATTGGCTTTTTATTTAAAATGTATTGTACATTGTTTATTTTTAGCTTTGAAACCATCTTACAAATAATTGTTCATTTATTGAACTGTAGAAAAATTATATTTATTAGTTATCGATTTCTTTATTTATTTTTGTATACTTGATCCAGCTAGCAGTGATGGTTGGTTATTTACTGGGCTTTCTAGCTTACCCTTATTTTTTTTTTCAGATTCTGAAGAGTAGAGCTGCGTGGGATTTTTACATGTGAAAGTGCTGAGAGTAGGACTGTGATTTAAGTACTTAGATTATTGTTTTGTTAGTGGATTAAATTAGTGGACTTGGTGGACTTTTTCATATAAGAACTATTTATTTTTATGGATTTTGGCATTATGACAATTAAGGATTTAATTTGAGTATTTTACATTGTGGGTTATGTGATTGGATTTTTAGCCTTGCATGCTCACTTATATGAGTGTGCGGCGTTGTCACGGAGCTTGGGGCGTGACACTATTATTATACGAATATTATGTAACAAATTTATGATAACCTCAAAACAAAATTTCTACACCCTAAGGCCACCCACGACTTTTAGATATGTTGTTCTATAAAAGTCACCCTCTAATTAAAACCACTCATACTCGAATTTCAACATACAATTCACAATGGGAGGGGAAAATGTAAATGATTCTTGCAACATATAATGGGATTAACTAAAATATTTCAAACTCACAATTAGAATATAACGTACCTACAATCTCACTAGAATGCAACCAAACGCACCTACAATTTTGTTCATTTAACCCAAGTGCCTCAAAAGGTCCCATCAACCAGACGAAACAAACTATCTCAAAAGCACTAAAAAAAATATCTGAACACTACATACCAATAATGATAGCTCACCACAAAAAAAAAAATATATATATATATATCCTTTCCATCATCTAGTTCGACAATCTACTTAAAACAATCAAACATGATTATCCCAACACTCTAACCAATGACAACAATCTCTCTTCAAGGACACAATTCAATGACACATTTTGAGATCCCAACCATCACACAACAACAAACGCATCTCGATATTAAAGCGAATCCACACTCGATTACTCAATCTGGAATTAAACCAGCACAAATATTAACTTGAAATGTTTCATCTATAAAAACCTCAATTCATCGCCTAGTACAATCATATTCTTCCCTGAATTATTCCACTCACAAAAAAATTTCACAAATCACCTTAGCTCCAACTGCTTCATCTAGAAAACAAGAAACATCGATCCATATAAAACATAATGCAATCACGCCAAACATACTACTGGAAAATTCTCAGCCATAACTTTAATTGCCCAACCAAGCAATTTTTGTATTATTTTTACCTATCTACTCTATTTCTTTTACTTGACAAACCGACTAACAGTTTACACAAACTTGTCTACATCCACCCACACAATCTCACTCCAACATAGATTTTATCCAAACACTCACACAATGCACTTCGAGTCCACATAGAATTCATCAAGATTGGGTACACATTCTAATTATACTAAGGTACTTCCAACAAAAGTTAAATTAAAGCAACTCTCATTCTTTAAAACCAAAGCCATGACACTAACTCCAAGGTTGCAATACGATTCCACATCACATTAATATTATGATAATCCACAAGATCAAATCCCAATTCAACAACTCTTACTACACCAATTCACTTATCGACAATTATTAATATCATTCCTCAGGCCTGTTAATAAAATATTCTATCTTTCACCCTAGAAGTATATTGAACAAATCACAATAAGACACTTATAAAAATTAACACCGAAACAACCCAAAAATTTTCGAATCGTTAATAAATAGATTACCCTCAAATGACAATAATATCTCTCCAAACGAAATTCAATGTACATCCCTTACCAAAAAAAATAATACTACACATCTAATAAAAAAAATTCTAACTAAAATAATCTTTTCAGTATTTCAATCCAATCACTACTAAATTTGCTCTCCACCTGAAAAATAATTTAACTTGAAAGTAATCCACCACAGCTTACTAAAGTGCAAAGAAAACAAAATCGAATCCTCATAACTGCTCATGTCACAAATAACAACACCAATTACTATAGCGACCCGGTCTTTTCCCATTTGATTATTATATCCGGACTTATGTTCCGTGGATTCCGTTGCCATATTGTTGTTGTTGTCATCCTTTAATTCTATTTGGTAGAGTTTTAGGATGTGTTAGGCGTGTTTCGAACAATTGGGTTGAGCCTTGGTCTAGCTGTTGGTTGCCCAGTTTTTAGCCTTTCCTCTCGAGCGGACATTCCTACGCTCGAGCGGGGTTTGCACTCTTCCAGTAATTTTTGGTCCCTGCAAAACTTGCGGTGAGATCTACGCCGGCGGTTATCATTGCTTTCGGCGGACATTGTTTTGTTCTTTACGCCGGCGGTGTTTTGTCTCGGCGGACTCAAGTTTAAATCTGCAGCGGCGTGTTTTAAAACAGTTTTTCAGCCCCTTTCAGTTTATAAAACCCTAGGTTACGAGTCCTTCCTCTCCCAACTCATCTTTTCTCCTAGGATTGACCTATCTAGATTGGATTTCTACCCTAGTTCCTTCACAAATAAGATAGAAGAGAGTGAGGGCTTTCATTTAATCTGAGCAATTGTTGGTTTGG
This sequence comes from Camellia lanceoleosa, assembly GCA_025200525.1. Classification (NCBI taxonomy): domain Eukaryota; kingdom Viridiplantae; phylum Streptophyta; class Magnoliopsida; order Ericales; family Theaceae; genus Camellia; species Camellia lanceoleosa. The sequence continues at coordinate 1,592,972 of CM045771.1, forward strand.
AGCACTTTGAAGTTTGGGCATCATCTTCATCTTCTTCTTTTGAGTTATTTCTTGAGGTAGGGCTTTCCTACTCCATTTATACGTTTTAATCCTAAGTGGTGATATTTTGGTATGTGGGGGTGGTTTGGTAATTTTGGGAGAAACCTTAGGGTTTGTCATAGATTAATTTATATAATTAATTTAAGGGAAGATTGTAATATTGGGTTTAATTCATGAAATTGGGGGATTATGAGATAAATTGACGTAGTTGGACATTTAATCACTCATCTGTGAAATTGAGATTATTTGTGTTGTTATATTTATTTCTTGTTTAGAAATAATTGTTTTGGGCTATCGGTGGAGGATAGCCATTGATTGTTGTAGACCCTGCATGCGGCTTAGGTATAACTGAAATTGAGTCATTTATTTGACTGTTGAGTTAATACAGAACATTCGTGTATTGATTATGTGTTGTATATGGCAAGTATTGATTATGTTGCATATGCATTTGGTTTTGGAGCAGATAGGATGAACTCCACGGTTTAGGGAAGATAGGGATGGACCTCTAAACCGGATTTGTTGGGAGGAGATAGGGGAAGGACTCCAGTAGCATCACATATGTGCGTGCTTATTAATAATAGAAATATTTCTATTCGTTGTTGATATGATACATCACCACCATGTGTGTCAGTTGAGAAGAATGGAAGTGGATTTGATCCAGCATGTGTGTTTATTATGTTATAAGAAAGGTTTAACCTGATTTGTTATCCTTGTTGAGTTGTTTGGCGGGTTACGAGCCATGTGCGTGTAAATGGAAAGTAAAAGGTGTCATAGACCATGTGTCATAGACAACGTGACATTTGTGTCATAATATTGTAAATTGAATATTTTGTATTAACCATGTATTGGGTACTACTGCTTTAGTTAATTCTTATGCTTGGTTTAGTATTTCTCTACTGGGCTGTGGCTCACCCTATATGGGAACTTTATTTTCAGGTTCAGGTGGTTCACTACCTCCAAGGACTTAGCTTGTGAGGATTTGGACTCTCGAGGACTTGCTTTACTTTATTTGCTTTATTTGAGTTATATGTAATTCAAGCCTAGGGCTTTATTTGTTTTGAGTTAGAACTCATGTTTTGTGTCCAAGCATTGACTTGGCAAGATGTAAGCCTTTAAGGCAAATAATATAATGTTTTCTTTTAATAATGCATGTCTTGTTTTATATTTAATGGGTTTATTTTTGAGAGCGTTACAATTACCATATCAAACCCACCATGAAAAGCCTACACAACTCAAGACGAAAGGTTACACCAACAAGTGTTCAGTCTTGTGGTTACCTCAAAATCTTATCTAATATCTCTAATCGAACTCACCCTTACACAACTCTAGAAAAAAATGTACAACCACTTGCTATAATGCCACACGTTTATTCCAAAAAAAAAAAATTCTACATCAACAATAGTCATCCCACAACAATTTCTAAGACTAACAAAATAACAAAAGTACTTCGTACCAATTTATTCCCGGACGAGAGGTTTACCGAATAACTTCTTTAAAGGTAATATCACCACAAAACACGATGAAATAAAATTAAAATAAGGAATCATCCTCTATTAGGCAAAACTAAATACATTTAATTAAGGAAACACTTACCACTTACAGTCAAATACACTCAAACTGAACTCAATGGTAATATTAGACCAACATACCAACAACACGAATTCTCACCACACAAGTAGCAAAACGAAGGATCAATATAAGGGATTCACAACTCCTATTCCAAGGATACAAAACAATCTTATAGCTAAAGGACAAGGGATACAAAATAATCTCCATTTCCATTACATGAACCACACTATCACGACACACCTCAAATTTAACCCAAAACAATCTCGTATACCTTCCATCTTCGCAATTTCTAACTCATACATAAAAGTAACTATAAATGTTAACATCAACCACTCTCGATGGGTCAAGCATAAATTCCATGGAAATACTCAAATTACCACCATACTAAGTATCCTAAAACATCTAGTCTATAATTATAATATCCTCACAAAGTAATCTAAAAATTTCCTCTAAGAACATTGGTTGCTAACACAACTCCACAACATCTATCACATCATCTCCCTCAACACTCATTATTGCACTCGAGAACATCAACAACTAACTCTGAGACAATGGACTCCACCAATCTCGAAAGCACCCGAAACCCGCATACATATTCTAAAATATCGACTCACCAACCAATGTTGTTACTACTAATAATCCCATCAAATGGCATAACCCAAATCAAATTTAGTCTCATTCCAATCTATCTCAAAATTATTTCTCTTATTTGTCCTCTTAGGATTTACAGCAAAATTATGAATAAAACAAACTCTCTAAGAAACACATCCCTTACTACACGCTATAATTTCTATCATTGTAAGACTACGTTTATTCCCAAACACATTTAAAATAATTGGCCTAATGCCCATCACTAACCTCACAAGTAGTCCATCAAGCAAGTGAAACAACCCAACCATAACTAACACCATCTAGCAACTCTTGTGGCGGGTTTGTAACTCCATCAACTCCAATGGTGTCATTATATAGGGCACTTTAGAATTGAGTGTTGTGTTGGGGACCAAGTTGATGGAAAAATTCTACCTCACAATCTAGACAAAGTCTAGGTAGATCCTTTAGAAAAACATCAACACAATCACTCACTACAGGCAATTCCTCTAACTTCTATTCTGGAAGTTCAGTACTTACCACACAAGCTAAATAATCATGACACCCTTTTCTCAACATTCGGTTAGCCTGAAGGGAAGAAATAAAACAAATAGAAGACTCTTTTCCATCTCCCTGAAAGAAAAACCCATGTTGCCCTGGCATAGCAAAAACTACCCTATTTCTAAAACAATCAACAGAGATATGATGCTTGGTTAACCAATCCATACCCAAAATCTCATCAAAATCCTTCATCTCTAAAGAAATCAAATCCACTGGAAAAATTCTACCATCCATCTCTATCTCACAAGATCTACAATCATCCCCTAACACTACTGTTTCTCCCAATACTACTCTCCCACCTAATGGAGTAGACAAGGTAATACAAACATCCAAAGGCTCACAAGGAATACACAAACAACTTAGAAACTTAGGTACCAACTCTTAACCTTCAAAATGAGATCAAGAAAGATTCAACACAAATTTAAACAAAACTAACTCAACCACACACTACTAAGGACTATAGGGACTCGGACCTCGTCTAAATGATGAAATGCAAGATATGTAACTCGATAACCTCAACTCTGATACCACAATTGTGACACCCCAAATCCGAGCATGACTGGCCGTGGCCCACAGGGACTTAGCCCAAGGCACACGTAAGCCTAAACATGAACCCAAAACCATAAAAAATAATTGTGATGATAACCCAGGAATAAATAAATCAACACTCAATCCAGTGACATACCACAATGTATGCACAAAACTCGATAAGCAACCTAAAACAAATAAATGTATGCCCTAGAGGTCCATGCAATCAAGTCCCTTATGCCATGAGTCCACTCTAAGTCCTTCTAACACCTGGAAGTGATAAAAATTAAGTCAGCTGATAGCTCAGTGAGTAGCAACATGGATAGTAAATACAGTTCTGAAAATAGGGTTCAATTCCAAAATAAAATACATATCACAGAAACTAGTTTGGCATACAATTTGGTAAATACAATCTGTTTCAAAAAGAAGGTTCCATAGTTCAACACTTAAAATACTCATGTCTCGCAAGAACATGTTAAATGTCAAATACTATTTGTTTCAAAAAGAAGGTTCCATAGTTCAATACTTTAAATACTCATGTCTCGCAAGAACATGTTAAATGACATTAAAATACTCATGTCTCGCAAGAATATGTTAAAAGACATTTTTCACAGATTATAACATGAACACCAATAATTTTCTGGGTACCAAGAAAAACAAATAATATGCCACACAGTTCTCAAGGCTATAAGCCCCGTTGGATCCAATACCGAACTAAGAGTCATCCTCAGGGTGGCACCTGGGCCTTTTCTCAAAGACGATCCGATTGAAGGTCACCTAGTTGTTTTTAAAGGTCTTTTCCTTACAATCGTTGAGCACTAGAGTCATCACGGCCCAACCCGGATTTGTACCCTAGTGGCCAGAGTCACCACACACAGTGGAATAATTTCCCTGGACTAAATACACACATGGTCCCAATAATCAATACACATCAGTTTCGCAAAACATGATAATTCATCATTATAATCATGAGACCAACACAAATAGTTTACAGTATGTCAAGTTCACACATGTTTCAGAAATAATTTGATTCCATTGATAATATAAATAATTTATCAAAACAGTTTAGTCTTAAAACAATAATTTAATTTTCCAACAGTTCAGGTAGGAACATTTATAAAAATACGTAGCATGGAACTACTCACGAAGCGAAATAATATAATCCTTGAATCGAATAGAGTGTAAAAGTCCAACTAGTGCCCTGAACCAAGTATAAAAACTACCGTCACAACTAATTTAAAAACACTAAAAACAATAGGAACTAAGTAACCTCAACTAAAAGCGCATTAACACGGCTCAACCCAACTCACCGTTACTCTTAAATATTACCTAAGTTCATGTTCTTCAAGGTTTAAAATCACCCAAGACATGGGTTCGGTCAAAACTTAATTAATTGCAACTTTAAGATAAAAGCAATTTCAAACAAGCCTTCCCAACCTATTCGCTAACTTTGAAAATTACAAAAACCACTCCACGCTATTTGAAAAATTCCAATAACCTCCAGATATGATCTAATATATCATAAGTTTCAAATCCAATTGGTTTCACTTGATTTGCTTATCAAAATAATTATCTACAATTTATTATATCCAAACAGGTTATTTTCTGCAGCACTTTAAAGAAATTGACGGTTCTCTTAATATACACGAGCAATCAATGCAAGGCCAAAAACATATGAAACTAGACTCGTAACCGGTTCTAATGACACTAATTTGATAATTTTTGGATTTATACCCAAAGAGAACAACATTCCCGAATTTACTGGTTCGGACTGGTTTCCTGGACAGATTTGAATACCTCAATTTATATGGATTTTGACTCCCAAAAATTATGAAAAAATTTATATATGCAATTTAATATGTAATTAATCTACCGTAAAAATATCAGATTAAAATTCATCCGTTTGATATAGTTTCTTGATTTTTAAAGTTTGCGATTTTGTACAGAATTTTTGAACTAAGAATTACACCCAATCTTTACACATAAATTTAGCTCCTCAAGTTTTTCAATAGGATATCTATATACAAAATACATAAACCTACAACCTCTCCATCAATGAACTAAATAATCATAGAGTAAGGATAAAGAACAAAACCTTAAGGAAGAAGAAAGATAAATACTTACTACACACCCAAAAATCCTTCCTCCTTCTTCTTCTTCTTCTTCTTCTTCTTCTTCTTCTTCTCTCAATTCCTTCCCCTGGCTGCCGCTATATTGTTTTGTAAACTAATAAGAGAATTAGGGTTTTGTAGGTTTTGTATATATTTTATTTTATATTAGTTGTGGGTCAAATAAATGGATAAATATACAATATATATATATATATAAGTTAGATGTAACTCAAATGGTAAGAGCCTTATTTATTTATTTTGTGGTCTAGAGTTCAAGTCACACCCTCTTCTCTTTTTTCTTTTTTTTTTTTTTATAATAAATTTTGCCTCCAAACTGAAGACTTTCACCATAATTTATTTTTGGATTTAAAATTAATTAAAAGACCTTCTAAATATGTAATTTGCACTTTAAGATTCACCATCAAAATATTTGAGATTTGTAACATTATTATTATCTAATTATTTATTTAATTTTTATATTCGGGTTCTCACAGGAGTAAATTCAAGCTTTATGAAACAAAGAGATTCCCAACTTTCAGAACTAATCTGAGAGCTGGACTTAAAATCATATATAGGAACCTGAATAGGCTTCCTTTCTTTTAAACCATGGATATGCTCAAGAATTGTGTCATAATCCGTCAATCGTGGGTCTATTTTCAAACACGCAAAACCATTAGAAAGAGAAAGAGAGAGAGCAACACAACACAGAAGACGAAGGAGCAAAAATGGGTCGGGTCCAATCTCACCTGAGATCGAATGACGGATCTGACTATGGAGCAGTTGCAGGAGTTGGGTTGGGAGGAATTGAGGAAGAAGGCTCGCAAGATCGAAGGCAATCTCGACATCAAGCTCTTTTCTTACGCCAAGCTCAGCTCTAGGTTCTTCCATGGAGGCTCCCTTCTCTCTCTCTCTCTCTCTCTCTCTCTCTCTCTCTCTCTCTCTCTCTCTACATATACATACTTACATAAATATCTATTTATGCATCTTTGATTCTCAGATCTTGCTCTACCTTGTGAATTCAGTTTGCAAATGGGCTTTGATTTCAATCAAATTTCTCTGTGATATATGGGTATGAGAGTTGAGGGATCTTAGACATCATAAAATAATATTCTAGATCTATTCCATTACTAAAAATAGGGAAATGACCTTAGACTAATTTCCCCATTTTTTTAAAATCATCATATTTATTTCTTTTTTAGTATTTTATATTCTCTATACAAATGGAGGTAGTTACCCTCATTTATTATTTTCTTAACATGTGTCCTAATCCCACATGTTAACGGGACCATTAATAAATAAGGAAAATGAGTGAGTGTATTGGACAATTTCAGTATACAATTTCGATGAATTAATTAAAATAATATTATGTTAGAGGTAATTTCAGTAATAATTAATTAAAGCAAATAAAATAAATAAAGAAAATAACAAAATTAAACCTTGCAAGATTTTGCAGATGGTTTATGAATAAGTTTAGATTGAGGCCAGTGTTTGAACACTGTCTTTAAGATAGAATTTTGCCCTATCCAATGGTGCTTGAAAATAATGAATGTCCTGTTTTCATGATACAACAATCACAACAAATGAAGAGAGCACACTCTTTGATTGTACAATGAACCAAAATTATGTTTTACACTCACAAAATTCAAACTCGCACAGATGAAGAATACAAGAAGAATGCTTGAACTTGAGGAAATTTGGAATTAAAAAATTGGAATAGGGGCTGCCTTTATATATGCTTGTTGGTACCTATTCAGTTTGAACAAAAAAGACACGAAAAAGGGACATGACCCTTCCTTTAAAATAAAGAGACACCATGAAAGGATTGTACCCTTTCATTCAAATGGAGGGTTGCACCCTTTTATTCTATTGGACGGTTGTACCCTTTCATTCAAATGGAATCTTTTTCAATTCATCTCTACATTTATAAATTTTCCAACAATCCCTCACATGAATGAAATTGATGAAACGAGAAATGCAACAACATGCAGACTATATGAGTACAAAACTGGAAATATTCTGCACAAGATAGGTAGCTTTTGGCCTTGAACCTTCCCTTGTAAAAGACTATTGGATTACTGGCTGATCAGTAAATATGATGTCTTGAACTGTTCTGCTGTTGGTGTAAATTAAGACAATAGCCTAACACAATTTTATTTCCATACACAACTTGATTCTATCGGTTGTGTCCATTTTGGCCCTAGAAAATTCCTAGATTCATAAGTGCTATAGAGAATTTAGCTTTTTCAATTCTCATAAACCTGCCCAGTTCACACTCATATAGGTGATTCCCATTAAAAGTATCATGCTATGCCCCACTTGAATTTCCAAGCTACAAGACTCATTAAAAGCAAAGCTTAATCTATTTATTGTTATAGGTAATCATTATCTCATCATAGAAATGGGTTGGAGTTTTATTCCTTAGTGATTCTAATAAGTCATTCTTAATTCGGTTGTCTCTTTGAACCTAGATCTTGGGATCTCCATTCAATTAGGTTGAGTCACCGTTAAGATAATTCGTAAGTGATAGGCTTTTATCTTATTCCCCTCGATGATCGCAACACTTGCTCTCTAGTCAAAGCCTTTGTCAACGGATCTGCTATGTTTTCTTTTGACCTTATAAACTTAATGGAAATTATTCCATTAGAGAGTAGTTGCCTAACGGTGCTATGTCTACGACAAATGTGACGAGATTTACTGTTATGCATATGATTTTTTGCCCTAGCCATTGTGGTTTGACTATCACAATGAATACAAATCACTGGCACAAGTTTTGGCCATATTGAAATATCTTCTAAGAAATTACGAAGCCATTATGCTTCTTCTCCTACTTTGTCTAAAGTAATAAATTCAGATTTCATTGTCGATCAAACTATGTAAGTCTGTTTAAAAGATTTCCAAGAGACCGCTCCACCTCCTAAGGTAAAGATATATCCACTAGTGGATTTAGAATCCTTAGTGTCAGATATCCAATTGGCATTGCAATACCCTTTTAGGACCACTGGATATCTAGTATAGTACAACCCATAGTCACAGGTGTATTTTAGGTATCTAAGAACCCTAACCATTGTTGTCCAATGGTCTTTTCCTGGGCTACTAGTGTATCTACTCAATTTACTTATTGCATATGCTATATCAAGATGCATACAACTCATGAGATACATTAGACTTCAAATTGTACGGAAGTATTCCAATTGTGATATGCTTTCACCTTTATTTTTCATAGGTTAGCATCCACAAGTGTCTTTATATGACGATCGTCATGTTTATTGAATTTGTCAAGAATTTTGTCAACTTAATAAGTTTGAGACAAAACATATCTTTTAGATGTTTTAGTAATTTTCATTCCTAAAGTCACATCTACTACTCCCATGTCTTTCATGTCAAACCTAGTTTTCAACATTTTCTTAGTTGAATTGATCATTCCACTCTTACTACCAATAATTAGCATATCATCTACATATAGGCAAACAATGAGATAACCTTTCTCAGTGTTTCTAACATAAACACATTTGTCACACTCATTGATTTTAAATCTATTTATCATCATAACGTTTGTCAAATTTTTCCTACCATTGTTTTGGTGCTTGTTTCAAGCCATACAATGATTTTACTAATTTGCACACTTTCTTCTCTTTGCCTAGAACAACAAAACCTTTTGGTTGTTTCATGTAGATTTCTTTATTCAAATCACCATTCAAGAATGCAGTATTTATATCTATTTGATGTATCTCTAAATTGTTTAAAGCAGCAATTGCAATTAACATTCTAATGGATATGATCCTTGTTACAGATGAATATGTATCAAATTAATCCACTCCTTCAATTTGCTTATAACCCTTGACCCTAATTCTTGCTTCGTGCTTGTCAATTGATCCATCCAATTTCATTTTCCTTTTGAATATCCATTTATATCCAAGACGTTTACAACCTGGTCGAAGATTCATCAATTCCCAAGTATGATTTTGTAGAATGGATTCAATTTCATTGTTAATAGCTCTTTCCATAAAGGAGCTTCTGGAGTTGACATTGCTTCTTTGAAAGGTCGAGGTTCTTTCTCAAGTAGAAATGTTAAGAAGTCACGACCAAAAGTTTTCTCAACTGATCTAACCTTTTTACTTCATCTAGGTTGTTCTTCGAACTCTCCTCCTTGGTTTTCTTTAACCAATTCTTGACTATTGTCAAATGTAATATCATGAGTCCGTTTAGGAATACTAATCTCTTGAGTGGATTTACAAGGAAAAATATTTTCAAAAAATGAAGCATTCCTTGACTCAATGATTGTGTCAACATGGACCTCCTAGTTGTCACTTTTATATACTAAAAATGGATAAGCACTATTGTTGTTTGCATATCCAATAAATACACAATCAATTGTTTTAGGACCAATCTTGACCTTTTTAGGGTTTGGTAATGCTACTTTAGCCAAACACCCCCACACTTTTAAGTATTTAGAAGAAAGCTTTCTGAGTTTTCATAATTCATAAGGTGTTTAAAGGGTTTTCTTGAGAGGTATTTTATTCGAAATATAATTGGCAGAAAGAATAGCTTCCCCTCACAAGTTCTGAGATAGTCTTGAACTTATTAACATAATATTCATCATTTCTTCTAAAGTTTGATTTTTTCTCTCAGCAACTTCATTTTGTTGAGGTGTATAAGGCGCAATAGTTTGATGCACAATTCCGAGTTGTGAACATAAGTCACCAAAAGGTGTATCATATTCACCACCTCTATCATTTCTTAACGCTTTAATTTTTTTTGCCTAGTTGTAATTTAACCTCATTCTTATATTGAATGAATTTTTCCAAGGCTTCATTCTTGTCTCGTAGCAAGTACACATGGAAATATCTAGTGATATCATCAATAAAAGTAATGAAATACTTTTTGCCACCCTGAGTTTGAACAAATTTCAAATCACAAATATTACAATGTACTAAGTCCAGTGGCTCAGTTTTATTTTCAATTGATTGAAATAGTACTTTAGTTAATTTTGCTTCAACACATATTTCACATTTGTGATTTGAATCAATTTGAAATTTAGACAAATAATCTAGTTAAATTAATATTCGCAAAGTGTCATAATTTACATGACCTAATTTTCCATGCCACACACAAGAAGACTCAAGCAAGTAAGTAGAAGATGTGTTAATTTTATTAAACTTTGGAACAACAGTCATTACATTAAGTTTAAAGAGCCCATCGCTCATGTATCCCTTTCCTACATACATTCCATTTTTTGTGAGTACAAACTTATCAGACTCAAACACTAACTTAAATCTGGTCTTGCTTAGCAACGATCCAGAAAAACCAGGTTCTTCAAATATCTGGTACATGCAGCACATCTTTGAGAGTGAGTTCTTTACCTAATGTCATCTTTAGTACCACGTTCCCTTGTCCCTCAACTTTGAAAGTCGAAGAATTCCCCATGTAGAATTGTTCTCCATATTCTGCTGCATGATATGATAAGAATATCTTTTTTTCGAAACAAATGTGATGAGTAAAGTTTGTGTCCATCCACCATGCTTTGGGGTTGTCCACCAAATTGACTTCACACACAACGCCAGATACATTCAGGTGCAAAACTATTGCACAAAGACTCTCTTCTTCAATTAAGTTGGCTTCAGCGGGTTTTTTTTCTTATAGTTCCCTTGAGTCCTCCTCTTGCAACAATCCTTGGCACAACGTCCCATTTTGCCATACACAAAGCACTTGCCATTAAAATTCTGACTATCTCCACTTTTAACACCTTGCTTGGAGCTCTCTCTGGGATGCTTTCTTTTCTTCTTGTTGAACTTTGGCTTATGTTCCCCAATGTTTTCCTTGGATTCCATGAGACGATGTCCATTTTTCTTTTTAGAACCATGATTATCCTCTTTAATCTGCAAGCGAACAATTAAATCCTCTAGTGACATCTCTTTGCGTTTATGTTTTAAATAGTTTTTGAAATCCCTCCAAGTCGGCGGTAATTTTTCAATAATAGTAGCCACTTGAAAAGATTTGCTCAGAGACATTCCTTCTGCATGAATTTCATGCAGGATAACTTGAACTTCTTGGATTTGATTGATCACTGTTTTGGAATCCACCATCTTAAAATCAAGGAAGCTACCGACAACAAATTTCTTTGTTTCGGCATCTTCTGTTTTATATTTGTGATCAAGCGAATCCCACAAAGTTTTTGCGGTCTTGATTGGACTATACACATTGTATAATGTGTTATCCAAACCATTGAGGATATAGTTCCTATAGTGAAAATCTGCATGTTTCCATGTATTGACCACTGCAACAACTTGTGCGTCATTTTCATTCTCACTAGATTGAGCATCTTCTCGCAAAAACCTTGCCAAATTCAAGGCGGTCAAATAAAATAACATTTTCTATTGCCAACGCTTAAAATTTGTACCACTAAATTTTTTCAGGTTTTTTTTCCATGATTGAGGGGAACATTACCATGTCCTACAACCGTCAGAAATGGAAGCAACTGGTGTAGACACAACGGGTGTAGGGGCAGTATTTCTCGATGTAACATTACTTTCTGTAGCCATTTTTGATTAACAAAAATAATTTATGTTAAACAGAAGATTCCACTGTATATATAACTATAAAAGTAAATTTATATAGATACAGTAAACTTTACAATACCAGAATAATAAAAATAAACAATGTAAAAATAAGTATCCAAATAATATAGTGTATTACAAATTATTAGGACAACAAACCAGAGTTCTATTGCAAAGATAATTCAAGTAAACAAATTTTTTTTTTCAAAAGAAAAAAAAAAGGAAAAAAGTCCACCAAACAAATTCAGTAAATTTTTTTATTTTGGTTGAAAATCTTATTAGCAACAACCGTGTTCCCAAAAAATAGTATTCTGGAAAATGGAAAATTGACATTAGAACCAGAATACAAAAGAATAGAGTTTCATTGAAACATTGTTACGGTTAAAACAAAATTGTCTTAACAGTATTGAAAGGCCACATGTATAACAATTATACTTAAAGAAAATAAAGTCCCACAACAATACTGATAGGATAAAGAAATTTTTATTTTTTTTTATTTTTAAAAATATAAACATACAATACGAAAAACCAAACTAGAGTTTTAATGTAAAAAGAAACCAAAGGAAAAAAAAAAATAAACCCATAAACAAATATTGCAGATTCTCTAAACTTAAAACCAAAATTTAACCGGAAAAGAGTTATACTCAAATAAAAATTCGGGTAAATATTTATAAACAAATGTGTAATAAATAAACCAAACAGTATAAACCTAGAGTTCTAATACGTTGTATGTAAGAAAACAAATTTTGCTAAAAATTAATTTTAACTGAAAAATTCAATACTGTAATACAGAAAACAATATAGAAATTCTATCTTAAAATTGTTGGAGGTAATTTTGGCAATAATTAGTTAAAGCAATTTAAAAAAAAAAAAAAAAAAAAAAAAAAACTAAAGGAAACAACAAAATTAAACCTTACAGTACTTTTGCAGATGGTTTATGAACAAGTTTGTAATTGAGGCTAGTGTTTGAACACTATGTCTTTAAGATAGAATTTCATCCTCTCCAATGGTGCTTGAAACAATGGATATCCTATCTCCATGATACAACAATCACTACAAACAAGAAAAGCACACTTTTTGATTGTATAGGGAACCAAAATTATGTTTTGCACTCACGAAATTCAAACTCACAAAGATGAAGAATACAAGAAGAATGCTTGAGCTTGAGGAAATTTGGAATTAAAAATTGGAATGGGGGCTACCTTTATATGTGCTTGTTTGTACATTCGGTTTGAGCAGAAAAGGCACAAGAAGGGACATGGCCCCTTTTTTTAAAATAAAGAGACACTATGAAAGAATTGCACCCTTTCATTCAAATGGAGGGTTTCATCTTTTCATTCAAATGGAGGCTATTTTAATCCACCACTGCCTCTATAAACTTTACAACGTATTATTGTGTCAGTTGGTTTTGTTGATCGGGGAAATATCAAATCAATGGGTTTTAGAAAACAGAATTACAAATTAGTGAAATTTTTTAATAAATATTAATAAGTAAAATTATAAACTTTTTCATAATTTTGTAATAAGTTTTTGTTGCTACCACTAGAGGGTTTTGAGTAATTATATATATATATATATATAATAAAGCAGGATTGTTTTTAAAAATGTCTCAAAATATATCAGAGAGGTGCATTTACACTATGTTTGGATTGAGTGATTTGGAGAGAAAAAAAAAAGAAAAGAAATGGAGAGATATGTATTTCTCTTATTTGTTTGGATAACTTAAGTAGAGAGAAATGGAAAGAAATAGAGAGAAATGAAGAGAAATTCATTTTTCTTAGAAGCCTCATTTTCAATCTTCCCAAAAGTGGAGAGATTGGGAGAGAAAAGAAACCACTATTTTCATAATACCAATTTTATCCCTATAAAAATAAAAGAAATAAAATGATTGCAAATATAAAAAGGTTATTTAGGTAATATAACATAAAAGAATTTCTTTTCTTTTCTCTTAATGAAATCTAACCAAACAAGAATGAGAGAAATCACAATCATTTCTTTTCTTTTATTTCCTCCTTAGCCAAACAAAAAGGAGAGAAATCACAATAATTTCTTCTTTTTTTTTTCTTTTCTCTTATATCTTAAGTAATCCTTTCTTTTATTTTCTTTCCTAGGTTCCCAAACATAGTGTTAGTTTGAAAGGCTGAGATGATTCCTAGTCAGTATCTAACTGTTGAGATTAATTTTTTCCCTCCCAAACACTCTCTGCTCTCTCTCTCTCTTACGTCTCTTCAACTTCCTCTCTACACCTACACGTTCTTTGTCATCATCGATGGATGTAGAAGAAATAGAAGCAGCAATGGAAGCCACTGTTCTTACCTTTCTCATTCTTTATCCTTCACAAACCGGTGCCTACGATCATTGCCGATCACCTATGATCATCCGATACTCCTCCGATCTTTAAAAAAAAAAAAAATTGTATAATCTCTCTCTCTCGACACCACTCAACTATCGCTGGAGACCCAAACCCAAACCCCTTATTTCCTATCCTCCTTCCCTTCCCTTATCCCCATAGTTTGCTTCCTTTGTTTTGATTTTGGTTAAGTCATTGTTGTTTTGATTTTATTGTTTATTTTGTTGTTCAACATCAAAACCCACCCTCGCAAGGTAAGATTCAAGCCTCTCCCCTTCTCTCTTTGTTTTTTCTTCTTCTTCTTTTTTGTTTTTGTTTTTGTTTTTGTTTGTGGCTATGTCTGTTTTTAATATTTACAATTAATTAAACCCATTGAAGCACCAAGAAGTTTTTTCTCTATGCCTGAGTAATTTTACAAAATTAATTGATAACTTTGGTACCCAATTTCTTGCTCACTGTAATACTGTTGTTGAGTAAAATTTGTGACAATTTACACATAGATCTTTGCAGTCTGTGTGCTAAACCTATTCTTTATGATACCTTCGTTGTCCTAAACCAATTTGTATGCATAGAATTCCTGACTGCCAATTTGTTGATTATGTTGTTTCAGTATCGACGCTGCTCCCTTTGAACTCGCACTCGGTTAGTAATTTTAGTATTTTTTTTTTCAATCGCTGTTGATTATGGTTGTTTTTGTTTTTGGCTGTGTTTGGTATGGCTGGGTTTGTTTTTGGCTGATGGTATAGTTTTAACTTAGGCATATTAAACCTGTTTTGCTATCAGTTTTGCTATCAGTTGGGTGTGTATTACCATATGCTACATTGTTCCTCAGTAGAAGAGGTCAGGGTTAGACTTTTCTCTCCTACATTGCGAGATGTTCATACATATAATTTCTTTCTGATTTATCGAAAAAGTATCATCTTAAAAACAAAAACGACTCTTTTGATAACATCCTAACTTCATTTTATGCACATAGTTTTAAATTGTTGTCGAAGTGGAAGTAGATTCTAAAATTTCATTTGTAAAATCGGGGCGACAGCTTACGGTCGATGCCTATTTAGAGCAATAGCTCATGTGGCTTGCTTAATAAACGGAGAAGCTGCTCCTGATGAGAATCGTCTTCTAAGAGCTTAGGTATGTTTTAAATACCATTACCAGCAAAATTTCTCATTTTCTTAGTGTCTGCTTTCAATAGATTGTGATTTGTAGGTTAAAAAAATTGCTGAGGCATCGTCTTTGGGTGTGTATTACCATACATTACAGAGGTTAGGGTTGGACTCTTCTCTTCCATATTAGGAGATGTTCATACATGTAATTTCCTTCTGACTTATCAAAAAAGTATCATTTTAAGAAACAAAAATAGCTCTTTTGATAACATCCTAACTTCATTTTATGCACATAGTTTTAAATTTTTGCCGAAGCGAAAGTAGATTCTAAAATTTCATTTGTAAAATAGGGGTCAGCTGACAGTCGATGCCTATTTAGAGCAATAGCTCATGTAGCTTGCTTGAGAAATGGAGAAGTTACTCCTGATGAGAATCGTCAGAGAGAGCTAGCTGATGTTCTAAGAGCTCAGGCAGGTTTTAAATACCATTACCATAAAAAATTCTCATTTGCTTAATGTCTTCTTTCAACAGAATGTGATTTGTAGGTTATGGATGAACTTTTAATGAGGCAAAAAGAGACCGAATGGTGAGCTTTCGGATAAGTGTATAGGTAGTGTTATTGCACATGGTTAATTTGGAATGGAAGTGTTTATTCATTCTCTTCATGGGTTTTAGGTTCATTGAAGGAGTGATGCATATGTGGAAAGAATTCGACAACCTTATGTATGGGGTGTAGAGCTTGAGTTGCTGATGACATCCCATGTTCTCAAGTGAGTTCTATTCACTGTTTTAGTAAAGATTTATGTTGTTAATATGAAGCAATTTACGCAAAAACAATATCATAGTGTTCATCAAAGTGTTTTTGCATATTGCCTCATATTCAATGGTATTTGTCTATTTATTAGTTTGACAAAGGGTTTTATTTGCCTCATCAAACTGTTTTTATATTAAATTGATAATCTATAATAATAAGACAGAAGGGTTGGGATTACAATTATATTAAATTGATAATTGTAATTGGTGTATGTAGCACCACCGTTGATAATTTATCAAATAGTGTTGGGATTACAATTATATTCTAATCCCAATATTATTTACATCGTGCCTTCAGGCACGGGCATACGCTAGTGTATATATATTAGGATATATATATATATATTAATTAGGAGGAGGATTCCTTCAAGTCCATATTTTGAATTGAAGGGGATTGTTTGGGCCCGTGGGGCCCACCCAGGACTCCATTTCAATGATCCAAATCGTTCATTTTGTTGGGTACTTCATGTATTATATCCACACCAAAAAGTCGATAACTATACCTTATTCAATTTATTACGTTTGTCTTCAAAAACATCTATGGTTTATTTGTTGAAAACACAAATTTTTTTTTAGTGAAAAACACAATAAATTGAACAAATTGTAATTATCTGGATCGACCTAATTTTCTTTTATGGATTAAATACACAAAGTGCCCAATAAACTGAACGATTCGGATTATCGAAATGGAGCCCGTGATGGGTCTCACGAGCCTAAACAGACCCCTCTAGTCCAAATTTTGGACTGGAGGGAATCCTTCTCCAATTAATTAAAAAAGTAAGGTTAGAGATCTTAAAAACTTTATCTACATTTCAACCAAATGTCTTACATGGGTGTAGGAACTAAATGAGACCTATACTCTTGTGAGACATTTGGTAAATCTTTCGGGGTCTCTAGTATTTTCCTGATTAAAATAGGACAAAATTCACTTTAATTGTGCTTTTGCCTCAAAGCAATTTACCTCTATGGTTCAAATATATGTTGAGAACTTCCTTATAGCTTTGGATTAAAGTGTGTATCATTAATTTTTCTATCAAAATTAATGGAAAGTGTGTCACACTCTCTCAAATTAAGAGTGAACAATACAAAAATCACAAATCAAAGTAAAAATTAGATCAAAACTAAAAAATACATTCATCTTCATCTTCTTCTCCAAATTAAATCTTATTCCTTACCAAACCCTAATCCTAGCACTAAATGTCCTCTTCTATCAACAATTTAATTTAATTTAAAATTTTGTTAAATTAGAAATTACGTTAAAATTATAAGTCAGATTAAGGTAGATTTATGGTGTTTCTGTTAATTCATGGTTTAATTTGTTATATTCATATATGTACATGTTCCATTTAAAATGTTAGAGCCAATAGCGATAGTAGTCCGTGTACTTTGGTCTTTGTGTCATTTTAGTCCCTATAATTTCAATTGACTTGATTTTGACCATGAATTTATAATTTTGTTTTAATTTAGTTTAATTCATTACAACTCAGAGCATTTTTTTTAATGAAAAATATGCATATAAATGGCATGTGTTATATTTTTTTATAGTAAAATTATAAATTTATTAAACTCATTGAGTTAACATCAACCAATTCAGTGATTATTTTCTGTCAAAAACACTAACAACATTATCAATTGGACAAAATTAACACAAAATTTAAAATTAAATGTCAAAATTGAGCCAATTGAAAGTAGAGGGACCAAAATGACACAATGGACAAAATGTAGGGCCATGGTTGTAATTTGCCAAAAATGTTATTAAATATTAAATTGGATTAAAATTAAAAATTAAATTAAGTACCTTTATGATTTAATGTTATGGTAATAAATTAAGTTATTTAGGTTACTTATAATTTAATTATATATATATATATGTACATGTTTAATTTAAAATGTTATTAAATAAGATAATTTTACGATAATAAATTATGGTGTTTAGTCTAATTTATATTTTAATTATATATATAATAAATAAAATATATGTGCATTTAATTTAAAATGTTTTTAAATAAGAAATTAGATTAAAAATTAATTAGATTAAAGTAGTTTAATAATTTAATTTTATGGTAACAAATTAAGGTTTTTACTTAATTTATAATTTAATTTGTTATATATATATATATAATATGTACATGAAACAACCCTCGTTACTGTTTACCGATTAAACTCTGATCACTGATTGACTACCTTCTTGCTATATATCGAGATCGATTATGATGGATAATCAAGTAATTGAAATCTTGAATCGATTGACCTAAAAAGCTTAATTGATTAAGTGTATCTATTTGAATTGCATTTTTATCTGTTGCCTGTTTAATTATCTATTCATGTTTTTATGTTTAAATTGCAAATTGAAGGCCTTATTGACGGCCGAACTGAAAATCGATTGATGTTTTATGATCATCATAATTTATGTGATTTTATGGTGTAATTATCTGAAAACTGATTAGGTATGACTAAATTAGATTAAATAGGTTAAATTGCATAGTTGGCTTTAATTACAACTTTGCCACTTAAGTGGCCCACTACCTAGACACATGTGAGCCTTAGCATTCATGCAACAAAACACTTTTCTCAACCAAATTCTTGTGTTCAAACTGACATAGAGAGAGAGAGAGTAGGAGACTAGAGTAAATTCATCTTGTAATGCTTGGAAATTAAGAAGATTGGAAGAGTTCTTGATCAATTGAGCTTGTATAGCTTGTATTCAAGACCCAAGGTACATTCATTACCTTCTTGTTTATGTTTTAGAGTTGATTCTTGCATAATCCATGGGTCTTTAGTGACTTAAGGCATGAATTGGTTCAATAGTGTTGAATTGAAGCTTAAGACTTGCATGCATATATGTATTTGAAAGTTTTGAGGTTGCAAGTTCATAATTCCTCACATGCATGTTCATAATATTGTTATAGGTCATGTTGTCATCATGTTTTGCAAGATTTGAACTCATTTGAGCAAGCATTGAAGCTTTAAAATGATTTAAATTCATGCATGTTTGTATGTTCTTCACGTCCATGAAAATTGGTTTGAAATTGGATTTAATTGAGCTACCCTTGGGCCTTGATTTTACAAATTGAGCTTTGAATCATGTTGTTCTATGTATTTACAAGTGTTTTCCAGAAATTAGGCCCAAGAGGTCGAGTTTTGAGTTGCTAAAACTTGATTTTGAGCTTGAATGTGCAATCCGGATTTTCCAGATTTTTGACTCCCGCTCGAGCGGGAGGAGTTGCACTTGAGCGGAGAAATCGTGCTCCCAGCATTTTGTTGTGTTTTACAGACCGCTCGAGCGGGGAAACCTGCGCTCGAGCGGGGCCTTGTGTCTTACGCTCGAGCGGCTATTGAGCACGATTTTCGAGCATCCAGTACTTTTGCCATATTTTGCATTACGCTCGAGCGTGAGAAGTGACGCTCGAGTGGAAACCTTTTTCTGCATGTCCGCTCGAGCGGGGAAACCTGCGCTTGAGCGGGACCCCTGTTTTTTGAAAATTCTGAAAATGCTTTTAAAATGCATCTTTACATCCTCATCCCATCCTAGGCATTCTTAGGCCTAGTTTAAGGCATCTTAATGAGGATATAGATGTAGAACCGCACCGAGGCAATTTAGGAATTAAGTGATTACTTTTCCAACTGTATAACTTAGTGTGTGTTCATCTTGGAAACTGTGAAGGGTTGGCATTTGGGGACGTGCTCTAGCCTAATTGTAGCCCAGATCTCTGTAAGTAACAACTGTGTAAAGATATGTTCAAAAATGATTATCTTCTGAACAATTGAACTGCATCTTTCGAACCGACATCGTTAATCAATGAATGTATGTCATATATTCTCGAATCAGACAGGCATCCTTAGCAACTCAAGCATCGATCGTTATCACATAGATCTCTGTCGGTTCCTCGTTGGAACCACTCATTTCATCGATTGATGGCCATCATTTACTGTTCTGTCTTTTAGACCTACTGTTTACTGTACTGTTATGCTAATGGATGTACCACATATGACTGTTTACTGTACTGAACAACTGATATACTGATTGAAATGAACTATTTTCATTACTGTAAGGAAATTCATTCTAAACCCCTTTATGCATTATGTTATTCACTGGACTTTAGCTCACTGCTCATATATATATGTAGATGTACAAGCACCAGACCGCGGCTAGGAGCGTCGGGGTAAACTCCAGTTTTGTCAAGCCAACCACTGTGCCTCACTGCGAGGTTCCGAGCCTGTCTAGCTATGGCTTAGGGGTGTTTTAACTTCCCCCATTTGTCTCCGTGATTCGCCTTGTATTTGTATAGACTCATGTCTTCTTAATAGGATTGGGTCCCTGCTCAATGATTGTAAATATTGTGCATATTGTTACATCTTTGTATATATATAAGTATGAAAAGTCTTTTTACATACTGCATCAAGTACTCATTGGACCTTGTTTATTTATCGCTTTGGCTTCCGCCATGCCCTTGTACTGCTTTATTGTATTACTATTAAGCGCCTTCGTAATCTCGGATTCTTGCCGACATTGATGCTAAACCCATAAGGCGGGTTTGGGTGGTAAAGACATGTAATTTAAAATATTATTAAATAAGAAATTTGGTGATAAATTTAAATTTTAAAATTAGATTAGGGTAATTTTATAGTAATAAAGTAGGGTATTTAGGTTAATTTATGATTTAATTTGTTGAATATGTGATTAAGATAAAAAATTATATATATTAGAGAAGAGAGAAAGAAAATATGATAGAACAATATTTACCTAATTTTGCCACAACTATTAGCTGATGTAGTTTTATACTTTAGTTCAAAATCATAAGAAAGATTCTCTACTTATATTTGAACTATAAGAAGCTGAAGTGTCCCAAAGCGAAACCACAAGAAAATAAGGTGAATTTTGCCCATTAAAAAGTAGGGTGTTCAGTCCATAAGTCCTTTTTGTAAACTTGAAAGGATATAGTTCTACGCGTTTTTTTATTTGAGTACAAAAGTGCGATTCCACGTCTATAAGAATAGTCCATGCGCCTTTTATTAGGGGTGTCCGCAGTTTGATTTGGGACGGTTTGCGGTTCGGTTTGGACCCGCCCGCATCTATGCGGTTTGGGGAAAAGTCAACCCGCAACCGCTTGCAATGCGGATTGTGCGGATAGGGTTCGCGGATGTGTGGGCGGTTGCGGGCGGTTTGCGGATTCAACACATTTTAATTTTAATTTTCATAACAGATTCATCACAGATTGAATTCAATACAGATTCATCACAGATTTAATTCAATCCAATACCACAGATTTAATTCCAAAAAGATAGATCTATTGCAACAAACAAAAAATAAATAAATAAACACAGACAGATCTATGAGCTGATCTAATTTATATAGATCCAATAATAAATAAACACAAACAGATCTATACAGATTCATTACAGATCCAATTTCAATACAGATTCAAAAAAAATTAAATAAAAAATTAAGCGAATTTATGAATTGATTCAATACAGATAGATTCCAAACAAACAGATAAACTAGAGAGTAAGAGACATTGATCTATGAACTGATTTATGAACTAGAGAGTAAGAGACATTCCAAACAGATAAACAAAAATTAAATAACAAATTAAATAGATTTATGAACTGATTTCAATACAGGTAAATTACATAGACAGATTTAAATCAAAAAATCTGTTGCTTAAATCAAAAATTAAATCAAAGATACATTCCAAACAAACAAACAAACACAGACAGAGATCGGGGCGAGAGAGAGAGAGAGAGATAGAGAGCCGATCAGTATAGATGCAAAACCAGAGACTATGAGATGAGAGAGTGAGGGAGACGAGATAGTGAGGGAGACAGATCGAGAGAGATCTCTCATATGTTCGAAAAAAACAAAGATCGGAGAGAGAGAGACATAGACAGAGATCAGAGAGAGGGGCTTTACCTGTGTGCTATGAGGTCGATCGATCGGTCGATCTTGTGAGAGAGAGCGACTCGATCACTGAGTGTGCAGATAAAAATCGCGAGTGAGAGTGAAAGAGAGACCGAGAGGAGGAGAGGAGATACAGTTCTGATGAGTGAGTGAGTGAGTGAGTGGGTTTGATTAGATTAGGGTTTTTCTTGTTTTGAACGATCAGATTTGAAGGGGAAAAAAAGAGGTTATTTTGAATGGTCAGATCAAATTTAAAAAAAAAAAAAAATTTATGCGGGCGGGTTGGGCAAGTGCGAGTCAAACCTGCAACCCGCCCGCAACCCGAAATTTAAATAAAATCCAAACCGCACCCTACCCTAATGTATTTGCGAAACTGCCCATACATGCGCGGTTCGGATAGGGCAGGGCGGTTTGGACGGTTCAGATGACCCTATGCCCAGCCCTACTTTTTATATATTTAGATTCATGATTCTATCTGTTCAAAATAACATTTCTACAAGCCTACTTTTCTCTCTCCTCTATGTTTCTCTCCACTAGGGATGGCGATTTAAACCCGGCCCGACAAGGACCTGACCCTCTGACCCCGATTAGAATGGTTTTTTTCGAAAATACCCGACAGTAGGATGGCATTCGAAAATAAATCCCCGATAATTTTCAGGTCGGGGACGGTGATATGTTTTTCACTGACCCGACCGGCCCCCGCCCCGACCTGCTTCTCGAAATAAATTACATATATACCCCCTATATCTATTCATATATATATATATATACTAACCCTATATCCATCGAATCTGTGTGTGTGAGAGAGAGAGAGAGAGAGAGAGAGCAAAGGTGAGGTGAGGAGAAGATCGGAGCAGAGAGAGGAGAGAGCAAAGGAAGGCAGCGACGTCGCCTTCTCGGCAACTTTCACCTCCGCAGTGACCATCACCTTCTCGTCTGCCACCATCGCGACCATCTCCGTCACTGCCTTCCACTCTTCTCTCCACCATGGCAGATCTCTCTCTTTGTACTCAGATTTGTGTGTGTATGTGATATTGATGATGTTGTTTGATGATAAAGTTGCTGTTGCTCAAATCTCTCTCAGATCTCTTTCTACTTTGATCTCTCTGTGTGATGTTGTTGATGATGATGTAGCCGAGATTTTTTTTTTTGGTCCGGGGAATTTTCAGGGTCGGGAAAACCCAATCCTTGTTAGGAGGCGAAGATGGGGACGGTGATAGGTTCCCCGTCGGGGATCAGGGACGGGGAAGGGGAAGTTTTCATCATCGAGGATCGGGGATGAGGAGTGTGTTCCCCGGCCCCCGTCCTGGCCCGTTGCCATTCCTACTCTCCACTCACCTTGCACTCTAAATCTACTTTCTCTCCCTCACTTGGCACTCCAGATGTGACGACCTAAATCTTAGTCTAATGGTTTAGGTCTATAAAATGTTACTAATAAGTCCTTTGGTCAATAATCAAGTAAAATCACAAGAAAGATTGAATGAGTCAATATAGTCTCTCTTCAAAATTCAATCTCCTTAGATAGCAAAGCTACCTTTTTAAAAGATCTTAACAAGGTATTAACATAAGGTCTACGTAAGTTGACGACAGGATAATGATAGGTTCACAAAAGATATAAATATACATATAGGCAAAGCAATAAATACAAAGTTATAATTTAGTTACAAAGCAAAAGTTCCATCAATAAGAGTTGTTTGGAATGATCTAAATAAGTGTACTTTTTGACTTTCTTGTTAAAATAGTAAGTAAACAAAAGATGTATGTTTGGGTTAAACTTTTTGTTTTTTACGAAAAAAATGTAATATAAAATAATGAATAGATTGTAAATTTACTTTTCACTCCTATTGTCATGTCCTTTCAAATCAGCACTTTTTCCCATGTATACACTAATAAATTAGTTTTACTTATTTATTTATTTATTTATTATTTAGGGTTTAGCAGCTGCCATGTGGCAGTTAGTAGCCTCCAAAAAAGGGCAATTTTGTCTTTTCTCCATCTAAGGCTTTTCAGCCATGCCTCTGCATGGAAACCAAAAAAAGTATTGACTTTTTTTTTTTAATAACTTTTTGACTTTTTGTACTATATTAGATCATGCCAAACATTACATTCGAAAAAGACAAAATAATACAACTTCAAACAAAGCATCTTTTACTTCTTCTTAAGACAACCAAAAGTCTTTGTGAGTGTTGATTTCCATCCTCACAACCAAACATTGGGCTCAGCTAGAGAGCATGCAACAAAATAGATTAAACCAAGCACCTACCAACAAGAAGATAAGAATACCACTACAACAAAACAAGGTTTTTACAGCTTCACATCAACGACATACATTAAATGCACGCCATGGTTTCTCACTTTGATGACTTACTTTTTTTGCATGTTGTAAATAATTTCCCAACCACGATGTGTCTATTATGTAAGTTGTGAATGCTAATAACGATGATTTTTTTACGACTTGTAATGTTAGCCGTAAATAATAAAACTTTCTATGACATGTATATGACATACAATTAATATATTAACTATACACGACATGCGTATACTAGTTGTTAAAAATATTGAACATTTCATGGCGCCCAAAAAACCAACCGTTAAAAAATATACTTTCCATGACGCACATATGCTAGTCATTAAAAATATTTTACTTTTCACAACATACAATAAATGAAATAAAAATAGGCGCTAAAATGAAATATTCTGGCGCCAAACCCCCCAACCCAAAAATATATTAGACAAAAATAAATATATCAAAATACACCAACTATTTGGCTTCTAATCGTAAAGGAACATAGAAACTGAGAAGAGAGAGAGAAGAGAGAGGGTTCGAAGAAAATACTTAGGCAAAACCAAGAGAGAGGGTTCTAATGGAGCAAACTTGAAGGAGCTCAGTCTCAATCTGTCTCAATCATCTCATTGAAGAAGGGTATTTACTTGGTACACTATTTCCGCCTCTCCTTCCTCTAAATTGTCTCATCGAAGAAGCAATTCATCAAATGATTTCAACTTTTTGCTACTGCTTCTCTTTCTTGTTTTGGGAAACTGTCGTTGCTTCTCTTTCATTCATTCACTCTCTCTCTCTCTCTCTCTCTACGAAGTTAAGGTTTTGAAACCACCACAGTCAAGAGGTGTTGATTGGACGAAAACAGATTAAGCTGCTTGTGAGATTCTGTCAAACCCTCACTAAGATAAGGTTGTTCTCTTTTAGAGTTAATTCACTTTTTATCACTTAAACAATCACCATTTGTTCTATTTCATCTCTAAACTATCAATTTTATATATCTATTTAGTTCCTACATTTTCTTTTTAGTCACTAGGAATTCGGATTACTTGAAGAATGAGGATTGATGTCATTGATTATTATATTATAATATCTTCATCAGAATTTATTCTCTACACATCATTTATTCTTATTTATGTATATGTTTAAGGTTTTTTCCCCCTCCCAAATCTCTCTCTTCCTCTCTCTTCCTCTCTCTCTATTTACTTATACAAGTTTGTGTTGAAATGTTGATTGCTCTTAATTAGTTTTTGTGAAGTGGGTTTTTGATAAACATTGTGCTTAATTGTTGAATTTGTGAGAAATTTATGTGTTTCTGTGTTGTTTTATTATATCAAGTGTTCATCAACTTAGTAGTCAGAGCAATCTGGTTATCCATCCCAACAATCTTTTAGGTGTAGTGGAAATTTAGAAATGAAATGTTTTTCAATGGTGGGATAAGCGAGTGGGATCAGATTCCAAAAATAAATAAATAAATAAATATTATGTGGCTTTTTGGGTGAAAGCCAAACCACTTTTCAAGGAATTCTCAATGAGCAACTTTATTTTTAACTTCCATAACATTAGAGCTTGTATTTGAGATTAGGTGTTCGAAGTGGTTGGGTTGATTGTGTTTTGGTTTTTATTTATTATTATCCTTTCCATGCCTTAGTTTTGATGATTTCTTGATGGACATGAAGCAATTCCACCATAAATTTTTTTTTGTTATATAACTTTGAGATATATTTTGATAGATAAACATGTCCTATGTTCAAAAGAAAATGATTATTCATAATGTGGTCTTAATTCTGATATCTTATCTCTTTATAATGTAGGCACATTATGTGCTATTGCTCTGTTCTTTTAAAGAACCGCTGCAACAAGATGTTCATGTACACGCCATGGAAGTAGTAATGGCTTGCTGGGAGATTGAGCAGTCCCTACAAAGCTTAACAGGTATGTTTCATGATTTTAAGCTTTTTGGACTAGTTCATTTTTGACAAAAATTGCACTTTCCTTTTCTTGTCATTGTTTGAAATGCTTTTTCCACATGGCAAATTTTGCTTGTTTCCTTGTTCCTATTGATGTTGATCACCATACCATTTTAAATAGTTTGAGGCTAGGTCTGAGATTTTTTGCATACTTGTTATTTCAAAGTCATGTAATGGATCGATGTGCCATATATAGTGTTTTAAATTGTCAATATTACTATTAAAAAACAAAAATAGAGTTTGTGATTGGTTATAGCTCTATCATGTAGATTATAAATAAAATAAAAAAAGAATTGTATTTTGTAATCCAAATCCAAACATTTCCTAAGGGCTATTATGTGGCAAAGGGTTTTTGTCTGTTACTATTTTTGATTCTCGTTCTTAGATAGTTTTATTTAAGCTCTTAAATTGTGATATGGAGTTAAATTGAGATAAGATTACAGCTACCCAATCATTCTACGGGGACCAACTTGACAAGCTTGAATAATAGAGATTAAATTCTTGGTAGAGAACTAAATGATAGAGAAGTGATTCCAACAAAACTTGTTAATGATTTGCTTTAGTAGAACCTATTTTCTCAATGGTTGGAGTTGTCTTTTTAGCTAATTATGTGTTGTACTCATATGAGAATTATTGTGCTCTAAAGCATGCAGCTCATCTACATTTGGACACATCCATATCTTTCTTTGGTGTTTATGTAGGACATGGAGGTAAACAATTTTTATGACCTTCTTATTGTAAGGTTTGCTAAACCTTGTGATTTTGTTCATCTGATTATTTCATTTTCTGAGATAAAAGCAAGGCAACATCATCATCAATCTGAAGACATCAAACTTGGATGGCATATGTGAAGTTTTGATATGCTAGTTGACCTTAACCATGTGCACTGCACTCTTTGTAACCAATGAACCATTCATTTTTTACTTTTTTATTTTTTAGATGGGAAGACACCAGTCATTGAATTAATTCACTAATTTTAGACCCAAAATGTGCTCAATTGGGTGGCCCATAGTTGGATGTGTAAGTAGAGGCCTCCACCAGCCCTCCAAGTATAGTACATATGGAAACAATGAAAAGAAAGGGAAAAAGAAAAAGAAATGATAATCTTCTGTTGTTTGAATAACTAAAGAGAAGAAAATAATAGAAAGATGGAGGAGAAAAAAGAAAAAATAAAATTTTATTAGGTGAGTAATAAGGGCAAACAAATTCGTTATTTAAAAAATAAAAAATAAGAGTAGGGTTAAAACAAGTATTAACTATATTTTCATTTCTTTTGTATTCAAATTCCTCAAAGAAACAAAATTTAAAAGGTAACAATTAAGAGCATCTTCAATGGTGTACTAACCAAAGCAAAAACTTGGTTCCGCTTCTCAAATTAAGATATTGCTAAATTGTGTGTCAAACTTGACAATTGTTTTTGGATTTGGATCATTGCTCTTATTTGTTGTTGCAGGTAAGGAACATGGAAGAATGGCATGGAAATACTATGTAAGTATCTTGACCTTAAAAGTTGTTAATTTGTTTTACAGATAAAATACATTTATGCTTCCTAAAATAAGTTCATGCCACTCTCAAATTTCTAATTTTAGTTGTCATTTAAATATTCAATTTGATTCTAATTAGTTTAATTTCAATTGGAGATTTTAAATCATTAATGGATTATAAAATACTCGTATGATATCTAAAATATATGTTCCATGTCGGTTTAATAGCGTTTAGGGATGAAATTTACAAAATTCAGACTTTGAGAGCTAAAGTGACAAGGAACCCATCTCTTAGGGATCATAGCTGAATCTTAGTACTATTATTTTGTTACCTATTTAGACAAATGTTTGAATTGGATTAATTTGGCTCAAATTGGAATTTTTACTGATAAAGTTGAATCTTAAATTACCAAAATAGTAAAAATATATTCATAGAATTTATGCACAAAAATATACTTAGAAAAATAAGGTAGGTTCACATTCAACTCTTATATGGTAGAATTCACACCTTGGGACTTAATGGGAATTTTTTTTTTTTTTTCTCCCTTCAGTTTGTGCGTGCATACTATTCAAAAATTGGTGTACATGATGCTAGAGGAAGTTTCAATAGAGCAAACCTTCATAATTAATTTGATTTTATGTTGCATCATTACTACGGGTGAAAGGTTGTGCTCCTTGTTATTATTGTTTCTGAATAAAAGCCTTACTTTGCACTCTATGGGTGCTACTCTAGATATAAAGATCATGTTTACACTGAGTTTGACTTTGATTGCTTTGCATTCATGAATGCACGTTCATTTTCATAATACCTTATGATCTATAGAAGAAAGGTTTTTTTTTAACTCTTTAACACTTGCTACATTTCATTTAATAAATAGGTTGTTTCCATTTGTCTTTGTTGTACTCATTCTTGCATATTGTGAGACTTCCAAGTCAAGCTACCAGGTTTTCCAAAGTGGGTGTTGAGCTAAGCCTCTTCCTTGTTCCTTTGGCTGGCCCTTGAGGGGATGATATTTTGACATGGCCCATAATAAGACAAAAGCCCCTCAGTAGTGATTTTGAATTTAAGGATAGTTTTTGGTTGGTTTATAACTTCAGGATTTTTTTTTGGATTATTTTGAATGTTTTGTACGGTTTTGAACTTAGGGATAGTTTTTGATGTCTAGAAACATAGTTTTTGGATGGTTTAGAATATATAGATCATTTTTGGATGTTCAAAATTTATGGATAGTTTTTTTTTTTTTTTTTTTTTGAAACAATATTTTGGTGGTTGATTGATATATATATATATATATGTTTTTTTAGATTGTACATAATAGGTGAAATAAAACTTGTTGAATTTTTTTTTTATAAAAAATATACATATTCCACGACATGCAAAAAATGCAGTGAAACTTGGGCTATCTACGACAAGCAGAATAGGCCATTGCATTAAATATTCAACGACTAATAATGAATGTCGTAGTTTGTCTCTTGAATTAACGGCGTGCAAAAGTAGTCATAAAAAAATTAAAGATGGCATATAAAATGTGCTGTTAAAAGTTTTAACGGCATGATATGGCATGCCAGTTGAAAGTGAATGACTTTTCATGTACTGGTCATAATATGACGTTACCTTGCACATCGTAGAATCATATTCACAGCATGAATTTGGTGCAATAAACACCCTTTTTTGTTGTAGTGGTGGCTCGTCCACCCAAGAACACTCTGGCAATCAAGACAGTCAACTTATCTCTCAAAGATATTAAACAAGTAACACAAATCTCAATTAAAGCATACCTTAGACCCATGGTGGTGCCTCACTTTTATAGCTAATAGTGCTCTCGTCCTCTAGAAATTTCACTTCATAGGGCTTAAGCACAACGCTTATCTTAAACTCTAAGTTAGATATGGATGAACTCCATAAGAGCCTCATCCCTATCCGAACTAAGCGCCTCACTTATCAAGGACTCTTGTCCTTTATCAAAACATCTTGGATTCCGGTATTATCACACCATATCTTGGCAATACCACAATCATCTCGGTAATCTGGCTTGTCACTCTAAAATTATATCACCACAACTGCCCTATAGGTTCTATTACATCGGCAACCTAAGGTGATGGAACCTATATCGTTTGATCTTCCAACATGTCAGATAAACAATATGCTAGAGATACTCCTTCGATCGAGATCATGACTCGTCAATGTCAAGAAACAAGGACTTGCATGTGTCCATTCGTCAAAAACCAAGAATCAAGAACCAAAAATCAAGAACCTAGGATCAAGAACCAACGTGTTCTTTTACCTAAGATCAACATCTCTACTGAGATTGTACTACTAGCTGAGACATCATGACGCACTAGTTCAAGAATTCCAAGAATCCCAAAAAAGCACGAGTTGTCACATATAATTTTCCCAACCGTTTCATCCGTGTGTCATTGCCCAACTGGTTCGTACTTGTCACGCATCGAATGTCTCCCTTCATCTTTGACCCATGCCGCCTGATGTCATCATGGGCATATCTACCTAGGCAGTTCAATTAGGGTTTTGCCACCTTTTCTCTTTTTAACAAAATCTCTCTCTTTCTCTCACTCCGTCTCTTCACTTTTGCATCCATAATTCTCTCTCCTCCCAGAGCTTCTCTCTCTAAAACCCCTCATTAACGACCCTTGAAGTTTTTCTGCAACCTTCCTTGTTCATCACTTCCGGTGAGCATTCAGTCAGTTTGTTTCGATTAAGAGTATCATCTAACCTTGACAAACGTGATTTCAGTGTCCATTTCTTCTGTAAGTCTCTCGCTTCTGTATCAAATCTATTCTTTCACATGTCTTCATGTTCTTGAGCACACTTCCATGAATATTTGATCTTCTTTAGGAATTTGAACATTGCATATACTATACTTCGAGATAACGTCCATATCTTGCTATTATGCTTTTCTTCATTCATAACATTGCTATGCTCACATCTCATGTTTCTATTCAATTTTTGCCTTTTACACTTCTATGTCAAGTTTTGAGTCCATTTTTATCACTTCTTTATATTTCTGTAATTACTCTAGCCTTCAATTTCTGAATCTCGTTACGTTTGCCTCTGTTTCTCTTTATGCTTTCAGATTATTCTAACCAACTCTTTGTTCACCTTTATAGATTTAGGATTGGGATTTGTTAGGACCATAGGAAAACTAAAATATTGGCCTCATAGAACCCTACCTTGAATCAAAAACCCTAGATCTCCAATCATCTAGCCGAGATAATGGGCATGTTCAAGCAGAGGGTGGATTCCCCTAGCAAGCTTGAGTATTTTCGCCAAGAGTTTAACATTCCAACCGATGTACACCTTAGGCTTACTGGTGAGAATGACTCCATTATGCCCAGGGAGAATTACATGCTCTTTCTTGTGGTATGAATTATCGATGGTGGAATCAAATTCCCCCTTGACATCCTTTTCCGAGAAGTGATGCACTTCTATAGACTCAATCCCATGCAATTGGCCATAAACACCTTTAGGGTTATCAATGGCATAGCCGAGTTGTGTCGTCATCAAAATGCTATGATCACCCTTGTCGATATCCAGTACTGTTATACCATGTGTAGCCTCAAATCCACCAGTGGCTACACTTACTATCGCAAACCCCGGTCTACTGCATACAACTTGATAGCCAACCTTCTAGACTCCAACAAGGGCGCTGGAGAAGACTATCTCATTGTCTCGGGCAACTGAGAGTTTGCGTTAGATGATAATCTCCACCTCTTCCCCTTGTGCCGAGAAGTTCTTAGGGAGGATGAGGGTAAGAAATTAGTCATCCCAAACCATGTATTTTCTCACATTGCTTTGTATACTTAGTCATTTTCTGATGTTTTTCTCCTTTTACTTTCTTTTCGCATTATTTCCTCAATCGAGAAAATCCTTCTAAAAGTCATACGTCCAAAGCCCTGACCTAACCCGACTTTGGGACTTACTTATTTAGGACCGCATAGCCCCTATTCTACTTAACTACATCCCAACAAATCGATCACCGCTGCCTGACATCCCAACCAGGAGCATAACTCCACCCTACGCAACAACTCCACCAACAGATCCTCTCCCGTAACAAACCAAGCTTCCACCTCTCACCTAGTAAACCAATCATCAACATCACTCATCACAATACCTTCTACCAACCCAACACCAAAGATCATCCCCGACCTCCAAACGCCCAATCGGGAGAACGTTGCTGTAGCAAGAAGCACCGAATAGACGCTTTGGCATACGATCCGCCAACCCTCCTATCGCACTCTTTCAGACTTGGTATTGGAGTGACTGCCGCCACCACCTTTTTCCGAGATAGGTCATAACCAACAATAGCCGAGACCTACTCACGGCTGCCCAAATCATTACCATTTAATCCACTCTCTCCTTTCAATCTGTTCACAAGCCAAAAAGGGTGAAAAAGGCCAAGGCTAAGGCCAAGGTCACCGTTGTTCCCTCTGATGAGGAGAGGGACCCAGAAGATTTAGAGCCAATATCAAAGTTGGTTGAGATCAAGAAGAGGCCAGCTTCGACCGATTCAATCGAGGTCCCTCTAACAAAGAAGCCGAGGTTCGCCGGCCTCAGTAGCAAAAAAGGCATCCTCTCTGAGGATGCTTAGCTCCCCGAGATTAGGGTGGGCGACCGTCTATTGAAAGTTGGCAATAATGCTATCAAGGATGTTGAGATCGGAGTTGCATTGACCACGGGCCTACTCTTGCCTGTCGACATGGACAAAATCAGTGACTACAACCAGTACATGAATTTTGCTTTCATGATAAGGCACTCAATTCTGGTAACTTTTCTTTATCCATACTCTTTTCAAATTCTATTTTTTTTATACTTGGTAAATGTTTATTAATTCACTTCTCTCTTTGCAGGCCATCTAGCACGCCAAGACTCCTCGTGAGGCAAGGCCTAGTTGGTAAAGAAAGACCTCATCAAAAGACAAAGGAGGTCATTGGCTTTCTTTCCCAACTCAACAAAGTCAAGGCTAAGATCAAGAGCCTATTAGATGGGGCCAAGATTGCCAAGGCAAATAAATAAGGTCGAGGCTACCGCCAAAGCCACTAGGGCTACTACCAAGGTTGCTGATGATAGAGCTACCGAGGCTGAGATCAAGGCGACCAATGAGAAGGCATACGCAGAGGGGCAAGTCGACATTCGGGACCAGTATAAAAACCAGGTCAATCTAGCTTGCAACAAAGGTTATTACCTTGGCTAGGTTGTTGCATTAAGAAGCTGTTTGTCCCTGAGGACTCCCCTCTACGTGATATTAGTCAGCTGGACGTGCCCTTCTCCCCTTTCCCATCCAATCTGAGGAACAAGAAGAGAAAGAGCAAGAAGAAGAGGCTACTGCTGACGCCACTGCCAGTGCTACTGGGGCCAAGTCTCCAACTCCAAATGATTAAGTCCTAGACCTGACTAAGGATGATGGGGATGAGGTCACCAAGAGCACCTCTCCAAAGAACGCCGAGGTCACTGCTTCCGAGAAGAGTCTAGATGAGACTCTTAACGAGATTGATGAAGAGATAGCGGCTGAGGTTGGGAAGGCTGCGGAGCAAGCCGAGGACAATGCCCAAGAACCTAGCAATTAGGATTATTTTCTTTCTTTCAGTTTGTACTTTTCTTTTCCTTGTTAGGCCGAAATGCCTTCTGATGTAATAGAACAAGTTCTTTTTTCGAATGCAAGTTTGGCTTTTTTTTCCCCACTAAGTTGTAAGTCCTGTATGATTGTTTATTCTTGCTACTTTTATATGCCTTGTATAATCTTATGAATTGTTCTAAGTATGACATCATCTGAACTTAATATCTTGGGTTAACGTATCTCGGATAGAACCACTATCAATCATCTTGGATCAATCATCTCAAATAACTTCAACTTGTAGAATTCAACTCAAATAACTTCGACTTGCAAAATTCTCTTAAAAGTTTTTTACAAGTATCACATCATATTCACTTAACTCATTTATACTTTTTGCCCCCTAATGTGAATGTAAGTATCACCTAAGTTCACATTAAGGATGCATCGTCTGAATCTTGCCTAAGTCTGACTTAGACATCCATGACTAAGGTTATCATGTTTAGCTTGTCTAAACCAAACACTTAAGGCTTAAGAGTGCTATCTATCTCATCTTTTCATACAAACTAGCCAAATCGTGGCTGGTGTCGTATTGTTTTTCATTGAATCATCTCTTTAACTTAGTTAAACTTTTCCATCACTGTAAGTCTAAGTTAATCGTCTTGTTCACCTTAGGAACATCAGCTTAAGACTTTTTAGTCTTATCTAACAATTATAAATTTTAATAGCATTTTGCAAAGAACAAAATCGAACTAGTATTTTATTAATACTTCAGCTAAATCACTTAGATTACATATCAAAAACTGAAAAAATAAATGATAAAAAAATTTCAAATTGCTAGTGTTCCATGGTCTTGGAAATTCCTTGCCATCACTGTTTTCTAATAGGTAAGCGTCGTTGCTGGCAATCGAGATGATTCTGTACAATCCTTCCTAGTTTGGGCCAAGCTTACCTTCCCTGTGATCTTTTCTATTGCCAACAACCTTCCCTAGGACAAGGCCCCCAGTTTGGAACTCCTTAGGATTTACCTTCTTGTTGTATGCCCTTGCAAGTCTCTGCTGGTATGCCTCTAGCCAAATTGCTACTCTTTCTCTCTTTTCTTCAATTAAGTCTAGATCTCAGGTAAGGAATGCCTTGTTTGTCCTATTTTCTACTCCTTGAGTTCTGATTCCAAGAATGCCGATCTCCAGAGGTATGACGGCCTTGGTGCCATAAGCCATGGAAAAGGAAGATTCTCTAGTAGATCTTCTCGGTGTAGTGCAATATGCCCATAAAACATTAGGCAACTCCTCCATCCATTTGCCCTTGGCAGCTTTCAATCCCTTCTTTATTCCATCCAAGATGGTTTTGTTAGAGGCCTCAGCCAGACCATTGCTTTGAGGGAAGTTGGAAGTAGAGTAGTAGTTTTTGATCTTATATATTGTGCAAAAGTCCTTAATTAACTTGTTATCGAACTGGGTGCCATTGCCTGCCACAGTTGGTCTTGGGATCTCGAACCTAGTAATAATATTCTCCCAGATGAAATTCCTGACATCCACGTCTCAAATTTTGGCTAAGGGTTTAGTTGGTACCCCCTTTGTAAAGTAGTCCGTGGCCACCAATAAGAACTTTCTTTGTCCAAATCCTTTGGCAATTGCCCAGTTAGATCCATGCCCCACTAGGCAAATGGCTAGGGACTTGAGCCTTGGTTTAGATCTCCAGCTGGCTGATGACATTAAGCCGCATTTGGCCGACTTCAGTCTGATCTTGTGTGCCTTCTTTTTGTCATATGGTAGCTATCCATCTCTGATAAGCTTTACTAGGGCATCCATCCAGCTTGGGCCTAGCTTTATGCATAATGCCTCCTATTCTATTATTTGGGGTTCTAGGCTAGGTCCTGATAGGATAGTCTACCATAATCGTTCTCAGCGTATCTGACTTTATGTCACTAACAAGGTTTGCCAGGGCATCAACATGGCTATTGTCTTCTCAGTAGACTTATTGCAACCTATAACTCTAGAGTTGTGCTAATAACTTGATGACCTCTCTAACAAAGGCCGTCATTCTCTCATCTCGGGCTGTGTATTCTCCTGTTGCTTGGTTCATGATGAGTTGGGAGTCACAATAGACTACCACCTCCTCAGCTTCGACTGTTGCTGCTAATTTCAATCTGGCAATCAATGCCTCATATTCTGCTTCATTATTTGAGGCCTTGAATCCTTGGCCGAATTGATCTATCATCTGACTATCTGGTGAGACCAGCACTCCTCCTCTCCTCGCTCCTTGTCAGTTTGAACTGTCATTGATAAAGAGGCGGAATGACTTGCCGATATAGATATCACAGGGCTTTGGTTTCTCTTAGTCTTTCTTCTATTCTACTGGCGGGGAGTTCTT
The DNA here is from genome assembly GCA_025200525.1 of Camellia lanceoleosa. NCBI lineage: Eukaryota > Viridiplantae > Streptophyta > Magnoliopsida > Ericales > Theaceae > Camellia > Camellia lanceoleosa. Next base: position 1,628,762 of record CM045771.1, read on the forward strand.
GGCACTAGCTGTGCTTCTTCTAGTCCTTCTATGCACTCAATGAAGTTTTGTTTGGTCTAGGCTTGCTTGGTGTGAACTTAGCAACAAAGTCGGCCAAAACCTGACCTTTGATTGCTATCCTTGCTCTGTATTCTATGTCATATTGACCTAGAACCATATCCCATTGTGCTACTTTGCATATCAAATCCCCATGTTACAGTAGTGGATGCTTCGTGAGCACTACCATCTTGTGAGCTTGAAAGTAATGGTTCATTTTCTTTGATGCCATTACCAAGGCAAGTGTTAGTTTTTCTAGAGATGGGTACCTCTTCTCCTCGCCAAGGTCTTGCTCATGTAATACACACTTCGCTCCCTTCTTCTTCTCGATGATCACAAGATTGACGACGTAGTCCAAGACTACCAAATATAAAGGAATAAATCTTCTCTCGAATTGGATTTGACAATACCGTGGGGTTGTCAATACCTCTTCAAGTCGGCCAGCACTTTGCATTCATCTGTCCGTAGAAAGTCTGTGGCCTTCTTCAATAGAAGAAAGAATGACTTGCACTTATCCGAACTCTAGCTGATGAATCTATTCAGCGCAACTACCTTAACGGTCAGAACTTGAACTTCTTTTGATGTCATCGGGTTCTTCAGATCAAGGATGGCCTTGATCTGATTGGGGCTTGCTTCAATTCCTCTCTTGGTCACTAGATATCCTAGGAATTTACTAGACCCCACTCTGAAAGCACACTTAGAGGCATTCAAATGAAGTCGATATGCCTTCAAAGATATCAAAACATCCTTCGATCGGCTAGATAATTTGAAGGTTCCTTGCTTTTCACGACCATGTCGTTGATGTAGACTTCCACGGTCTTCCTGATTAGATGTTTGAACATCTTCATTACTAGCCTCTGGTATGTTGCCCTTGCATTTTTCAGGCCAAAGGGCATTACTCTATAGTCAGAGATCCCTTTGGAGTGATGAATGTTATCTTCTCTTCGTCTCGAGTGTACATGACTATCTAATGATAGCCTCGGTATGCATCAAGGAAGCTCATCCTTCTATAGCCAGATGTGGCATCCACAAGCTGGTCTATCTTTGGCAAAGGAAAGCAGTACTTTGAGCAAGCCTTATTCAGGCTTGTGAAGTCCACACAAACCCTTCACCTGCCATTCTTCTTCATTACCACCATTGTGTTGGACAACCACATCGAGTAGTTCACTTCTCGGATTGTCTGGGCTTCTAGCAGTTTCTCTACTTCCTTTTCAACTTCTTGTACATGGACCAAGGTTGGTCGCTTGGCTCTCTGGACCACAGATTTGGCCAACCTATCCACGTTGAGCTTGTAGCAGGTGACTTTGGGGTTGATCCTCGACATCTCGTAAGGTGTCCAAGCGAACACCTCTATGTTCTCTCTCAAAAAATCTTCCAATTTTCTTTCTTCTTCCTCGACCAAGCTCAAGCCGAGGAAGAAGAATCATTCTTCGTCCCTTTCTTGCACCAAAACCTTTTTCAAGGGTTCCTGGCTCTTGTCAGCATGCTCTTTGTCGACATTGTCCAAGACTTCTTGGTCTTTATCTTCTACTTCTGCCATCTCCTCTTCTCTAATAGCACGGGTGTACTTTATTGCTACGATGAAGCAATTCTACCCCTGCACTTGATCTCCTCTCACCTCCTCAAACCCAAACTCTATTGGGAACCGCACTAGTTGGTGCAATGTTGAAGGAACAACCCTCATAGCATGTAGCCAAGGCATTCCCAAAATAATGTTGTATAGGGATGGGGTGTCTATCATGGTAAACTTAGTGGTTACTGTCTTGGTTCCTACCTAAACCTCTAGGTTCGTTGTCCCTAATGGCCACATTGAAGTTCTATTAAATCCAACCATGGGGCTATTAGATTGCTCCAAATCGTCCTTGTGAAGGCCCATCTCCTTGTAACATTTGACATACATAATGTCATAGGAGCTGCCTTGATCTATCAATATGTGCATTACCTATCACTCTTCCACCTTCAGAGTCCTTACATGAGCATCGTTGCATGGATGATGTACCATAGCTTGGTCTTCTTCTGTGAACGAGATCATCGGCCCTCGATATTCCTCTATCCGAGGCTTCTTCTACTGGACTTGGTAAACATGCTGCAAATGCCTTACCCACTGTCTCACCTTAGATCTTGTTCTCGTTGACCGTAGTATGGATTATGTTGATGACCCATGGTCCATCTGCCTATGGTGGCGGGGGTAGAGGTGCTGCTTTAAGCGCTTATGCCAATTTTGCATGTTCTTCTCATGTCTTCACTTCGTCTATCAAGTCTCTCAAGTGTGCCTATCTGACTAGATCCTCTAGATGCTGTTTCAGGGACCTACACCCTTGAGTCATGCGTCTATTCTCATTGTGGTAGGCACAACTCTTCCTTGGGTTCCTGCAAATATACTCTCTCAGTGTCTTCTGTGGTGCCCTAAAGTAGGGTTGATTTCTGATCCTTTCCAAGACCCTATAAATGGGGATCTTGAAAATCGTGCTCACGGCCTGCATAACATTCAATCTTGGTTCTGACTTGTTAGCACCATTATTTCCAAAAGCCAATAAGGAATCTACCCTCAGTGGCTGTTAATTTGTTTGTAACAAACCTGGCCACAAATATCTCTGCTAGGCCTTCCCAGCTCTTTACACATCCCTTTGGCAATTTGTAGAACCTGTTCGATGCTATTTCCCCAAATGTTAATGGGAACATCTTGTACAGTAACTATTAATTCCTACTCCACAAAGCCATTGCATTCAAATGTAAACAAACATGGAAGTTTGGGTCTGACTTACTATCATAGATCTGGAACCGTGGTATGCTGAATCTCTTTGGTGCCTCAAATGCATCCAACTCCATCGACAATAGTGTCTTTGGCTGGGCCATGGATGTGATCTCGGCGTCCTACCTCTTCCTCTGCAGGTAATCTAGCAAGTCTTCCTTCAACCGTCCAGGAGCTCGGCTATCGGTCAACTTCAGCCTCTTTGGCGTATTGTTTCCTATGTTGCGATGTGTCGTTTGGGACTTCTCTACATTTGCCACATCATCAAAACAGAGGCCTTGCCAGTTGACTTGTCAAGATCCCCTAATCTGGGTTCCCTTGGTCCTCGGGGGTTCTTTGGTACTCCTTCCGCCGAGATTCTGTTTGCCTGGCATTTTGGGACCGCTGATGTGAATTCCTAGGTCTTTCTCATGCTGGGAGACTGTTGGCACTGTAGCCAGTCCTTCCTTATGGGCCTTGGCATTTCCTGTAGAAGTTGGCATTTTTGGTAAAGGCAATGCTGGCTGCATCACCTTGCTCTACATCATAAAGTTCACCAAGGTTTGAAAATTTGTCAACTTGTTCGCCAAGTCCTTTAGCTTGTCATCTCTCCTTATGCATCTTTCTTTCTATACCTAGCAATCGCTTTCATTGTAGTATTCTTCTCGGTTGCCTCTTCCCGGGCCATTACAGCCCCTTGCAGCGTTGTTAGCATCAGGATTCACTTCCTGCACTTCTTTTTCATCGCTTTTTACTCTAGCTTTGGGATCTACATACTCCTCTTCCTCACTGTGCATGTTGTCCCCAACTCTCACCTCTCGTTCGACATTGGCCATCTATTCCTACTAAGTTCCCACAGATGATGCCAAATTGTGGGTGTTAATTTTTGACATCACAACCAAACAAGGAACTTAACTAAAGAGCAAGCAACATAATAGATTAAACTAAGCATCTGCCAACAAGAAAATAAGAATACCACGGTGGTTCGTCAACCCAGGCACTCGACAATCAAGTCAATCAACTTATCTCTCAAAGATATCAAACAAGTGGCATAAATCTTAATTAAAGCATAGCTTAGACCCACAGGTGCCTCACTTTTTACATTAGTAGTGCACTCATCCCTAGAAATCTCACTTCATAGGACTCAAGCACAATACTTATCTCGAACTCGTAGTTAGATATGGATGAACTCCATAAGAGCCCCATCCTTATCCAAACTAAGCGCTTCAGTTATCTAGGACTCTTGTCCTCTATCCAAACATCTCGGATTTTGGTATTAGTGCACCATATCTCAGCAATATCATAATCACCTCAGCAATCTGGCTCGTCCACGTGGAACATGGGCCAAAACCTTGGCCATGTGGCCAGACTCTAAAATTATATCCCCATAGTCTTCAAACATCTTCAATTCTCCATCATCTATAAAAGTCTCTTCGATACCTGGTATGAAACGCCATGACTTTGGAATGCCCAGTAAACATACACATACCCCGTTCCTTTTTTCCCCAATCCAATACACATTCATAATTACAATAGACAATTAAACATGATAATCAAGTAAACAAGTAGAGGGTTACAAAGTTAGGTGTTAGTAATCTCGAAATCCCTCAAAGAGATTTCATTCTTCCAACTATAAGAATTAGACTTGGATTTATGCCCCCTCTTTTGTTGCTTAGTAAACCTTACCTCGAATGCCTACACCGCTACATACCACGTAATGCCAACCAAGAATTTCAAAAGAGATGGTAAAATAAGGGCCTTGCCTATAACCTCCTCCAACCTTATCATACCGAAACAACCTAGGGTCCGATACAACTTATTCATTCAACGGTTCCGAAACAACTACTTGCGAAAGACTTTACTTCCAATAGGAAACATGTCCCGCCAACCATTACATGAAGTTACCACAATTAATATCTCATGAAATTATTCAAGTGATCGAAAACCCATTACCACCCTTTTCTCGTTAGTTTAGGGGCTTTAATCAATGTTAGCACAAGCAATTCAAATACTAAATTCTTCACAAGTATGAACATCCCATAGCAAAAATTTAAAGGAATACAACCACAATCATATGTAGATGACATGCTAAGATTTAAACAAACGATAAGGAACATATTCAAGTAACTAAGAATATGAAACCATTAAATAAGCAAATTTCCAGATTCGGTTTCATTTAAAGATCACAATCAAAGATGCATTTTTAAATTTTTCTCAGACTTAGCCTTCATAGGGTTCATAGATAATTTTATCTAGTTTCCAGAGCAATTTTTGGAAGTGGGGTAGCTTTCCTAGATTTTTAGTTATTTAAGAAATACTCCAAATATTGTCCAAATTGCTGATGTTATCAAAATTAGATTTTCTCTCAAACCATTCATCTTTTACAATAAAACCATTGTTTTCTTGAAAGATAACATTTTAAGGAGGATTTTGATATAATAATGAGGTGAAGCGAATTTTTCTGAATTCTTGTATAATTTTTGAAAGTGAGCTGAAAAAAAAAAAATCATATGTGCACAAAACTTAAAATAGAAAGAGTAATAGAAAAATGAGGCAACCATGAGTAATTTTCCACTTATTTTACGATGAAAACATTTTAAATAATACATTAATAACTTGAATTTTCAGATTGTAGTTATGGTTTTGGAAATAATGTAAGAAATGAGTAGAAAAAGATAGTTTTGTTCCATTTTAAGAGAGAATACATGCAAAGTGGTAATCAAGGCTCAACTCCTCTTATTTAAACACATGAACACCATATATGCAAATTTGAAAATAATATTTTAAGCCTCTAATATTAAGTATTTGAATGAGAAAATAAAAGAGAGGGTTGTGCTATGGCTTGCTTGTATGCCTATGGAAATAGTTTTGCAATACTTGCCCTCTCTCTTTCCATTTTCCCCTCCACAATCTCACTCTACACATCTCTCTCTCTCTCTCTCTCTCTCTCTCTCTCTCTCTCTCACACACACACACACACACACACACAGCCGTGCGTGTGTGTGTGTGTTTGAATGTGAAGAATTATGCAAGAGGGGGGTGTATTTATAGGAAAAAAGTGGTGAATTGTCCTAAATACCCTTGGTTTCAATGGAATGGAGAAACTTTGGATTTAGTTGAAATGTGATGGAATGAGGGGGGGTGATTAAGAGACCTAATTAAGTGCTAAACATGATTGAGTTATGGATTTAGTTAGGATGAAATTAGAGGTAGAAACACAATTCCCATTTTTGGTGGTACCAGTATACTTTTTCCTTAATTTCTTGAAAAGTTGTCTTCAAAAGTACACTATATATAAACAATGAAGGTGGCTGGCCAAGTGGGTGATTTTTTAGGGGATTTTCTTTGATTTTTTTTTTCGTGTACATATTATATATATATATTGTAGATATTTTGTGTGCAAATAGTTTAATAAATTTAAAGGTACAAATATGTGAATATATATACATTGGTTTCAATCAGGACGCATTCTCGATTCTAGGGTTTAAATTGCAAGTAAATGAGAAATCAAGGGTTTTCATTGAAATAATTTAAAAGTAAGGGTCTTAATGGAAATAAAAAAATTCAGGGATCACAACCTATCCCCCTTAAACAATTCCGTCCTCAAAATTAAGCTATACATTGGTTTCAAACAATTGGGGGTAGTTTGCCTTCATCAAATCTTCGTGTTCCCAAGTAGACTCTTCAATTCCATGGTGATGCCAAAGCACTTTTGTTAATGAAATCACCTTGCCTCTTAGGTTCATCTCTCGTCTGTCTTGAATTATTACATGCCCTTCTTAAAGCGTAATGTTCTTATCAAGACTAAGCTTTTCCCAATTGATGACATAAGATGGATCCACAGGGTACTTCTGTAGCATGGACATGTGAAAGACATTGTGTATTCTAGACAACTACGGAGGTAGAGCAAGTTGGTATGCAACTTCTCGAACTCGTTGTAATACCTGGAAGGGTTTGATAGATCAAGGCGAGAGCTTCCCTTTCTTACCAAAGCGTATGATTCCTTGTTGAGGTTGTACTTTAAAGAACACATGGTCACCAACTTCGAATATCAGAGGTCTTCTTCTCTTATCTACATAGCTGTTCTTACAGTCCTAAGTTGCCTTCAATCATTGTCGAATGACTGTGACTTTGTTGATAGTTTCTAGAATGATCTTCGGACCCACTAGACCTACTTCACATACTTTAGTCCAATAGAGTAGTGATCAATAAGGTCGTCCATCTAATGCTTCAAAAGGAGCCATACCAATCCTGGCTTGGAAACTATTGTTGTAAGAGAATTCAATCAAGGGCAGATGTCTTTCCCAACTTCCTTGAAAATCCATTACACAGGCTCTCAACATGTCTTCAAGTGTTTGGATGGCCCATTCGGATTGTCCATCTGTCATTGGGTGAAAAACAGTGCTAAAACACAACTTGGCCTAAGGCTTCCTGTAGACTTCCCCAGATCCGGGATGTAAAACACGGGTCAAGGTCTGACTTGATAGATATCGATATTCTATGTAGTCGAATAATTTCTTGTATATAAAGGTTGCCCAAGGACTCCAAGGTGTCAGTTATCTTATAAGGAAAAAAGTGTGCAGTATTTATCAAATGGTCCACTATAACCCAAATAGCATTACGACCCTTTGGGGCTTTGTGTAACCCGGCCACAAAATCCATTATCACGTGCTCCCATGTCCATTCGGCTACTGGTAGGGGTTACAACATTTTTTGGCTTTTGACGTTCTGTTTTCACTTGTTGGCATGTAAGGCATCTAGGCACAAACTGAGATACATCTTTCTTCATTCCACGGTAACAATACTGTCGTTTCAAATCTTGGTACATTTTAGTTCCTCCTAGATGTATAGTAGATGCTGAATGGTGAGATTCTCTGAGCACCTTCTCCCTAAGCAACTCATTATTTGGCTCAAACAGCCTGCCTCGGTATCTCAAACTTCCACATGAATGAACTGCCCAGTCAAGCGCTGGTTCTCCAAATTCTAGACGTGCTTTTGATGAAGGCCACTTCTTAATTGTGCTTATGAGCCTCCATGATCTCGCTTATTAGTTTAGGCAGAACATTTTGTGCACCAAGGTGTGCCTTCTCATCTCGAACCTTCATTTGAACTCCAAAATTGTTGAGTGTTTTGATCATATCCCACTCCTTGCTGCCCAATCTAGCTACCATTTCCCTACTTTTGTGGCTTAAAACGTCCGCTACCACGTTGGCCTTGCTGGGATAGTATGAGAGAGTGAATTGATAATCCTCAAGATACTCCATCTACCGTCTTTGCCTCAAGTTTGGGGCCTTCTATGTAAATAAATACTTTAAACTACTGTGATCTATGAAAATCTCAAACTGTTTTAGAGGAAAGACCACAACTGCCAATTCCATGTCAAGCGTTGGATAGTTTTGCTCGTGCGGCTTCAATTGCCTGGAACCATAGATCACCACTTTCCTATCTTGCAAGACTACATAGCCTAATCCTTCCTTGGATGCATCACAATACATAGTGTACGCCACATCTCGTTTCAAAATGATTAGTATTGCTGATCTAGTTAATATTGTCTTCAGCTCTTGAAAGGACATTTTGTGACACCCTAAAAATCAGGAATATTAGGGAACATATTAACAAATAAATATAGGATTTTTCTAAGGTTACAAGTCTAGGGAACATCATTAATGAATCCTTTGGTCTATAACATAACCAAGTAAGATCCGAGGAAAGATCAGAGAAGTAAATATAGCCTCCATTCAAAGTTCAATCTCAGATAGTAAAGCTGCATTTTTGACAAATATTAACATAGTATTAACACGAGGCCTACATAAGTTGATGGAAGGATAAGGATAAGTTCACAAAAGATATATGTATATATAAGTAAAATAATAGTTACAAAATCATATCTTAATTACGACAAGAGTTTTAACACTTACAATCTCAAAACATGATTACTAATTTGTAGTTCTTCCAACATAGCCATATGTTTTCAAATGTTTTTACTTCATCATCATCCACATAAATTTTGCCAATACCAGGTATGAAATGCCATAAGCTTGGAATGCCCAGTAAACGCACACACACCCCGTCCCTTTTCCAAATCCAATACACAATAGCAATTATAACAAACAAGTAATGAAGCATGAAATTCAAGTCAATAACAAACGATTACAAGATTAGATGTTAGTAATCTAGAAATCCCAAAAAGATATTTTATCCTGTCAATCGCAAGAATTGGACTAGGATTATTCGGTATGCCCCCTCTTTTGTCGCTGCGACCTTACCAGACGGTTATGTACCACGGTGCCAACTAAAGACTGTGACTCGAACTTTTCCTTCCGCTCGAGCGGAAGAGTTACCGCTCGAGCGGACTTTTGGGGTTTCCAGCAATTTTGCAGATGGCCTGAGGTTCTGGGAGTCGTGATTCTCCGCTCGAGCGGGGGAGTTTACGCTCGAGCGGACGGCTTTGTTAGTCGCACGCCGAGCGCAAGGTTGGCGCCGGCGGCCTCCAGGTTGAGTTGTACTTCTGAGGCACGTGGGCTCATTTTTTGACATTTTATTAGTGTATTTGGAATGTTCTTCTCTTATTTTTAGGGTATTGGTTGAGGCGGTAATATGATGGTAAAGTAAGATTGGACCAAAGAATTTAATTCGAATAGTTATCTTACGATCAGCCATCATTCTTTTGCCCTTTTCTTTTTCCACACTTTGAATTTGGATGTGAGGTTAGAACCATTGGAAAGCTTATTTCCGGGGCTTCAATTTGGACACAAGAACGACCTAAAATGGAGTCCGGATGGAAGAGTTATACCTGTTCAAAATTTCAAAATCTGTGCTGAAAGCAGGTCCGCTCGAGCGGGAATTACGGGACAGCAGCTTTAAGAACGAGATTTTTGGATGGGAGCTTTTTTGATAAATCCATTTTCTAAGAGCTTTATTCCATCCAACCCATATTCTTTTTGACTATTCCATTAGGTCCAATTTGAGATAAGAAGACCAAAATACCCTTTTCATCTACTTATGTTCCATTTAGTTCACATTATTTTCTCATATTTCAATAAGTCCTATTGGTGACATAATTACCAAAATACCTCTAATGTGAATGTTCACACCGTCAATGTGAATGTTCATATCGTTAATGTGTAGGGGTCCGGCCTATGTCGATCCTCGTGGGTGCCTGGAAAAATTGAAGTCAGGGTATTTCACAGCCAAAAATAGGCCCGGTAGTTGATAATGTGAATATTCACATTGACAAGTTAACATTCATTCATAATGTGAATATTCACATTGACATATCAACATTAACATTGATAAGAGTGTAAAATTAGCCCGTGACCCGTGGGCAGCCCAAAGCCCGGGCCCGGCCCGGGCCCGACCCGACCCGACCAGACCCGACCCGACCCGTTGACAATGTGAATATTCACATTGACATATTAACATTCACATTGATAGGAGTGTAAAATTAGCGTGTAGTAGGCGAAACCCGCCAGTGGCTCGTGGCTGGCGGGCATCCGATTGATAATGTGAATATTCACATTAACATATTAACATTCACATTGATAAGAGTATAAAATTAGTCCGCGCCGTGGTGCCAAACCCAATTTCGTGGCGGCGAATGGCGGCCTTGTTGACAATGTGAATATTCACATTGACATGTTAACATTCACATTGATAAGAGGGTAAAATTGACTCGCGTCCATGGGGCCCAAGCGGAGGCCCAGGCGAAGTCGAAGATTGACAATGTGAATATTTACATTGACATATTAATATTCACATTGATAAGAGTGTAACATTAACTCAGGCCCGTGGCGACCAAAACCCGCCATTGCCAGGCGGGCCCGAGTCGACCTGTTGACAATGTGAATATTCACATTGACATGTTAACATTTACATTGATGAGAGTGTAAAATTGACTCGCGTCCCATGGGCGGCCCAGAGCGGCCCGGGTTTGGGTCCGGGCCTACCTCGAGCTGCGGGCGAGCTTCGGACAGCGGACAAATTTTACACTTCTATCAATGTTTGTGTTAAAATGTCAATGTGAATATTCACATTGTCATCGGTCGCCAAGCAAATCCGAGCCTACGGTTTGGCGGGCGCCACGGGTCACGGGCCAATTTTACACTCTATCAATGTGAATGTTAACATGTCAATGTGAATATTCACATTGGCAATCAGTTCGCCCACCGCCCAAGGGGCGGGCTTTGGCACGGGTCACGGGCCAATTTTACACTCTTATCAATGTGAATGTTAACATGTCAATGTGAATATTCACATTGTCAACCAGTTCGCGCCAGCCAGGCCCGCGGGCGCCAATTTTATACTCTTATCAATGTGAATGTTAACATGTCAATGTGAATATTCACATTGTCAACGGCGGCCGGACGCCCGGCCGTGGGCGGGTTTCGGATAGCCACGAGACGCGTGCTAATTTTACACTCCTATCAATGTGAATGTTAACATGTCAATGTGAATATTCACATTGTCAACGGGCCGGGCCGGGCCGGGCCGGGCCCGCCCCGGGCCACTGGCGGGTTTTTGGCCGCCCATGGGTTGCGGACTAATTTTATACTCTTATCAATGTGAATGTTAACATGTCAATGTGAATATTCACATTGTTAATGCTAACGGGCCGGATACAAGGCCGGGTTTCGGGTAGCCACCAGACGCGTGTTAATTTTACACTCCTATCAATGTGAATGTTAACATGTCAATGTGAATATTCACATTGTCAACAACGTGGGCTTTTGGCCACCCATGGGTTGCGGACTAATTTTATACTCTTATCAATGTGAATGTTAACATGTCAATGTGAATATTCACATTGTCAACAATGGACGACCGGCCGCCGCATGGGCGAATTTCGCCACCACGGACGCGGGCCAATTTTACACTCCTATTAATGTGAATGTTAACATGTCAATGTGAATATTCACATTGTCAACAATGGAGCCCTCCCTATTCAGTTTCGGCCATTCCGGGCCAATTTTACATTTCTACCAATGTGAATTTTAAAATATAAATTTTCACATCATTAAATTGCTAATCATTCAAAAAATATTTTTAAGGGTATCAAAATTGAATATAAGGGCATAAGTGTCCAAGAAAATAGTATAAATCAAGAAAATGGACTTTATGGAATAAAACTATACATACATGGGACTAAATGGGTTAAAAAATTCCTTCATGGACTTCTTGGGTTAAAACACTTCTAAATTGGACTTATCAATAAAAATCCCTTTTTGGATCATTTCTTATATTTTCTTCTTTCCTCTTCCTTCCTCTTTGCCTAAGTCCGAAACCCTAGCCCCAAATCCTTGATTTCCTCTACTTTGATCAACAATCCACCATGGTTTTTGGCATGTAGGATGGAGAACTAAGGAGGATCAATGTTTTTACCCGATTAGAACTTGGATTTGTGAAGGTTTCTTCTCAAGCTCACCCCTTTGCTTGATTATGGAGGTAAGGGTTTTAAGACTATTTAATAGTTACATCGATAGATAGGTTTGAGATGTCTTCATTGTATAATGGTGCAAGTTTTCATTTATGTTATGTATATAGAAGAAATTATGAGATTTTGGGAATTTCGGGTTTGAACATTGGGGGTTTTAAGGTTTGTGATGTTGGGAGTTAAATTAGTGGGTTTAAATGATGGATTGGGAATCCTAGATGTAGAATCATTGGGAAAATTGGAATTAAAAGTAATGATTTAAGAAGTTTGTTTTTTTTTTGTTAAAAACCCTCATTTTCCTTGAAACCCTAGGTTGGTTAATGATGATAACCAAAGATTTGGCCCAAATTGAAAGTAGAATAATGAAATTGAGGTATTGAATCATGTATATACAAGTTTAATTGGAATTTGGTGATACTTGGAAATTATGTTTAAAATTTTGCGAATGAACTTTGTTAGAAATGTTGGAATTCATGCTATTATGTAAAGGAAAAATTAGAGAAATAATCTATGACTGACATAGATGATATGACCTCGGTTTTGGAATATTGAAATGAGATTCAAGGGTTATTTTGCATTATGTTGAATTGCAAATGGTTTTAATGAATTAAGTGGTGTTGACTTTGTCGGACTATATTGTGTTAATTAATATTGAATTGAATAGACCATGATGAATTATGTTTGAATTACGTGAATTGTATAGGGTCAGCTACAAGGGCGGACCAAGCACCTGAACACTGTGAGTAATAGTACTACATATGTACATCAATTACCGTTGATAATTATTGTTATTATTCACATTCTGTTTTTCCATGGCAATTATGCTAACATGGTTGTATTTGAGAATTGGTGTGAACATAAAAGGATTTGGCATCCATTGAGATGACTCTGAAACTATTCTCAGATTCGCCTACGATTAAGGGTTTTCGGTAATTTGCTATTATCTATATAGTATTGTGTTTAATTTACCGTTTAAGAACATTATTAACATTCTGTTATCCGTAGATTAACCTTAATAATTCATGGTGAACAAATGGAACAATGATGCTTATGTATCCCGAGATCTATTGATTTAAGGCATAGAACTATGGTGCCTACGATTTACGAAAGTGTTCAATCTATGAAATATGTTCACCATTTGCTAATAAATATCGAACGCTCGTTAAACTTATAATACATGTCTATTTATGTGATTAATGGGAAGAATATGTTTATCTCAGATTAATCTGTCATGATGTTTCTGGTATGGAGCAAAGTGCTGTCCGGAACTAGGTGCTACACCTTGGTGGGAGCCACCTCTAGAATTCGTACGAGCCACCTCTTGAGTCCATACATCTGTTACTTCTGTTATCCACGCTTATGCGTTCTGTACCCACGCTTTATGCGTTCTGTTACCCACGCTTTATGCGTTCTGTGACCACACTTATGCGTTACATTATTTCGCGGTTACATTAGTTCTGTTATTTCATTATTTCGCATTTCGATATTTACGGACCTGTGGTGGTCGCATCTGTAGGCCTATGGTCATTACAGATATATTGGGCTTAAAGCCATTACATTACGGAAAGTGGACCCATGGCGGTGTTGGAAATAATCACGAGTGTAGTTAATCATCTCAGATTTGCAATTATATGCTTGGTTATTCAGTTAAATATTATATTATTTATGTACTATTATTCACCGAAGTTCGCTCATTCTATATTTTGTCTGCATCTATTTCAGAGGTAACCAATCGGAGTTCAATCCTAACCTTAAGGCTTGTGTTTCTCTTGTCAACTTTGATGCGTCCAGGCACCACCTGAAGCCGTGCATTATGTAAAGTTTTAATGAGTTTTGATTTATGCTTTGGACGTCTATTTATGGTCGATTGTATATAATTCCTTCTTCATTAATATTTTTATTATACGCCTATTATGGGGTTGAGTCGAGGCATATGTGTGTAAACTTTCTGTCTAATATTTACTTAGTGTGATGTTGAGATCCTGGCATGTTAGGAATAGCTCAATGGATGTTATTCTTTGTATTTCATATTATTGAATGCTTCTGTTCAAGCCCCGTATGATATGTATAACAAGATTAGTGTCTATTTTCGAATGGGTCATGCCCAAACTTTTAGGGGCGGGTTTGGGGCGTGACAAGACCTCAAATGATATGGTAAAAATATGAGCCTTGCCCACAACCTCCTCCAACCTTGTCTGTCATAAATGCCTAGGGTTTGAATATAATCAGTCCATTCAAGGGTTCGGAAACAACCACTTGTGCAAGACTTATCTTTCAATTCGGGAACACGTCCTATCCACATATACTTAACACATTATCATCTCATCATTATTCAAGGGATTGAAAACCCAATACCACCCCATTTATTTTCCCCTTGAGTTAGATATTTTAATTTAAGGTTAGAACAAGCTATTCAAACAATAATTTCTATTCAAGTACGAGCATCATCAAAGAACCATGGTAAATAAATATAGGCACAACAATGTAAATATCATATTATAGCCCAAACAAGAGATAAGAAGCACATTTATGAAATTAAAAGCATGAAATCATCAACAAACATAAATTTTCAAATTAGATACACTTTAAAGATCACAATCTAAGAGACATTTCCAGATTTTTCTCGAACTCGGCCTTTCTATTCTTTTTAGAGAGTTTTGTCTACTTTCTAAATCATCTTTCAAAAATAGGATAGCTTTTCTAGATTTTTAGTTATTAAAGGAATACTCCAACACTGTCCAAATTTGTCAACTGTTACAAAAATCAGATTTTCTCTTAAGCCACTCATTCTTGTCTGATAAAACCATTTTTAATTGAAGGCTAACACTTTAAGGAAATGTTTGATATAAAAATTAGGTCAAGAGGATTTTTCTGCATTTTCTTATAATATTTGAGAGTGGCTTGAAAATACCGGTCTTGCACAAACTTGAAATAAGAAGAGTAATAGAAAAAAGAGGGCTACTATGAGTAATTTTTCACTTCACTTATGATGAAAACATGTTAAATAATATATAAATAACTCATTTTTTAGAATGATGATATGCCTTTGAAAATAATGTGAGAAATGGATGGAAAAAGACAGCTTTATTTCATTTTAAGGAAGAACTTATGCAAGGTGACAACTAAGGCTCAACTCTTCTTATTTAAACACATGGACACCATATATACAAATATGAAATTAATACTTTAAGCTTCTATTATCATGTATTTCAATGAAAAACTAACAAAGAGGGTTGTGTTGTGGCTTATTTTATTGCCTAGGGTTGGTGTTGTGCAAGCTTGCTCTATTTTTCTTCCTTCTCCTCCCGAAGCTCACTCTTATTCTTCCCTCTCTCTCTTGGCTGAATTATATGTGTGTGTGTATGTGTTTGGGTTGTGCAAAAATGCTAGGAGAGAGGGTGGTGTATGTAGGACCTCAGCGCTTAGCATCTTACCAAAACCCATAGCTAATGGTGATGGCTCAACTTTATTCCATTAAAGGATACATAGCCAAACGCCACAAGTTGACTATGATTCGCTCTTACCTCGGGACTCCACCACAGCAAGATGTTGGCCCAAACCCAAGCAAACAATCCCCCTTCCCAGTAGCATGCCTTCTAAGGGAATCAAACTTGAGATCTTATTCTGATACCAATTGTAAGACCTCAACAATTACCATCTCAGCAAACCCCATTGGTAGTGGTGAAGGCACAACTTTATTCCTTTAAAGGGTATAGCGCGAAGGACCACAAGTCGACTGTGACTCGGCCTTACCTCGACCTCCACGGCTAGGGATCTTGGCCCAAACCTGGGCCAATAGTGTAGTTATAGGAAAAAGTGATGAATTGTCTAAAATGCCCTTGGTTCCAATGAAATGGAAAAATTTTGGATTTAGTTTGATTGTAATGGAATGTAGGATGATTAGAGGGCCTAATTATGTGTTAAAAATGATCTAGTTAAGGTTAGGTGTAAGTAGAACTAGATTGAAATCAAGCACAAGACAAAGTTCCATAAATTTAGCTCCAAGTCAAAATATCTTCCTTGGTTCGATAAAATTTGTTTCCAAGGTACACCACAAGAATTTTCATGGCCATGTACTTCAATTAACTAGGGTTTTTGAGGGATTTTTCATTTTCTTTTTTGTGTAAAAAATCATCTTAAAATAGTATACATATTTGTGAAAAAATATTTTATAATGGAGTGTACTATTATATATATATATATATATATAATGAATTTGAGGTAAATGTGCTATTTTAATAAAGTGTGAGGGTTTTCGGCTCAATTTATGAATTAAAATATATATTTCAAGTGCATAATTATTTTAAAATAGTGTTAGGAAAAATAATTTTGTTGAGTTGCTCTGCTTTGAATTAAAAGGCAAGTAATCGAACGAAAACGTTGAAAATTGAAAACTAGTATTTTGGGCAATCAGTCTATAATTAGAGAGTTAAATAATTAAGGGGGACTTACATGTAAGTCTGAATAAGTGTACTTATTGTCAAATTGGTCGTATAATAATTATTGACATTTTTCATCAAACATTATTAAAAAACATCACTAATTATTAATTTTCAATGATAGTTTAAAAAAATTTCACAAAAACAGTTACTATTTATAAGGTTTAGTGATAGTTTAAAAAAATTGTCGCAAAAAAAAAAAAAAAAAAAAAAAAAAAAAACACATCACTAATTTTCAACTTTTAGCTACAGTTTGAAAAATCCGTCACATAAATATGTCACTAATTGTAAGTTTTAGCGACAATTTATAAAAATCATGACAAAAAAAAGTTACTAATTGTCAATTTTTAGCGACATGCAAAATAAAAAAATTCATCACAAAAAAATTTTTAGCGACAATTTCAGTAGGACTTATTTTCCATAGGACATGATGGGAATTAAGTCCAACTATTAGGAACTATTGATAGTTTACCCAATAATTAATGAGTGTGTTAGGAAAGATTATTAAGCTACCAAGACTGATTAGGGTTTGTACGGTTTAAATGCAGGAAGCATTTTTCAGTTCTAGGGTTAAATTTGTGATAAGGTGAAAATTTAGGGTCTCAATTGTAATAATCTCAAGATTAGGGTTTCGAAAGAAATATGAAAATTGGGGTCTCTACAACCTACCCTCCTTAAACAAGTTTTGTCCTCAATATTTAAGCCTTTTCTAAAGTGCCGAAATGTTGTGGGTGATTCACCCGCATTGCATTCTCGCGCTCCTAGGTAAATTCTGCCAATGTACTTTTATCATTTGGATCATCTTTTTCTCTTAAATTCTTTTCCCTTCTGTCCAGATCCACCACTAGAATCATTCTAATAATAGCGTTTTGAATCGAATTTCTTCCCAATTAATGATGTAAGGGGGTGTGTCAATCTTCTGTGGTTCTCAAAAATTCAGAACTACTCATAATACGTTGTCGTAGCTCTAATGTGAATGCCCATGTTGCCAATTTCTTGACATGATGGCCAACAAACTTGTTAAGAATTAATCTCATTGACCCCCTAGTAGGTTGTTGATGCCATTATATTTGTCACAGTTGGGAAAGTCGATCTATCCCCCTTAAAAGAAAGAAAGAAAGAACGAAAAAATCGTCCTGTCAAATGTATAAGTCATCTCTTTCTTCAAGTAGTCGTTAAACGCAGCTTGATGTACGAATAATGAATCTATTTCTAAGGTGAGGTCTAAGTTGGGCATCTTCAAGTCTCCAAAATCAAAAACCAAATGCACAAACATTTTTTAAGGGTTAAATACAAGTTCTATATAATATAGATATGAAAAAGGGTATGTGTAGACAAGCCATTTTTGACCGTCCTCAAGACTTGGACGTCATCGTTTGAACACCCAATGATCATCCATGTTCGTGTTCGTTTTGAGTTCCCGGAGGTCTCGGCCGCGCGCCTTGCCTCAGGATCTCTTAACTGGGTTGTTCTGTACTCGGCTTTGGACCAAGAACTTGTTAGTTTTTGCTTCTGAGGGCAGGGAATGGCTTGTCAGCCATCCCCGGATCCCACCGGCCAAGACATGATGTCACCGGGCATGTTCTCTTTCCACCGGCCATTGATGGCCGGTCGGCACCTTTGGTGGTCGGTCGGCCCTTAATTTGGTCAATCGGCCATAATTTCTTGGCAGGACTTCTTTTTTGCCTTTTTTAGGCATTGAGCATGCCAGCTGTGCCACACAGATTTGTCCTCTATACACGTGTATGGAGGACTTGCACCCTTTGCACCCTTTTGTTCTAAGCTTCGTCAAGAAGCTTGCACCCTTTGCTTTAGCTTCTTGAGGAAGCTTGGACCTTTGTCTTAGCTTTCTCAAGAAGCTTGAACCCTTTGCCTTAGCTTCCTCAAGAAGCTTGACCCCCTTGACCCTTTTTGTTTAGCTTCTCTTAGAAGACTTGAGCCCTTGCCTTGTCTATAAAAAGAGAGCCTCTCCTTTCATTTCAGGGGTTGGAAAAAACTTAGAGATACAGCTGATATACCACTCTCTCTCTATATCTCCCTTTCTCTCTACATTTGTGTGTGTTAGAGAGCCTTAAAGTGAGTTTTGTTCTTACTTTTGCACTAAGACACCTAGTGTTACACCATACCTTGGTTATTGAGGTGTTGAGAGGTTGTTCTTGGAGCTTTTGAGTTGGTTTTGATCAAAAAAGGGGGCTGGAGTTTTGGTTCTTGAAGTCTTCTTCAAGGGTGAGCACTATTGCTTTATATTCCCCATTTTTGCATAAGCTTTTAACCTATCTTGCATGCTGTTTTAAGCTTGGTGTATAACTAATAAAAGTTCTATTTTTTTTGTGTTTAAGATGTTTCATTAAGGTCATTTTGGTGTTGGGGGTCGACCTCCCCCTCTTAGGCCTTGTTTGGCCTCTTTGGTGTCTTCTTTGTTGAGCTTTGTGAGCTTTCGTGTATTGGCCTTCTCACCACTGAAATCCAGAGAATTTTCAATGGTGGTGAAGGGGTTTTGAGGTCTTTCATAGGGGAGGGACACCCTTCTCCCTTTGTGTTTCATTTGCTTGCGTTTTCGGCTCATAAAGGTAGCATGTTTGCTTGACTTTACTTGGCTCCATTTCAGAGTTTTTTTGGTGTTATTTAGTCATATTATACCTCTATTTTTGGTTGGATTGATAGTCCATTGCATGCATCATACTCTTGCTTTGTAATCTCTTTTATTGTCAAAACATGCATCTTGCATTTGGACCACCATGCTTGCATGTTTTGGCTTAGCTTTGTGAAGTTTTTAGTCATGTTTTTCCATGCCTAAGGTCTGACTTTGGTTATCTTAGCCATGTTTGCCATGCTTTGTATAGCCTCTTTGCATTTCGGCTTGTTAGCCTTGAGCGTGTGAGTTATAAGCATGCTTTAGTTGGGTTGTTTCAGTGATTTGGAATTATTTCCCATGCTATTTTAGTCCATAATCCATGCTTGTATGCTTGCATTCATCATCCTTTCCATGCTTTGAAGAGGTGTCCTTTTGTGCCTTATAATGAGTCATTGTGTATGCCTCTTGGTTTGAGTCCTTTAGCTGCCATATCAGTGAGTTTTGGGGCTCCTCTTTGCATGTTAAAACTCTTTTTTGCATCGAATAATCCATGCCATGTTTGGTTATGGTAGGTGTAGAGCAATGCTCTCTTTGTGGCCTAAAATGTCCTTCGCTTTGTGCTCATTTTCTAGCATGTTTTTGGCCCTATCTCATGCATGTTCCAAATTTTGTTTTGGCCGCCTCCTAGGACTGTCCCAAGTCCTCTTGACCCTTTGGGGTTCGTTTGACGTGGTCATGGTTTGAACCCTTTTGTTAGTCCCAAGTGTTAGGCTCCTTTGCATGCTTCGCTTCACTTGTGCCTTTGGCTTGGCACTCCTCTTGATATGTTTTCAGAGCTTAATGCATTGTCATTTCCTTATGATTATCACATCTTGCTCACGTTTGAGAATTGTGCATTGTGGCCTAGCTTATGGACCTACGTGTGTGCATGTATGCTTTCACTTTTGGCACCTTGGTTTGTTTGTTTTGGCCACTGTTTTGGGATAGGCTGAGGTCTTCCCATTTCGGTATAAGTCCATCTTTGTATATAGTTGCATGTTTGACATGTTGCTTTACTTTGGTTGCATGCTTGCATTATATCATGATTACATGTTTGCATGTTGTTTAGCTAGTTGCATTACATATCCTTGTTGCATATTTGGCATGTTCATGTGACATTAACTTAGTTTGCATGATAGGTTGCATTGCATTGCATCTTGCATGTTTGGCACATTGCACATTTGCATATTTAGGTTGCATTGCATTTGGCATGCTTTGCTAACTTAGCCTCATATTGCATACTTAAGCTATTTTGTATACTTGAGCCATATTGCATACATGCATTGCATTATGTTTGGTTTGGGGTGTCAAACCAAACAGGAGGACTAAGATGTGTTCGTACTTAAAGTGACGAAACACGTCTCAATCATCAGTCGCCAACCCCCTTGATCTCAACATGATAGGGCGTGAAGCATTCATTTGTTTTGTCGCATTCATTTACATTGATTTGCAAACTTGGTACCTTTGGCCATCATGCATCGAAATGCGTGATTGATGGCCCGAGGACCGAGAGCCATGCTCCATTGAGTCCATAGCATGATAAGGAGAGTGGCTATGCACACATTGCTTTGAAAATTCTATGCCATGCACTGTCTGCCCTCTGCTGTTGTCAAAACAGGATTCTGCAGGAAGATTTGGCCGACCGACTACATTCAGTGCCGATCGGCCACATAAGTCTAGCCAGTGGCCCAATTTATCGTCGATGATCCCATTTCCATGGTCGGTGGTGCTTTGTATTGGCTGGTGGCATCCCAAAATGATCAGGGAGTAGTTTAGAGGTGCGTCAAGAATTTTCACATCCCTCAGAGGTGCAGAATAGTGCAAACAGAGGCAACAGTGGCATGGCAACGGGTTTCCGGGCGAGGCGAATTGAGCATGCATCATCCCGTCATTTCGAGGCAGGGCTGTGGCCGCCTTCCTTCTATAATTAATGTGTTAATTAATTAGAAGTTTTGTAATATGTAATTAGCTAGAGTAGTTAATTATTCATTTGGTTTGTATTATTTATCCGGACCCTCCGAGCGAGGGCAATTGTGTAATAAGTGTGCGTGAGTGTGTGTATGTCTTCCAACCCCACGTCTTTCTTCCTTTTATTTACCAGCTTATGATGGTTAGTTTAGGGCATGTTTCATTTAGCATACTTATGCTCGCATGTTTGCATCCATTCATCTGTCTTGCATGCACCGGGCTCGGCGCATCATACTAACTGAATTGTATTTCAATTCCGAGTTGAATACTTGTTAGTTGTAGCATTTCACATGCCAGCTTTAGAATAGTGTAGACACCCCATTTTTGACCGACCTTAAGACTCAGACGTCACCGATTGAGCGCTCGGTGATGTTGCATATTGTGCTCGTTCAGAAGTCTCAGAGTCACGGCCGTGCGCCCTACCTCCGGACTTCCGATCTTTCTTCTATGCTTTGTCTCGGTTTGCGAACCAGACTCGGTTTTCTCAGTTTTCCTTCCTGAGGGGAGGGAGAGGTCCCGTACACTATCTCCCAGTGGCTGTGGGCTACATTTCGTGGCCGTAGGCCATTTTGCCCATTTTAGAGCCCGGTTCCCGGTTTTCGGAGTCGTCAGGCCGTGTGCCTCGGTTCGGGACCGTCTAACCATCTCCGATTCCTCCGGTTTTTGGTAGTTACCTCTGTTTTGTCATAACGAGGGACACTGGGGTCTTAGATACCCACTTCGTGGCCGAACACCACTTTCGGTGCTTAACGGTCGGTTTTCGGGCCCCGAACCTCGCGGTCTGGCCCCCGAGCATTCGTTTTGCATCGGTTTTTGTTCATTTTTGGCAGGTACCTCTGTTTTATCGTAAGGAAGGTCACTGGAGGGCGGGATCCTAGAAATTGTCTCAAGAACTGTTATGCTCTTCCTACCTCGCCGTTTTCTCACTTCCTGCTAATGTTGAACACCCTAGGGCCTTTTTTCTTCGAAATAAACCACATATTCGTGTTGTACACATATGGGAGGATCCTAAAAAGTGGTGCTCGGCCAGTAATTATTCTTTTCATTTTTGAGCCTCTCCTAGGGTTGGATTGTTGTTTCTCCTGGTTCAGAGTTGCCAAATTCCAACCACAGGGCCTTGAAGAGGAGACATGGGAGGACACCAATGTATAGAGCTCGGCCAGCAATTCTCACTTTCCATTTTTGCCCCTAGCCGGCCGGCTAGGGGGGGTGGCCGGCCGGCCACCTCCAATAAAGGTGGCTA
The DNA here is from genome assembly GCA_025200525.1 of Camellia lanceoleosa. Classification (NCBI taxonomy): domain Eukaryota; kingdom Viridiplantae; phylum Streptophyta; class Magnoliopsida; order Ericales; family Theaceae; genus Camellia; species Camellia lanceoleosa. Next base: position 1,651,223 of record CM045771.1, read on the forward strand.
GCCAGCCTGCATCCTCTCAGTGCCTACTTTACAATTGTATAGCTATTTCCCCCAGAAAAGATCTACATCCGGGGGATATTTTTGTCACGCCCCAAGTTCCGTGACAACGCCGCACACTCATAAAAGTGAGCATGCAAGGCTAAGAATCCAATCACATAACCCACAATGTAAAATACTCAAAATAAATCCTTAAATTGTCATAATGCTAAATCCACAAAAAATTGATTATTCTTAACATATGAAATTATCCACCAAGTCCACTAACAAAATCCATTAACAAAACAATAATCCAAGTACTTAAATCATAGTTCTACTCTTAGCACATTATGATAATTTTCCACCAAGTCCACTATTAAAATCCATTAACAAAATAAATATCCAAGTACTTAATCCATAGCCCTACTCTCGGCACTCCCATATGTAAAAAAAAAATCCCGCGCAGCTCTACTCTTCAGAATCTGAAAAAAAAATAAGGGTAAGCTAGACAGCCTAGTAAATAACCAACCATCACTGCCAGCTGGATCAAGTATACCAAAAGCAAAGCAAGAATAAATAGTAGATAACAAATAAATATAATTTTTGATACAAATCAATAAATGACACGGTTATTTGTAAGATGGTTTCATAGCTGAAAATAAACAAGGTAGCAATACATTTTAATTAAAAGTCAATGGGGTAACTCAATGAAATTTCATTATCCAAAATTTATAGATCGATATTCGATGGTTCAATGATCGATTCACAAAACCCAAGTCTTGGTGACTACGGTCACTTAGCCCGTGACAAGGCCCAGAACCACACATAGGCCGGTGGTAAAGCCCCAAAAGAAACTAGTTTCTGTGCCAATAAATAACCCCCATTGGCTAGGGTCCAAATCATAGTCAGACTAGAGTGATGTTCAAAATTCAAACAATACACAACTTTTAAATAAAACATTCGATATTTTCGGAATAAACACTGGGTACAATTTTCAGAATAATTTCACAAAGTATTCAAATAACTTTCATAATAATATTCGATGTTGTTTTTATACTTGACCCATATTTTATTTTGAGAGAACAGGAAAGCTATGAATAAATATTTATGATTTTAAACGATTCGATAGGATTAAAATAAACCAACAGTGATAGAGGGTTACTTACCTCCAAGAGCTAAAATAATATTTCCCAAGCTAATCTCAATCTACCAAGATCCACCTCAATCTCTCAAACCTAATAAAATATTACACTGTCACGCCCCTAACCCGCCCCTAATGAGGTTCGGGCATGACCTAATCAGAACCAGATGGAATGACCTGTTATAGTAGGTATCTGGGGCCTGAGCGGAAGCATTAAATTTAAATGACGACATACAGAGACATCCATTGAGCAACTACCAAAACCAGGACCATCTAAACATTCATCACAAACGAATATGTACATAAAGTTAAGTTGCATAAACCGTTATGGTTACAAAACCAGCCCAGATATTAGGCATACAAAATGATAGTTACAATAACCCTGACTAGCTACTATGGTACACAAAAAGTATGTTACAAACAAAACTGGTCTAAAGTGCAAGGGTTTCTTCGAGTGCCTGACTGCCTTGGGCTGTCAAAATGCATGAACAAATACTTAACGGTCCTCCAAGCCGACTTCCTCTGAGTCGGACAAAAATTACGAATGAGACAAGCTCGGTGAATAATAGTACTTGATTAATTAAATTACAATACATAACCTAACATTTCCAAAGTAAATGATTGGCCTTTTCACCAGATAGCCTTATGCGGCAGATAGCCTTTCTAAGACAGATAGCCTTTAAGACAGATAGCCTTGCGGCGAGATAGCCTTCGGCAACAGATTTCATTTTCAAATCAAGACATTATTTACAATAATGTCTTCTGAACGAATACATAAATATATATGTAATGCACTATTACTCACAAGTTATGGTGGCGTACTAGTTCATACGAGTGTGCCACACGCACAATCGATCAATTAGTATTTCTCTTTTCAAATCCTTAGTAGTCATTCCATATGCCACTACAAACTTTAAGGATATGAATATCTCTATTAAAACTCATCGAAAAACATTCAATAGCACCAAAGTGCCCAAAGATGAGAAATGTAACAAATCATATTTTTCTTGTTGAATAGTCCTCCGCCGGCGTGGACTTGTCCGCCGAGCGACAAAGTAGTGCAAAAAAATACGGATGGTCGATTTCGCTTCGGCGTACATTTCGCCGAGCGACAAAGGCAAAATTTCGAAACCGCCGGAGGTGTAATTCTACGCCGGCGGACATGACCTTCGCCGAAGACGTCGACCCAAATTTCGGCAGCGAATTTCATCCCAGAATCGTCAATCAAACCCAATTTTTCATAGATTCAAAGATCAAATTCATGCAACACATTCATCTAACAACCCCAAAACATGAATCTAAGCTTAATCATACCAATTGAAACCAAGTTAGAAGCTTTGTCAAGTCAACACTTCCACAAATTCAATCTAACTTCACATTCTTCAAACATATTGCATGATTTCAACATATATACATGGATTGATGCTATAATTCAAGGATTTAAGCATATCTTCATACAATACTCAAATTATTGCCAACATGTTCAAATGGTAAGAAACCCTAGTGAATCAAACATGGATTATCCATCAATCATACAAACATAAGATAAAATTCTTGGAGATTAAGCTAGAATTCAATTACCTTTGAATAAATCACCCAAATCAACAAGTTGAGTAGTATCCTTAATGACCCACGAATTTTCCCCCAAATTCTCTCCTCCTTTCTCTCTTTTTCCTTCTCCCAAAAGTGACCCACGTTTATGATCAAAAGCTCCACACTTAGATAATATAACAACATATATATATATATATAAGAGCACAAAAGACGAAAACCATTCGCTTTAGGGTGCCGAAATAAAAATTACACAGAAAATCTCATTATAACCTAAAAATCATGTAGGTCTCAAATATCAAATCAGTTTCTGCAAATAAAATCTCTAAAGTGCTCAATTTCAGATTTAGGTGATTCACTTGTGACAGATAAGTTTCAACTCAACAGATAGAAACTCATATTTCTAAATTCCATGCATGTTTATCACATTTTCACACAGACTTTCACATTAAACATTCAATGACACAGAATAGAGGATCAAACAGAATGCAGAATCAGATACGAGAGTCGGTATTACACTCTCCCCTTATTTAAGTTTGGTCCTCCAAACTTGCTTTTACCTTAGGATGTAAACAAGTGTGGATATTGGTTTTGCATCTCCTCCTTTTTCCCAAGTCGCCCTCAGTAGTGCTCTTGCCACTCCACCTTCACCATTGAATTTCGGTGCCTTAGTCATTTCACCGACGGTCGAATTCAAGTGGTTTTTCTTCATATGTTAACTTGTCGGTTAACTCAATCGATGATGATCAATAATATGGGGGATCTGGAAGGTACTCGAGCATAGAAACATGAAATACATTATGAACTCCGACTTAGATGTGGCGGAAGAGCAACTCGTGAGGCTCTTGACCCAACTTCTGCAGAATCCGAAGGACCAACATATCGGGCGTGAGCTTACCCTTCTTTCAAATCTTGGGTGGCCCTTCATTGGGGTGACTTTCACAAAGACATGACTATTCTCATCAAATTCCAAATTCCTTCGCCGATTATCAACAGAATTTCTTCGCTTTGGAGCACCTTTCTTGAATAATTTTCACTTTCTCGAGTCAATTGGACAATCTCGCCCTAACAAAGGTCTATCTCCTACCTCAAATTTCAACACACAAAGCGACACGGTCTCCCATACAGAGCTTCATAAGGTGCCATTTGAATACTCGAATGGTAGCTATTATTGTACGCCAATTCAATCAATGGTAGGTGAGTCTCCCAACTCTCTTGAAAATCCAGAACACACATTCAAGCATGTCTTCTAACGTCTCAATCGTTTTTCGGACCGCCCATCGGTTTGAGGATGGAAAGTCAGACTAAATTTCAATTTGCACCCATTGCATTCGAGACTCGCCAAAACCTCGACACAAACTTTGAATCTCTGTCGGACACAATTGAGACCGAATCGTGAAGTCTTACAATTTCATTTATATACAGAAAGCAAGTTTGTTTGCGTTGTATTGGGTCTTTACAGGCAAGAAATGGGCGGACTTAGTTAATCGGTCAACAATGACCCATATTGAATTCATTCCCGAGGCGTCCGTGGTAACCCTACAACAAAATCCATCGTTAGATGCTCCCATTTCCACTCCGGAACTGGAAGGGGTTGTAACAGCCCTGCGGGTTTCTGATGTTCTGCTTTAACTTGTTGACACTGCAAACACTTAGATACAAACTTTGCGATTTCCTCTTCATACCGCCACCGAAATGTTGCTTCAAATCTCGGACATTTTGGTACTCCTGGATGTATTGAGGTTCTCGAGGCATGTGCTTCTTCCATCAACTTCCGCTTAAGTTCTACCACATTAGGAACACACACTCGATTTTGAAATTTGAGTACGAATCGCCAAAGTAAACCCCAACTTCGGTTTTGTCACCATTTCGCTACATATTTTCTTGAGAGCATCGTCCTCCATTTGACGTAACTTAATTTCCTCCAAGAGTCCGGTCATCATCGCTATTTTGCTATTGTTGCTCTTTGCGGTAATATTAGATCAATCTTCATCTTATTCAGATCATCTATCAGTTCTTTACCTTCTGTCAATAGGTTCGCCAATGTTCCCACATTTTTCCGATCGAGTCGTCTCACATCAGATTGGCTTTTCCCGATGATAATGGAGCCGCAAATCATAGTCTTTAATAAGTTCAAGCCATCGTCATATGATATTCAACTCCTTTTGGGTGAAAAGGTTTTTGAGGGTTTTATGATGGGTATAAATATCACAAGATGTCCCATCCAGATAATGCCGCCAAACCTTCAATGCAAAGACAACTGCGGCCAATTCAAGGTCATGTGGGATAACTTTTCTCATGAGGTTTAAGCCGTTGGAGGCGTGGCGATAACTCTTCCGCTCGCATAAGAACACAACCAAGCCCTTTATGAGAAGCGCCATCAGAATTATGAATCCTCGGTGCAGATGGTAAGGCAAGGATTGGTGTCAGAGTCAACTTCGCTTTTAATTCCTAAGGCGACTCTCTCTCTCACCCATTCAAATGTAATACCCTTCTTCATTAGTCGAGTAAGTGGTACAAAGAATCTTAGAAAAGTCTTGGACAAATCTTCGATAATAACCACTAATCCCATGAAACTACGCACTTCATTATATTAGTTGGCAGGTTTACAATTGCCTCTATCTTACTCGGATCAATGAAACTCCTTCTTTAGTGATAACATGCCCCGAAATGCCACTGTAGCCAAAATTCACACTTCTTCGCTTTATGACCTTCTTTCCTGGAGGGTTTGGAGAATTCGCGAAGATGATTCTCATGAGCCTCTACATTCTCGTATAAATAAGGATGTCATCTATGAAGACCACTACGAACTCATCCAGTATGGTTTGAAGACTTTTCATCGATCCATAAAAAGCTGCATTGCGTTTGTAACGCCAAAGGGCATAACCAAGAATTCATAATGACCATATCGGGTTCGAAGGCCGCCTTCTCAACGTCTTCGCTTTAACCTTCAATTGATGGTACCGGACCGCAAGTCAATCTTAGAAAAGACTCATGCCCTTGTAGTTGATCAAATAAATCATCAATTCATGTAAGGGATACTTATTCTTGATTGTTACTCTATTGAGCTCTCGATAGTCTATGCATAGCAAGTGTTCCGTCTTTCTTTTTCACAAACAGATCGTGCACCCTGGGAGAAACACTCGGACGAATAAACCCTTTATCTACTAAATCTTGCAATCAATTTTAGTTCCTTCATCTCAATCGGTGCCATTCGACACGGGGTTTTAGAAATAGGCCGAGTTTCGTAACACATCAATTGTGAACTCAATTTCACGGTCCACTAACTCTCCGCAACTCATTCGAAAGACATCGAAATTCGCACAACCGAATCATATCAATATTCTCATTCCCGATCGCTCTTTCAAAACACTACATAGGTACCCTGACACTTCTTCGATTAATTTGCAGGCCTTAGCTGCAGAGATCACATATGATGGTGATGTCACTTCTTGCCCCTGGAAAATAGTTTCGACCAATTCTGGCCGGAATCTAATTTGTTTCCTAAGGCAATCTATGGTAGCCCCGTTTTCACCCAACCAATCCATCCCCAAAATAATGTCAAATAAAGTGATATCAAGGGGTACTAAGTTAGCATAAACACAGACATCTCCAATGAGAATTTCACACGTACGATAAATAGAAGTACAGAGCAGAGAAGTCCCCATAGGTGAGGTAATACACAACACATAAGCTAAATCTACTTGTGTTTATCTAAATTCTTTGCAAATTGTTTTGACACAAAAAGAACAGTAGAGCCGTAATCAAAGCAGAACATAGGCAGAATGGCCATAAACCATAAATGTACCTGAGACCACTGTTGTTGCATTCCGTACGTCTCCCGGAACCAATGCAAATACCCTACCTTGCCTTGTGGTGCTCTTATTATTAGCAAAGTTGTGTAGTTGACTTAGCACTAGGAGTTGGTGTAGATCCCGCCAAACTTGTGGTGACTTTATTATTAGATTGTTGGCTCCTTTGCGCGATCTTTAATTAGATGTCCCATTTTACCACATTGAAAACATGCTCCTTAATCGATGACAAACCCCACGATGTTTCACTCCACACTCGGGCATACTGTAGGTGAGGTCTCGAGGAGAAGTAAAAGTATTGGGAATTCGAGACTGCTTTTGTTTGGTGGAGTAATGAGATCCTTTAGACCACTGGGTATTCTGCCTTTTTCCCTTCCATTCTGAAATTCGGGTCTGCGTAGCAAGATTCCCTTCTGCTATGACAGCCCGCTCCAAAATGTCAACATAGGTCGGTAGCTTCAACACATTGATCCGATCCTGAATGGCACTCCGCAGTCCTCCCTCGAATTTCCCTGCCTTTTTGTAATTCAGATCCACCATGTGGGGTGCAAACCGGGCTAATTCCGCAAATAGGGCTTCATACTCAGCCACAGTTTTGTTTCCTTGCCTCAACGTTTCGAATTCAGTCACCTTCCTGTCTCGCATGCTCTGGGGAAAATATTTATCATAGAACAGCACCAAAAATCTATCCCAAGTCAATCCCGGATTCATTGTTCTGGTAAGCATCCACCATCTCCGTGCCTCATCTTCAAGAGTGAAAGCAGCAAGCTGCACCTTCTGAACTTCAGTACAAGGGATGACTTCCAATAACTTCTCTATCCCGAGCACCCATGCCTCCGCCTTCATCGGTTCAATCCCCCCTTTAAACGAAGGTGGTTTCATCTTTTTAAACTCCCTTGTCAGTGTAATTGTGCGGTCCTCGGCATGAATGTCTTGCATTACAGGTGGAGGTAACGGTGGGGGTGGTGGTCATTGTTGTTATTCTTTGTTGTTGTTGTTAGAAAGTTTCAAACATATCTCTCATCATTCTTTCCATCCCGTCCAACCAAGATCGAGGTAGCATCCTCGTCGCTCTTGTTCTCACCATAGTCTACAAAACAAATCATGCCAACATACACAAAGGTATACCAAATGCAATCATCAGCATTAGTGTTAGCAAAATCATATCACGTTGCTATCAATTCTATTTTTTTTCCTTTATGATGCCTACTACATTCTAGACACCCTAACGCTCAATGGATCAGTGTGTGAGATAGCAACTCGTGCTCTGATACCACTTGTCACGCCCCTAACCCGCCCCTAATGAGGTTCGGGCATGACCTAATCAGAACCAGACGGAATGACCTGTTATAGTAGGTATCTGGGGCCTGAGCGGAAGCATTAAATTTAAATGACGACATACAGAGACATCCATTGAGCAACTACCAAAACCAGGACCATCTAAACATTCATCACAAACGAATATGTACATAAAGTTAAGTTACATAAACCGTTATGGTTACAAAACCAGCCCAGATATTAGGCATACAAAATGATAGTTACAATAACCCTGACCAGCTACTATGGTACACAAAAAGTATGTTACAAACAAAACTGGTCTAAAGTGCAAGGGTTTCTTCGAGTGCCTGACTGCCTTGGGCTGACAAAATGCATGAACAGCGCTAAACGGTCCTCCAAGCCGACTTCCTACAGAGTCAGACAAAAATTACAGAATGAGACAAGCTCAGTGAATAATAGTACTTGATTAATTAAATTACAATACATAACTGAACATTTCCAAAGTAAACAGATTGGCCTTTCAGCCCAGATAGCCTTATAAGACAGATAGCCTTCGGCAGATAGCCTTATGCCCAGATAGCCTTCTAAGACAGATAGCCTTGCGGCCAGATAGCCTTTCGGCACAGATAGCCTTTAAAGCAGATAGCCTTTATGGCAGATAGCCTTTTCAAGACAACAGATTTCATTTTCAAATCAGTACATTATTTACAATAATGTCTTACAGAACAGATACATAAATATATATGTAATGCACTATTACTCACAGCGTTATGGTGGCGTACTAGTTCCTTCTGGAGTGTGCCCTGCACACAGTACACTGATCAATTAGTATTTCTCTTTTCAAATCCTTAATAGTCATTCCATATGCCACTACAGCTTTAAGGATATGAATATCTCTATTAAAAACTCATCAGAAAAACATTCGAATAGCACCAAAGTGCCCAGCATGAGAAACAGAACAAATCATATTTTTCTTGTTGAATAGTCCTCCGCTCGAGCGTGGACTTGTCCGCACGAGCGACAATCTTAGATCCAAAAATATCGATGGTCGATTTCTCCGCCGAAGGCGTACATTTCGCCGAGCGGACAAAGTAAAAATTTCTTAAACCGGGAGGTGTAATTCTACGCTCGAGCGGACATGACCCCGCCGGCGGACGTCGACCCAAATTCTGGGCAGCCCGAATTTCATCCCAAAATCGTCAATCAAACCCAATTTTTCATAGATTCAAAGATCAAATTCATGCAACACATTCATCTAACAACCCCAAAACATGAATCTAAGCTTAATCATACCAATTGAAACCAAGTTAGAAGCTTTGTCAAGTCAACACTTCCACAAATTCAATCTAACTTCACATTCTTCAAACATATTGCATGATTTCAACATATATACATGGATTGATGCTATAATTCAAGGATTTAAGCATATCTTCATACAATACTCAAATTATTGCCAACATGTTCAAATGGTAAGAAACCCTAGTGAATCAAACATGGATTATCCATCAATCATACAAACATAAGATAAAATTCTTGGAGATTAAGCTAGAATTCAATTACCTTTGAATAAATCACCCAAATCAACAAGTTGAGTAGTATCCTTAATGACCCACGAATTTTCCCCCAAATTCTCTCCTCCTTTCTCTCTTTTTCCTTCTCCCAAAAGTGACCCACGTTTATGATCAAAAGCTCCACACTTAGATAATATAACAACATATATATATATATATAAGAGCACAAAAGACGAAAACCATTCGCTTTAGGGTGCCGAAATAAAAATTACACAGAAAATCTCATTATAACCTAAAAATCATGTAGGTCTCAAATATCAAATCAGTTTCTGCAAATAAAATCTCTAAAGTGCTCAATTTCAGATTTAGGTGATTCACTTGTGACAGATAAGTTTCAACTCAACAGATAGAAACTCATATTTCTAAATTCCATGCATGTTTATCACATTTTCACACAGACTTTCACATTAAACATTCAATGACACAGAACAGAGGATCAAACAGAATGCAGAATCAGATACGAGAGTCGGGGTATTACATACACCGCATAAACAATTATTATGTGCACCCATCCATCTCTTCTTGTAACAACAATAGAATAAATTAACACAATAGTCTATTAGGAACTCCCACGATTTAGCATCAAAACAAAGCCATCAAAGCTTCAGAAATTCTCAACCCATATTATTCTATTGTTGTTTATATACATGAAAAAAATTTGTAATTACTTGTAGTAAATCTTGTATCCCACAAACGCCCACCATTAAACCTAACCTATCACATATTAATCTCAAAATATGAACCACCCAAATATAATGCAAAATACACTCTAAAATTCAGCCAAAAAAAAAAAAATCAAGAACCCCAACATAGACTACATCAATATAATTATTTAAACATATATGCCTATAAAATCATCTATTGATATATTAACACTAAAATCATAGATAGGAATACAACAAAATAAATCTTACCTAAGTGATGAAATAAAGAAAAATCACCACTCCATGAATCCTCCTTCTTCACTTTGGTTTGTTTTGTTTTCTTAAATTTTTTTTTTTCTTTATCAAACCCTTGCTGAGCAACCACGCCTCTCTTTTTTTTTTTTTTTTCTTTTCTTTTGTTTTTCTTTTCTAACTCCCACGGCACAACACACACCACACACAGCACTTTTCTCACTCTCTGATGCTTTCTCTCTCTCTCTCTCTCTCTCTCTCTCTCTCTCTCTCTCTCTCTCTCGGCGCTGCGCCTCTCTTTTTTTTTTTTTTTTTTTTAAAGGGTTGAAAACCTAATTCTTAAGATTACTAAATTACCCATACAATTAATTGAAATAATAATGCCATCTCATAATTAAATCCTTGATATCACTAAATAACCCACATAAATTAATTTAATTACTAATCTATCCAAAAAAAATTATATACAAAACTTGGGTTTTACATTCTCTCCCCCTTAAAAGAAATTTCGTCCTCGAAATTTGACATACCTGGAGTCTCAAAAAGATGTGGATACTTTAGTCTCATTTCATCATCAAGTTCCCAAGTAGCTTCTCTTTCCGAGTGATTACTCCATTGAACCTTAACATAGTGAATGACTCGACGCCTCAAAACCTATTCCTTCCTATCAACAATTCGTATAGGGTGTTCCTCATATGTCAAATCCTTCTTAAACTGCAACGGTGCATGATCAATCACATGACTAGGATCCGGTATATACTTCCTTAACATTGAGACATGAAAAACATTATGAACTCCAACTAGTGAAGGTGGTAGGGCAAGTCTGTAAGCTACCTCACCAATTCGATCTAAAACCTCAAATGGCCCAACAAATCTAGGACTCAATTTACCACGAACACCAAACCTCATTACTCCTTTCATAGGAGACACCTTAAGGAATACATGGTCTCCAACCCCAAACACCAAATCACGTCTCCTGTTATCTGCATAACTTTTCTGTCTACTCAGGCCGTATTGAAGTCGCTCTCTAATAAGATTGATCTTGTCCACTGTTTGTTGCACAATCTCAGGCCCTAACAACTTCCTTTCACCCACATCATCCCAACAAATAGGTGATCTACACTTTCGTCCATATAAAGCCTCATATGGTGCCATCTGAATGCTCGCATGATAACTGTTATTATAAGAGAATTCCACTAAGGCCAAATGCTCAACCCAAGAACCTCCAAGATCGATAACACAAGCCCTCAACATGTCTTCCAAGGTTTGAATAGTTCTCTCTGACTGTCCATCAGTTTGAGGATGAAAGGCAGTGCTAAAATTTAAACTTGTACCCAAAGCTGTATGCAAACTCCTCCAAAACATAGATACAAATCATTATCTCTATCAGACACTATGGTCACCGGAATACCATGCAACTTCACAATCTCCTTGATATACAATTTTGCAAACTTCTCTAAAGAGAACCCTACCTTAAAAGCTAGAAAGTGAACGGATTTGGTCAATCGATCAACGATAACCCAAATAGCATTGTTACCACCTTGGGTCCTAGGCAACCCTGTCACAAAATCCATGGTAATATGTTCCCACTTCCATTCGGGAATAGGAAGAGGTTGTAACTTACTTGCAGGTCTCTGATGTTCAACTTTCACTTGTTGACATACCAAACATTGAGCAACATACTGAGCAATTTCCCTCTTCATATTATTCCACCAAAAGTTCCTCTTCAAGTCTTTATACATTTTAGTGCTTCCTGGATGTACAGTATATCCTGAACTGTGAGCTTCTCTTAGGATTTCTCTCTTGAGCTCTAAATCATTAGGCACACACAACCTCTCTCCAAATCTCAAGGTTCCATCTTTATGCATACAAAATTCCATCTGTAGCCCTATTTCCATTTCAGCCTTAAGTTTTTGCAACTGAAGGTCTCTTCCTTGAGCATCTTTAATTCTATCAATCAATGTGGGTTGAACCCTAAGGTTTGCCAACTGCACTCCATGGTTGTGCCATCTAATCTCAATATTCAACCTCTGTAAGTCCTCCAAGATATTCTTTTGGTCAGTGATCAAGGTAGCCAAATTACTCGGGGTCTTTCTACTCAAGGCATCCGCCACTGCATTGGCTTTTCCTGGATGATAATTGATAGTCAAATCATAGTCCTTTAATAGCTCCAACCATCGCCTTTGCCTCATATTCAATTCTTTTTGAGTGAAAATATACTTCAAACTTTTATGATCAGTGAATATCTTACATTTCACCCCATACAAGTAGTGCCTCCAGATTTTCAATGCAAACACCACGGCAGCCAACTCCAAATCATGCGTAGGATAATTTTGCTCATATGGCTTCAACTGCCTAGACGCATATGCCACTACCTTATCATTCTGCATCAGGACACAACCCAAGCCCATCTTCGATGCATCACTATAGATGGTAAAACCTTCATCTCCGGACGGAACTACAAGTACTGGAGCAGACACCAATCGACTCTTTAGATCCTGGAAACTCTTCTCACAATCATCAGACCATTCAAATTTAACCCCTTTTTGTGTTAAACGAGTCAAAGGCATAGAAATTCGGGAAAATCCCTCAACAAACCTTCTATAATAACCTGCTAAACCCAAGAAGCTACGAATTTCAGTGACACTAGTAGGCCTATTCCACTCTACCACCGCCTCCACTTTCTTGGGGTCCAGACACCCCATCTCTAGATATCACATGACCCAAAAATGATACACTCTCCACCAAAATTCACACTTCTTTAATTTAGCAAATAATTTCTTCTCCTTAATATCTCTGCAACACTATCCTCAAATGTTCTTCGTCTTTGCTCTTTACTCTTCGAGTACACAAGAATGTCATCAATAAAAACTACCACAAACCGATCTAAGAAGGGTTTAAATACTCGCTCATTAAATCCATAAAAGTTGCAGAGGCGCATTGGTCAACCCAAACGGCATCACTAAAAATTCATAATGCCCATATCTAGTTCGGAAGGCTGTCTTAGGTATATCTTCCGTCTTAACCTTCAACTGATGATAGCCAGAACGAAGGTCAATCTTAGAAAAGACTTGTGCTCCTTGCAACTGATCAAATAGGTCATCTATCCTAGGCAAAGGATATTTATTTCGGATTGTCACCTTGTTCAACTCTCGATAATCAATGCAAAGGCGAAAACTACCATCCTTCTTTTTCACAAATAAAACGGGCGCACCCCAAGGAGAAACACTAGGCCTAATAAAGCCCTTATCTAGTAACTCTTGTAACTGTTCCTTCAACTCTTTCAACTCTGCTGGAGCCATCCGATACGGAGCCTTGGAGATAGGACCCGTACCGGGTATCAATTCAATGGCAAACTCAATTTCTATCTAGTGGCGACCCCGGTAACTCTTCAGGAAAAACATCGGGAAATTCCTTCACAACTAGAATATCTTCTAACTTCAATTCAGTCTCACGGGTATCTCTCACAGAAGCTAAATAGCCCTCGCAACCATTCCTTAACAACCGTCTAGCTTGCAAAGCTGAGATTACCAGAAGAGGAGTGTCAACTCTACTACTCACAAAACAAAAATCTGGTAGATTAGGAATCAAATACTACCCTTTTGCCTCGACAATCATGAAGCATAATTGGTTGCCAACCAATCCATTCCAAGAATTATGTCAAAGTCCCAAGATATCTAAAACAGTTAAGTCTACAAGCAATTTTCTGTCATCTATACTAACCACACGAGATTTGCAAACTAAGTCAGCAACCATAACACCTCTTATCGGGGTTTCAACACATAAGTCGATCTCTCTAGAGACACATTTCCATCCATGTTTCTCAACAAATCCCATAGACACAAATGAATTTGTAGCGCGAATCAAATAACACATGTGCATAAACAGAAGACACTAAAACAGTACCTGACACCACCGTGTTGGAAGTCTGGACATCTTGTTGCGTGAGTGCGTACACTCGACCCTGAGTCTTTGGCTTATGACCTCCATTTTTCTTTTGACTTCTTGAAGACCCTTTGTCTGTTGATGCTCCTTTATTTGCCCATGTTTTCTGTTCAATCTCATGCCCTTTCCGGTTAGGGCAATCACTATCTGTGCCTCGTTGCCCGCAAGAGAAACAAGCCCCAGTATTCCAATGACACTCACTATCCCGATGGAATCCATTACACCTAGTGCACTGTACCCGATCGTTCTGCTTATCAACGCTACCACCTCCAGTTCGACTTCCCCAACTCCCAACCGAAGAAGTGTTTTGTCTCTTAGCATTGCCCTTCGAACTATTAGTTTGGAAGTTGGAAGAACTATGCCTCTTCTTATAATTCTCTTCTTTCTCTTCTTGGGCTCTAGTGAGGCCACTCTCAACCAACAAAGCCTTATTCAACACTGCTCCAAAAGTAGGTAACTCGAAAGGAACCACCTGTTGCATAATGTTCGGTCTTAGCCCACCTTCGAACTTTCGTGCTCTGCTATCCTCGTCTGCTTCAAATGCTGATGCAAATTTAGACAGCTTCGTAAACTCGGCTTCATATTCTGCAACTGTCTTATTCCCTTGCTCTAACTTCAAAAATTCCCTCTGTTTTTGTAGACGAACACTCCTAGGGAAGTATTTCTCATTGAATGCACATTTAAACCTTTCCCATGTATAGGGGTTGGCATCATGCTCATGTATGCGCTTCTCCATCTGCCACCAATCGTTAGCTATCCCTTGTAGCATAAACGTAGCATAAGTCACCTTCTGATCATCCGTACACTCAAAAACAGGAAACAACTTTTCCATTTCTGTCAACCATTTTTCAGCCTCCAAAGGGTCTGTGGCTCCGTCAAATGCTAAGGCTATCTTCTTAAACTCAGTAATGTTACAACGTGGCCTCGGTTGTGGCCCAACACCTGGCTGCATCCGTTGTTGTTGCTCCATAAGTCTAGTCAAGTTATTCCCTATGGTGGTTTGTTGTTGCACCACCCCGGCCAAAGTCTCAAGCACTTGAACCATTCCAACTGGATTAGGGATTGCAGCTTGTTCTTGTTGTCCCAACTCTTGCCCTTGATTCCCTCCGACTGCTTGAGAACCACTACCATTATTAGTCACATTCCCTCGCCGATTGCTATTACCAGTCCGTCGATTCGTTTGACCCTGGCGTGTATTCCTAGCCATATTTGCCAATGTCTCCTCATGTTCCATTGCAACCTAAATGCATCAATAATAAAATCTCATCTTATTCTATTCTCAAGTCCCTATAACATGAAATAAAATAAAATAAAATAAACATTATATCAATTTATAAGCGTTCCCAATCCTACATCTACCCAATCTCACTACTATTCTATACCAATCTTTAAAATTATAACCTGGCTCTGATACCACAAAATTGTCACGCCCCAAGTTCCGTGACAACGCCGCACACTCATAAAAGTGAGCATGCAAGGCTAAGAATCCAATCACATAACCCACAATGTAAAATACTCAAAATAAATCCTTAAATTGTCATAATGCTAAAATCCACAAAAAATTGATTATTCTTAACATATGAAATTATCCACCAAGTCCACTAACAAAATCCATTAACAAAACAATAATCCAAGTACTTAAATCATAGTTCTACTCTTAGCACATTATGATAATTTTCCACCAAGTCCACTATTAAAATCCATTAACAAAATAAATATCCAAGTACTTAATCCATAGCCCTACTCTCGGCACTCCCATATGTAAAAAAAATCCCGCGCAGCTCTACTCTTCAGAATCTGAAAAAAAATAACGGTAAGCTAGACAAATTAGTAAATAACCAACCATCACTGCCAGCTGGATCAAGTATACCAAAAAGCAGTAAATAAATAGTAGATAACAAATAAATATAATTTTTGATACAAATCAATAAATGACACGGTTATTTGTAAGATGGTTTCATAGCTGAAAATAAACAGTGTAGCAATACATTTTAATTAAAAGTCAATGGGGTAACTCAATGAAATTTCATTATCCAAAATTTATAGATCGATATTCAGATGGTTCAATGATCGATTCACAAAACCCAAGTCTTGGTGACTACGGTCACTTAGCGTGACAAGGCCCAGAACCACACATAGGCGGTGGTAAAGCCCCAAAAGAAACTAGTTTACGTACAATAAATAACCCCCATTGGCTAGGGTCCAAATCATAGTCGACTAGAGTGATGTTCAAAATTCAAACAATACACAACTTTTAAATAAAACATTCGATATTTTGAATAAACACTGGTACAATTTTCAGAATAATTTCACAAAGTATTCAAATAACTTTCATAATAATATTCGATGTTGTTTTTATACTTGACCCATATTTTATTTTGTGAGTACAGGAAAGCTATGAATAAATATTTATGTTTTTAAACGATTCGATAGGATCAAAATAAACCAACAAAGGATAGAGGGTTACTTATCTCCAACAGCTAAAATAATATTTCCCAAGCTAATCTCAATCTACCAAGATCCACCTCAATCTCTCAAACCTAATAAAATATTACACCGCATAAACAATTATTATGTGCACCCATCCATCTCTTCTTGTAACAACAATAGAATAAATTAACACAATAGTCTATTAGGAACTCCCACGATTTAGCATCAAAACAAAGCCATCAAAGCTTCAGAAATTCTCAACCCATATTATTCTATTGTTGTTTATATACATGAAAAAAATTTGTAATTACTTGTAGTAAATCTTGTATCCCACAAACGCCCACCATTAAACCTAACCTGTCACATATTAATCTCAAAATATGAACCACCCAAATATAATGCAAAATACACTCTAAAATTCAGCCAAAAAAAAAAAAAAATCAAGAACCCCAACATAGACTACATCAATATAATTATTTAAACATATATGCCTATAAAATCATCTATTGATATATTAACACTAAAATCATAGATAGGAATACAACAAAATAAATCTTACCTAAGTGATGAAATAAAGAAAAATCACCACTCCATGAATCCTCCTTCTTCACTTTGGTTTGTTTTGTTTTCTTTAATTTTTTTTTTTCTTTATCAAACCCTTGCTGAGCAACCACGCCTCTCTTTTTTTTTTTTTTTTTCTTTTCTTTTGTTTTTCTTTTCTAACTCCCACGGCACAACACACACCACACACAGCACTTTTCTCACTCTTTGATGCTCTCTCTCTCTCTCTCTCTATCTCTCTCTCACGGCGCCGCGCCTCTCTTTTTTTTTTTTTTTAAAGGGTTGAAAACCTAATTCTTAAGATTACTAAATTACCCATACAATTAATTGAAATAATAATGCCATCTCATAATTAAATCCTTGATATCACTAAATAACCCACATAAATTAATTTAATTACTAATCTATCCAAAAAAAATTATATACAAAACTTGGGTTTTACAATTTTGGAGGGGAAAGCTTAGGTGCATTTCCCTCCACCTTTACACCCCTCCTTTTGTCCATATAAGGCAGCCAAGAACTTGTCCCAAGGGTTAGAAAATTGGCTCTCAAGCATACATACACTCCTCTATCTCCATTTCTCTCAAATCTTCAAGTTTTGGTGCCTTTTGTTCATCATCATCAAGCACTACCATCACCACTCCATTTCCAGAAACAAGAAGAGGTCCTTAGAGGCTTAGAAGCAACATTTCTCAAGTCAAGAAGCAAGGAAAGAAAGGTCTTCAAGGGTAAGTCTCAATCCCTCTCTTTTACACCATTTTCTTGTCTCTTTTCTTAACCCTACTTGATCACTGTTTTGAGCTCCGACCAATACTGAAAGTGGTCCTCTTTTGAGCTATTCTTGATGTTTGTTTAAGGGCTCAACCCTGTTTGAGCCCTCTATCTTACACTTCCTTCAATATCCTCTTATATGCCATTATTTTGCATTGAATATTTGGCCTATGTGTGATCTGATTTGGAGCATCTCATGAACTGATATTGTGCCTATTTTGAGCCCCTCTTAAACATTGAAGAAGGGCTCAACCTTGTTTTCATGCTCCATATGCCACTTGCTTTGAATCCATGTTTTACCCTTGTTTTTGCATGCTTCATCTAGCTTGTGAGTGATCTGTTTTCGAGAATGAGATAAACTGTGAGTGGGCCTCTTTTGAGCCCCTCTTCAACATTGAATAAGGGCTCAACCCTGTTTGGCCTCTCTATCATGTACTTACTTCATAATCTCTCATATTTACCGTAAACTTGCATGATTTGTTTAACCTACATGGGGTTTGTTTTGGAGCATGCCTTAAACTGTGATTGAGCTTATTTTGTGTCCCTCTACAACATTGTAGAAGGGATCAACCTTGTTGGGGGTCTCCATGTTGTGCTTGTCTTTATATCCCTCTTTGGCCCCCATTCTTGCATTCTTTTTTAGGCCTATTTAGCCTCTATTTTCGGCCATCATCAGTATTTAAAATATCCATATTTTTGCCTTCTTGTCATATTTTACTAAGGGTCTTTTTTGGTTTGGTGAGTGCTTGGCATACCTCTCTTTATAGCCCTCTTTTGGCTCATATTTTGCATGCTATGTTGAGCATATCTACATACTGTTTTGGGGGTTGTCATAAGCTGTAAATGTTCATATTTTTGGTCACTCTTCAATCTTGTAGAACTGTTTTTTTCAGTTTGAGCATTGCGTATACCATCTACTTCATTGTTCCCCTCTTTTCCCCCATTTTTGCATGCTATTTTTGCCATACTTGTGATTGTTTTTTGGCCTTGCTTTGCACTGGAAAAATTCTAGTTTTGGGGCTTCCTAGCTTCTTTCTTTACATTCCATGTACCAATTGTGCATGTTTAGTATGGCTGTAGGTCATTTCGAGTACTTAGCATAGCATTTCGGGCATCGGGTGTAATTTTGCTATAATTCGGGGGCTGTTTTTGCATCATTTTGGCTGCTGAAATTTGCATTTTCCATATGCCATATGCCACGTCTCATTCGCATGTCATTTCATGCCTTAGGGCCATTGCCTCGGTTTGCGTGCCCGTGTGCACGCATTTCGAGGCATCTCATTTTTACCCGATGGCCTCTTGTGTGGGTGTGGCTGAGGCTCTCTCATGTTAGTGTAAGCCCATGTTGCATTGTTTATGCCATATCAGTCTCCTTGCATTGCATATGCCATTGCCTCGGTTTGCGTGCCCGCGTGCACGCATTTCGAGGCACTTCATTTTCATCCGACGGCCTCTTATGTGAGTGTGGCTGAGGCTCTCTCACATTAGTATAAGTCCAATCTACATTTGAGATGCCATTTCATTCCATATGCCATTGCCTCGGTTTGCGTGGCCGTGTGCATGCATTTCGAGGCATCTCTTTTTCATCTGACAGCTTCCTATATGAGTGTGGCTGAGGCTCTCTCATGTTGGTGTAAGCCCATATTGCATTGCATATCTAATTTTAGTCCTGTTGCATTCCGTATGCCACCACCTCGGTTTGTGTGCCCATGGGCACGCATTTCGAGACACCTCATTTTAGTCTCATTGTATATCATATTTCATGTCACTTCATGCCTTTATGCCATTGCCTCGGTTTGCGTGTCTGTGTGCACGCATTTCGAGGCACTTCATTTTTATCCAACGGCCTCTTATGTGAGCATGGCTGAGGTCCACTCATGTTAGTGTAAGTCCATTCGCATTGCGTGTGCCATTTTATGCCTTAGGATCGTTTTCTCGATTTGCGTGCCTGCGTGCACGCATTTCGAGGCATCTCATTTTCATCCGCATTGTGCATGCTAAATTATATATATTAGATCGCATTCATGCCTATTTGCATTGCATTCATACATTTTCTCGATTTGCGTGCCCGTGTGCACGCATTTCAAGGCATCTCATTTTGATCCGCATTGTGCATGCTAGGATTGTATTTTAGTTGCATTCATGCATATCATGCATGTTGCGTCGTGTTCGGGATAGGAGTTAGCCGCACGGAACGAGGCACGCCTGCATCGAGTGACTTTGAACGGGTCTCAATTTCCAAGTCACCGACACTTCGGATTATCCATGATGGAGTTAGGTTTTGTTGTAGCATTCATCCGCATTCATCCTATATTGAGTTGTGCAATCCGACTCTACCATCATGCATCGATATGCGTGATTGGTGGCACGAGGATCGAGGCATGCATATATTTGTGAAAACATTGCTATGCCCCTTTCCCGCTCTCTGCAAAGAAAATAAAGGATTAGCAACTTTTGAGTCCGCACGATTTAGAAACATTGCAAACAGAGGCTAATTGGGGCATCCTGGTGGATTTCAAGCATACGCCTCGCTTGCATGCCAGTTTACCGCTTTTTTAGTTAAATTATTAATTAATTAAGAATTTCTGTAATATTCTTTTATTCGGACTGTATTATTTCAGACTGTACTATTCTTTTATTCTACATTCGAATCAGATATTTATTCGACCCTCTCATGAGGGCATAATTGTAATAAGGGTGTGAGTGTGATGTATGTCTTCCAACCCCACGCCTTTTCTTCCCTTTTATTTACCCGCTTACGATGGTTAGATATAGGGCATATTTCAATTAGCATACAAGATGACAAAGATGTTTGCATCATTCATCTGCTTTTGCACGCACTTTCGAGACATCATACAAATTGCATTTGTATTTCAATTCCAAATTGAATACATGTTAGTTGTTGCATTTCATATGCCATGTTTAGAATAGCCGAGCCTGCTATAGTTGCATTTTTGCATGTGTTGCATTAGGCATTTCTGTATATTTAGGATCATGCATGATTTCTAACAAGCTTCTGTTTTGGCTTGGAGTACTTGGTGAGTTTTATGCTTTAGCATCCTTGCATGCGTGTGAGTGTTGCCATGAATAGCATGCTTACTATGAGGCTATGTGCTTATGTGATATAACTGCCTTGAATGCCTGTGGGTGGAGGTTGAGTTATTTGGATTGGGACAATTCATCAAATGTTTGTTTTAAGCCCACTAGATAGTGGCAAAATCATATTTTCTAAGCCCACCTGAGGGTGGCAAATCCGCGTCTTAGCCTACCTGTGGGTAGCACCATCAAACCATTTTCAAACAAACAAACATGAAATATTTTGTTCCAATTCAGACGATTATCTGGCCTATACTTGTATGTCAGGCGCATCACATAGTAACCTAGGCTAATAACCTAATAAGAACTCACAATATTTTCAAAAATAGATATCATGGTTAGTAGAGGCCGGTTTTGATCGGGCGAGCGGGTGCTCACGGCGACCTTTCCCCAATCGCATCCAAGTTCCCGAGCCGAGGCAACTTTGGTGATGACGGACACGTGGCCTTTGGCACCGAGTCGGTTTCCTAAGTTTCCCATTAAAAATATTTAGGTGGCGACTCAGATTCCGCAAAGCGCCAATCATGTTTGGCACTTCTTTTCTAAAAATCTATTTTTCTCAAAACGATTTGCCTGATTTGGACTCTTTGGTTCAAGATTAAGAACCGTGACATTTGAGTCCTTTGAACTGTAGTAGACCCAATATCGAACCGTAACGGGGACTCGTGACTCTTTCCCGGATGCGTTCGGGGACGCCTGGCTTCGCGACTCAGGGATTTAGAGAACTTGACTCGAACTCATGATATTTGGTTTTGACTACACTTGTGTGTTTCTTTGCATTGCATTTGCATTGGTGCGCCTAGGACACCGTGTTTGCCATCTGCTATTCCTGAGCGGTTTGCCGGAGGCTTGTCTTGTCAAGGCATGTCCATAAGGCTGATCGGTTACGGACACAAACCACGGTTTTACCGGGGCACCCTTTTTGACCATTCGACCTAGTGCATATTCGGATCCATAGTGACCATTCCAAACTAGGACAGGTTGCTTACCCGTTTATAGGTTGTTTGAAACCGCTGCGTGCATAGCGAAACCCTAGCTCCTGACAAAATAGGACAGGGAAACCCTACCCCAACATAGGGGTGTTTTCAGCTCTCACTTATCTTCTATGTTCTTGTTAGAGTGTGCCTCTATAGGGAATGCATGTATCAGTTGAGTTTGGGCATCAGGCCTGCGGGCACCAGTCAGTATCTGAGAATCAGTTGTCTGTGAATATCCGATTCGGTTTTGGGTTTGGGGAACAGTGATACAGGGACAAAGGACTACGATTGAGGATAAAGGTATTTTCAAATTTTATCAACTGCGTGTTGTATGCCCGACTGTGTGTTGTGTGTATTTAATTTAAGCTGTTGTGCTGCCCGTTTTTCTAGTTATTTATTTCCTTTTCGCTTTATTATCTTTTTGCTAGGGCAGTTTGTAGCACGATTGCTTCCGAACCAATAGATACCCCCCAAGCACTTTGGACACGAGGTCGCCGACTCAACCGATTCGAGGATCTCGTTGACGGACATTCGGTGTTCCACTCTCTACCCCCAGTTATCCGAAGAAGGCCGAGAAGATGCAGCGTGTCGGAACAGGGATTACCGGGATAGAGGGTCGCTGGATAAAGAAACAATCAGCCGAAATTTCGTGGTTCCGCCAGAGAAGTACATTTATCGGCCATTCAGATGGAACAGCAGAATATGTCAGGGATGGAGGCGATGATACGCCAGATGCATGAGAGCATGAGGCAGATGCAAGATGATGCCACCCGCCAAGTGGAATTTTCCAAACAACAAGTTACACCATGGCCCAACAGCCGAAGCCGACATTAGGTCCGCAACAGAATGCGCCTGCTTCACATCGCTCCTCCTCCACCAGCTGCCCGCTACTCGAAAGCAGCATCCACCGGTCGTAACACCCCGCCAAATCCTCGTAATGTCCTCCCAAATACTCGTAATACCTTACCCGATGTCCGAATACTCAAGAGGACATAGGTCTTCCAATCTGGCTCCGCCCCACTTCGCCAAGAATCGCCCAAGAATCTCACACCTAACCACCCGACTCTCCGCTTGAGTTCGAGGTAGATCATACACTCTGTCGGTAAGCCGGAAAAGCTTTTTAAGAAATCACAAGGGTGAAGGCCATCCTGACATTGAAGATGGCTACACCGACGCGGGCCGCGTGACACCGCCGGATAGATTCAAGATGCCCCAGTTGATCGCTTTGACGGATCAGGATCCTATGGTCCATCTCCGCTATTTTCGACATCTTGAGGCCAATGGGCCTAACCCGACCACGTAAGCTTTTTTATTTGGCGTAACTTTGTCGGGGTGGCGGCCATCTGGTACGCAAAATTGGAAGATGATGTGAAGAGAAATTGGGATGAGTTGGCTGAGGCCTTCGTTGCTCAGTATTCGTATAACACGCAGATCGAGATTACAACACGTGATCTCGAAACAACGAAGCAGGAACAAAAAGAGACTCTCTCTGATTTTGTAACTCGGTGGAGAGCGAAGGCATCGATGATGACCTTAAGGCCAACAGATAAGGATCAAATTCGGATGATTGTACGCAACCTCCAACCCAAGTTAATGCAGAAAATGATCGTACTCCCTTTCCCCACCTTCTCAGATTTACACCAAATAGGAGTACAGATCGAGGATGCGATGAAGCAAGGTTTAATCGATCAGGACCGAGAATAGCCCCGAAGGACATTCAATCGCAATAACAACGCAGGCCCGAGTGGCGCTGCCAACACAAGAACTTCAGAGGTCGGTATGGTCACCACCACTCCCCCTTCTCAACCAAGGCCCGCAGCGGCCACACCCTTTTCCAGTACCTCCGGGAGCAGTAACCAAGCCCCGAGATATCAATCCAGAGGCCAAAGAACCTTTACTCCACTATATATGCCCCTATCCAAGGCTCTGGGGGTGTTAATCAGGAAGAAGCATCTGACACCCCTGGAACCAAGGCCACTGCCGAATCCACTCCCCCTTCCCACAACCCAGCCAAGTCTTGTGCGTACCACCAGCAGCATGGCCATGACACAGATCAATGTTTCCGGCTGCGTCACGAGATTCAAGACCTCGTTGACAAGAACATCATCGTACCTCCCGAAAGACCCAACGTCACAACTAACCCACTCCCCGCACATAACCAAGATCCACCACCCAAAAGAGTCAACCTCATCCAAACTGGGGTCGTTTCCTACGATCCTAGTATCTATATTACTCCCTCTCACCTACCTAAGCCAAAGGTGATCCTTCCTGATTGCACCGACTTGTGCATGCTGGACACCTTCACGACCCAATCCGAGCCAGAGGTGGTGACTTACGAAGATGGAACGGGGCAGGTTTCAGAAGGGAACAGAATTGGTGAGTCTGGAATGGGACAGTCTAGGAATCTAGCTGGGAGAGCCTATGATCCGAGTGTATACATTGTATTAGTGGGCCGGTCTGAGCCGATTGTAGGACTACCAGAAAAAGATGAATTATGCATGATTCGGGGGGACGGACTAGAGCGAGGGACAGATGATCTGACAACGGTGGAAGAAGATTTTGCTAACCTCCAGTTCTTCAACGACCAAGAAGTAGGGGATGCAACAATTAATTGGTTTGAATATGGGGAGTCAGCGGAAATTATCGGGTGGTTAGATGACCAGCCAGATGTTGCGGAAATTCAGCCAGAGCAAGGCCCGACAGGGGCAGAAGTATCAATGATGGCCAGAAAGGCCAAGAGTCAGAATGAATTGCCGGAGAGCGCCGGTACAAAGAATTTCGCTCGGGACCAAGATATTGCGAAAACCGAACAACAAACCCCATTAACACAGGAGGAGCAAGAAAAGAGGTGGAATTCTGAAAGAATCCGGAAAGCCAAGAACCATGAAGAGTTTGAAAGTCTTTAGCACGAAGCAGGACATCTTTGTGAGCATGTGGGATGAAAGTACGAGAGTACAAACTTACCGTAACCAGATAGGTGTCTGTTAAACGCCGGGATGTGGTGGGAAGACGATGACTTGTGTCTTGCCCACACGGATGAAGATTGGGCGATACTCAACCAGATGATACTTGGTACCTCGATGAGGTGGACCACATGACTAGGAGGGCGGATTCAAGCCCCTCAAGACTCGACCAACCCAAGCATCCGGGAAAGATAACGAGGCCGAGAAAGAGAGAGAGAAGCAGATTGAAGAAGAAGTCGTGCTCAAACAGCAAGAAAATACAGCAAACATCTCCATCTGGGACCGCTTATGGCTTCAAGGGTGCATGCACAGGCAGTGTCCTATCTCGCTATGGACAAGGCCAAACTCTCCATCGAAACTACGCCAGAGCAATTGGGCTGGTTTTTCGGAGGGGTTCCCCAAGATTAACCTTTTCAAACAAGGAATTGCCGCCTGAGGGCGTGAATCATATCAAACCTCTCTACATCTCCGTGGAGTGTAGAGATAAGTGGATACCGGTGGTACTTGTTGATACCGGGTCTGCTATCAATGTCTGCCCGGTCAGAACGGCATATGCAATCGGGTTAAAACCCGCAGATTTCATACCAACCACTCAGGTGATCAGAGCTTATGATAATACCAGTAGAGAAGTGATGGGGACTGTCAAGGTTCAGACCCAGGTTGGTCCAGGACAACACAACATTGAATTTCATGTCTTGGACGTTCCCGCAACCTTCAACTTGCTCTTGGGGCGGCCGTGGTTGCACCAAGTAAAAGCAGTCTATTCCACTCTGCACCAGATGTTGAAATACCCTCACGGGAAGAGGGTTGCAATTGTTTTCGGAAATTCATCCATCCATCCGCCGCCAGAAGTGTCTACGCCAGTTTTGGAAATCGAGCACGGCACGGAGGATGTGTTCTTATCAGGATTCACTTTGGCGGAGGCCCGGGTAGTGCAGAATATAATGGCTGTGAATGAAGGTGTGTACGTCAGTGCTCAATCTGTCTACCTCATGAACAAGCTACAACATATTCCCGGGATGGGATTAGGAAGAAGCGGCAGGAAAGGAGTCGCAGCATTGGCCGAAATGCCACACAACCCGCATACCTTTGGACTGGGTTATCTACCCACCAAAGAAGACTGGATGAGGAAAGGAAAGGAAATGGCCGGCAGAGCCAGAGCGAAGCAGGCTGGGAAGCCTTTTGATTTAATGCACAGGCCCATCCAGGGTACCCTGAACGGACGCTTCGTCCGGGAGGGGGAGGACTTTCCATTTTGCGGTTTCCCAGAGCCATGGCTAAACGCGGAGAAGAAGCGCGTACCAGGTTTCGAAATCTTCTTCGACCTGCAACTATCCGGGGATGATGTTCCCCCAGAGCAGACAGACCCAACAACTGAGAATGAGCGAAATAAGGCAGTGGATCCTGAGGGCACAGAATTGGAAATGGGGGTAGCACTGGCATGTCTCCTCTCTGATCCTCCGATCGACCAAGAGTGCTTGGGGGATAACTTCGTGGTTTCCATGATTGGGGATGAAACGGTCGCGAGCCGACCAGCAGCTATCTTGGATGCATCACTCGCACCCTCTCTCACTTGGCAAGACGAGGAGGATTTTTGTCCAAAGAAGACGGAATCAGTAGTGAGCCGAATCGATTCCACCGAGTCCCGTGAGTCGAATCAGTTCCAGCTGACCGAGTCTGAGTCCGCACTGGGGATGTTAACCGGATGCCACAAATGCCTGTGTCGTTTTTTCCTTTTCATTTGAGTCTGTTGAACCGGCGAATCGGACGATTTGATGTGCCTAATGAGAATGAACTATCTGGGTTTCGAGTATTTTTCACGCCCTTAATTTATTGCATTAATCTCGGACTTTCAAATCTTTGATGAAAACGACGAGGACGAAGTTCCTCCGGTTTTACAACGTTTGATTGAACAAGAGCAAGAGAGATTTGTTAAACCATTAATGGACGAAATCATTACCGTGAACATTGGTATTGAGGAGGACTCGCGGCTGGTCCAGATCGGGTCCACATTGTCTTCGGAGGAACGCGAGCGCTTAGTCGCTTTATTAAAAGATTTCAAAGATGTTTTCGGGGGGTCCTACGAAGGCATGCCCGATCGATCCCGAGATTGTACAAAGATCGGATCCCCTTGACCCCGAGGTCCGACTCCAAGCGTAAACTCGAGGATCCGCCGGATTGGGCTCTTAAGATTAAGGAAGAGGTCACTAAGCAAATCGACGCAGTTTCCCTGGTATATGAATATTCGACTTGGTTGGCTAACATTGTTCCTGTGCAAAGAAAGATGGCAGATCCTGTGTGTAGACTTCGTGATTTGAACAGAGCTAGTCCGGCGACTACTTTCCTTACCGCACATCGATGAGTTGGTAGATTTCACAACATGCATTGCTCTCATTCATGGATGGCTTCTCGTGATATAACCGGATAGTGATGGCACCGTAAGATAGGGAAAAGATCGATTCACCACCCCGTGGGAACATATCACACGGTAATGCCGTTTGGGTTGAAGAAAGCTGGAGCTACTTATCAACGGGCCGCGACCACAATACTACATGATATGATCCACAAAGAGGTTGAGGTGTATGTGGACGACATGATTGTCAAGTCCAAAGAAAGAGAGGGCCACTACACTGCCTTGCACAAGTTTTTTCAAAGGATCGTGGAATTCGCTATGCTAACCTCGAAATGTACATTTGGTGTTACAGCGGGGAAAATGCTGGGGTTTCTGATTACACAAAGGGGCATCGAGGTTGACCCTTCCAAGATCAAGGCCATCTTAGAAATGCCACCACCAAGAACTAAAAAGGAAGTGCGAGGCTTTCTGGGTAAAGTGCAATTCATAAGACGGTTTATTTCAAAATTAACCTTAACTTGTGAACCAATTTTTGGCCTCCTGAAGAAAGGAAAGAAGTTCCAATGGGACGGCCGATGCCAAGCTGCATTTGAACAGATCAAAGAATATCTACAGAACCCACCCGTTTTATCGCCACCAGAACTAGGGAAACCGTTGATTTTGTATCTGTCAGTGATTGAAACTACAATGGGCTGCATGCTTGCACAAGAATCAGAAGATAAGGTGGAAAAAGCCATCTATTATTTGAGCAAAAAGATGCTGGAGTATGAGACCCGATATACACCGCTGGAAAAGGCTTGCTTAGCTCTGGTATGGGCTACCAGAAGTCAGCGCACTACCGTTAGCTCACTCGTAATGTTGGTTTCACGACTTGATCCCATCAAATATCTCTTCGAGAAACCAAATACCACGGTAGGTTAGCTCGTTGGTTGCTGTTGCTCTCCGAATTTGATCTCACATATGTGGCACGCAAGTCAGTAAAAGGAAGAGCAGTGGCAGAGTTCCTTGCCGACCACCCGGTTGAGGGGGATGAAGCAGTTGAATATTTGTTCCCGGATGAATCAATTCTGCATATCGACGAAGAAGCCTGGACGATGTACTTTGACGGAGCGTCAAATCAACACGGGTATGGGATAGGAGTGCCGATAGCACCCGATGATTCTCAGATCCCCTCGCCTTCAAACTCTGGTTCAAAGTCTCGAATAATGAAGCAGAATATGAGGCGTGTATCGCTAGTCTAGAAGCAGCCCTGGAACTAGGGGCAAAACGACTGGACGTTATTGGGGATTCAAACCTTGTTGTGTCTCAAGCTAAAGGAGACTGGAAAGTAAAAGAGGAAAAGATGATGATGTATCACCAAACCTTGGATTTGCTGATTCCTCGGTTTGAAAAGCTAAGTTTTACTCATCTACTAAGAGAGAACAACAGGTTCGCAGATTCTTTAGCAACTCTATCTTCTGTGATAGACATCCCGTGTGGAGTCCGAATGCGTCCAGTTATCATCGACTAGAAATTTGCACCTGCCTATGAGTCGATTGCAGCCATAGATGAAGTTCAGGACGAACACCCCTGGTATTACGACATCTGGAACTTCTTGGAGAAAGAAGCATACCCGCCAGGGGTAAATGCCAAAGACAAGAGGGCAATCAAGAATGGCGCTCACCATCATCTGCGGGTAAACCAGAGTAAACGCCATCCGGGAATGCACAAGCCGCGGTGTTGATCTGTCAAGAGTCAAGGCGTCGATGGAAGCCATCCACGGGGTGAATGTGGTGCACACATGAATGGGTTAATGTTGGCACGGGAGATCCTTAGTCAAGGTTATTATTGGTCCACCATGGAGGAGGATTGAATTGGCTACGTCCGGGGATGTCACATGTGTCAAATTCATGCAAATCACATGAACGCCCCGCCACAAAGTTGTACAACATGACTTCGCCATGGCCGCTTCTCTAGGGAATTGATGTAATCGGAGCTGTTACGCCAAAGGGGTCGAATGGGCATAAGTTCATCTTGGTAGCGATAGATTATTTCACAAAGTGGGTTGAGGCCCAATCTTATGCAGTGTTGAAGGCTTCGCACGTAGCAAAATTTATCAGAAACAACATTATCTGTCGCTACGGGGTCCCAAATGAAATCGTTTCAGACAATGGTTCCCACTTCAAAAAGGAGGTGATTTATTTGTTGGAGAAATACAATGTGGCTTTTCATTAGTCGTCTACTTACCGGCCGCAAACCAACGGAGTAGTTGAGGCCGCCAACAAGAACATCAAGCGCATACTACAGAAGATGGTGGAAACCTATCGGGACTGGCCAGATAAGCTGCCTTTCGCTCTGTGGGGCTACATGACTTCGATCAGAACCTACTGGGGCGACTCCGTACTCATTGGTCTATGGGATGGAGGCTGTTTTGCCTATTGAGATTGAGGTCCCGTCATTACGAGTATTGGCCGAGTGCCAAATAGCCGAAGCAGATTGGCAGCAAAACAGATTTGAGGAACTCATGCTTTTCAATGAAAGAAGGCTGAAAGCACTGTACCACATCCAAGGTTATCAACGCAGAATCGCCCGGGCTTTTAACAAGAAGGTTAAGTCCAAGAATTTGAAAGAAGGAGATTTGGTACTCAAAGACAACCGAGCTCCCATCCACGACCCCAGGCAAGGTCGCACTCCAATTGGACCGTCCCTACATTATCAAGTCAATCTCGGTGGAGCCGTGGTTCGATGGATCTAGATGGCTTGAGTTTTCCCAACCGATCAACATGGACAAGTTGAAGAAATATTACCTGAGAGGCTCAGGCGAAAACCCGAAAGGGCGACCTAGGCAAAACTCAGAGCACAGAAAATTTGAAATTATAAAAACTGAGCTCGCAAGGTTGAAAACCCGCAAAGGGCAACCTTGGCAAAAGTTAGAGCGCAAAAGGAGAGTAAAAAAATACCCGAGCAAACCCGAGCCTGAACTACGTAAGGCTTGATTCCCGTCTATGGGATACGTAGGTAGCTTCATGCTGAAGTTCAGCCATAAACATTTTCCCCGATCAACTTTGTCCATATTGATCATCTCAGTCATCTCTATTCATCAGCATTTATCGTGATCTCCGGTACAGTGTTATTCAGACTAGGGGCAACTTTCCGTTGCATTGAAGTGTTGCGGCACCATCCAAACTAGGGGCAACTTTCCGTTGCTATGAATCGCCGAGGCACTTTTCAAAACTAGGGGCAACTTTGCAGTTGCTAGGATTCGGGGTTGTGTATCTCAGTGACAGATTTCAGGTGTGTCCAGTTCTGATCCATATCGAAAATAGTTTTGAAAAGTTTTAATAAAAGTTGACTTTGTTCAAATTAATCTTTTCACAACTAAGACCATTTTTGGACCAAAAACGGGGAATTTTCAAGACTACAACCTTCAATGTCATTGATTTCAAAAGCAGTTCTCTTGCCCTTGCATACAATTGAAGTTGCTTTTATTACACTCATAATGAAAACTTGAAAGTACTAATAAAGCAATAACTCTGGGGCATAGTCAAGTCAGGTGTCCCTGCGCCCCCTTCCAGAGCTGGTTGAAGCCTCCGATGCCAACCTAGGCCCAACCTGTGCTTCTTCATTGAGCCAATCCCAGCACTCGTCAGATAAAGTGCAACTGAAGATAGGAGCGGGGGACAGCAGCTCTCTAGCCCTCCAGGCCGAAGTATGTCAGGCAAGGTGTGCACCTCGAACCGAAAGTGGTGGTACTCAATCCTCCGGAGGCAAGTCGATCATGGCCAAACCTGAGAATGCGGAATGGGAAATAAAATCTGTGATGAGTCAAGCCGACCAACGGATCCGGTATCTGAAACATGCTATAGCTCATCGCCGGAAGGTTAAGCCAAGGACGCCAAGCAATGCAATCAGCAGACAAATTGCACATCCATTCAAACCACCATCCTCATCAAGGGCATCGACCGGCGTTGTCGAAAAAAGTAGCCACTTTGAATAAGCAGGCAAGAGTCCACAACTTTAATTTGTCCATCAACCATATCTGGGGACCGATGAAAAATGAGAGAATAAAGAATAGAGATGTGCGATGAGAGAAAAGTAAGATAAGGGTTTTGTGAGAAAAAGCGGGCAGGGCCGAGTGATGTGGCGAATACATATGTGAGCTTGGGTGGGAAACATTACTGCGGCGATAGTGGACTCCCTGCGAACCTGGTTGTTTCCCGGCAGTGGAAAGCATCCAAGCCCATCAGTGTCTCGGCCAGAGTCATGGCAATGCAACTCTTTCCCTCTTTCAAGCCTTGTGCAACTTCGATCAGACGGATGCTAGCTCCTCCGGAGCAGGCGAGCGAAAATGAGATAGCATGCACAAGCAGAGCGCATGTTGTCGGAAACCTTGCCAATGATGGTTGCTACGATCACCGGCATCAGAGAATCGGTAAATCAAGCTCGGGATATCCAACAAGCCATTACCAATCAGAGATCGAGCATCATGCGCGTTGAGACCGCACATCTACCCTAAAGCTTGGGCATGGCCAAAACGAGACTGAGGCAAAATCTCTTCTGAGCGTTCAAACTCCATCAAGACTTGAAAATCTTCGAAAGTAGGACAAACCTCTTGTCCGCCGAAGCTAAAGACATGCGTCACCGGGTTCCAAAACCTTGCCGCGGCACGGAGGAAAGGAAGGTGCAGTGGAGTCCGCCTCAACATAAATAGTGCATTTAAGCCGAAACCCCGAAAGTTCAGCTTTTCCGAGCCATCTAGAGAAGAAATCCAAGATGTGAGATTTTCTGCGAGAAATGCCTCCATTTTTGTGAGAAACGGTGATGAAATGAATAAGTTCCAAAATTTGGAGCTTTTATAGGGGGGTAAAACACTATTCAAAGGACAAGTGTCAAAATTCTGGGGGTTGCGGAGGAAGTGGCCGGCCGGCCATCTATCCTAGTAGGCCGGTCACCCCCTAATTTCCAGATACAAAATGTGTTTGGCCGCATGTTGGTCCTGTTTCGCCCTCCGGAAGGAAGTTTGAGGCAGTTCTAGGCATTGGGAACGTCGAAGGCCTCCATTTCTCTCAAATTCGGATGCGTTTCATCACCCAGATCGTCCGTCCGAAGTACGCTTTGTTGTATTTTTGCTTATCGAGTTGTTATTTTGCTTATTAAGTTGTTGTTTTGTTTGTCGAGTTGTAAGTTTTGTCGAGCTGTCGCATTTTGTGTTTCGAGTTATTACTTTTTGTTTATGCAATTTTATTAAGTCTTGTTTATTGAGTCGTTAACATTATTGCACTTTGTTTATCGAGTTGTAAACTTGCTAAGATTTTGTTATTTCTTAGTGAGTCGTTTTTTTGATTTGTTGCGTCGGTTCATTACCTGACCCGGTAAATACACAAGGCACATTTTCATTCAATTCCATTTTGTGCAAAATGATGCGTCGCGATGCTAAGAATTTCAAATACAAATTTCAAAAGCTGTTTCATTCCATCATGTTTTTCAACAAAATAAAGGTACAAGTTTTACAAGAAATGAAACTGCCTAACAATGTGCAAAGTGCTACAAACTACTAGCAAAAAGTAAAATAAAGCAGGAAATAACATCAATCTCCTCGGGAACGGGAATGAGGAGGTCCTCTCATCCTCTTCTGCGGGACGACCTTTGCACTGTCATCATCATCCGGGTCAGAATCATCATCCTCCGGATCCCCCTCAGCCTCATCTCCACTCCCGGAACCCAGACCGGAGCCTCCCTCCCCAGCAGATGTCTCTGACTCACGGTCTGCGACCTCCTCCTCCTCCTCCTCCTCCTCAATAATGGGTGCCCTACGTCTGCGAGACGACCCTTCTCTTCGAGCTCCTCGAAAAGGCCTAGATGGCCCAGCTCCCTGAGAAGGCCTGGATGGCCCAGCTCTCTGAGAAGGCCTGGATGGTCCGGCCTGCGACAAAGCATACACGGGAGGCATCTGAAAATGAAAAGTTCAAATACATCGGTTAAAATATGAAGCGGTCTGAGTACAAAATCTGAGTGGGGTGTGTGTCGGATGTGCTCTCTGTGACCTATCAATGCAGCAGAATGTTCAAAACCAGTATGTCATCAGAAATATGTTAAAAACAGGGAAGATGAACAGTACCTGCACGCCCATGATGGACATCTGTGCCTCCCTCCGTAAGATCATGCCCTCGAATGTGGCCAGCATCCCGAGCAACTCATCCGTGTACTCAACTGGAGGCTGCAAATGCAAATGCAAATCTATCAGCGGAGGAATGAATGTCTGAATGTCTGACTGGTAAATCAAAGCTGTAAAACATACCGGGGGCGAATCAGGGTCTCTGACATATCTATGGTCAGGAAGAGGAGGCTCTAGCGGGACCTGGTAAGGAGCCCCGAACCGCCAACTCGTCAACTCGGTCGGCATGTCTGGCCACCCAGGATGATGATGAAGAGACGGAGGGATCGGAGGAATCGAACTACCTCTACCCTAGATGCACCGACCACGCTAGAGGAGTGGATACCGTAGCTTGGCATGACTTCGAAGATGGCATACCGGTAGGCCTCGATGTGAACCGCACTCTGTCAAGGGGGCATCGATATATCTGACGGTAGGTGGCGTGGTTCCCTCTATGAGATATAACAAAGCATCGGTGCCTGTATATGATGACCTCTGGCGAAGAGTCTATCGTCACCGCATAGTGGTGGAGGTCAGCAGAGAGGTCTTGAGAATCGTACCCCCACACCTGACGCAGGAAGCGTTTCCCCAGGAACAATGCCCTACCAACTGGTCCTTCGAGCAAGAACTGATACTAAGAATTACTCGATCCTCCGGGATACGAATGTCGGAGACTGTGACCAAAGACCGCCCAGGGCTGCCAAGTAATCTGCGGATAACGGTATAAACCAATCAATCGGGAATATCACAGGCGGATCAAAGACAAAAATGAAAGGAACGGGAATTACGGAATACCTCTGTGCGCGCCCATACGGTATCAAAATCGTCGCAAGTAGAAGAGAGTCTCTCGAGCTCTCGATTAATTGCTCGCCCTCGAATACCAAAGCAGCATGTCGTAAGAGTCTGCCACCTCCATCTCGGGGCGATGTGGGAAAGTATCGTACACCCATATTTGAGAAAGCGGTATGGAATATGAATACAAAGTGCTAAAGGCGAATCTGAGTGCGAAGTCGCCGTATGTGCAATGAACAAGTAATAAGGAAGCGTAAATCAAGAGGACATAACGTACCTCGGGCTCTCCAATAGCCGCCAAGTAAGTCTCCTCGCCAGGTCGCTCATGTAACAATAAAGGGTAGCAGGCCAGCGCCACCCGGTCATATCGGCCCGACTGTGATAGGTCCACCAGGCGCTCGGAAGATATAACCCAACGGTGTTCCCCTATCGGCAAAGCAGTGGTGCAAGAGGAACATGAGGAAGCCAAGCGTCTTGCTCAACCTCCTCGGGAGACTCAGGCTCCATCTCCCTCCAGCAGGAAGAAAACCAAGTGTCTGGGACTCTCCGGGAAGCTCTGTCTCTGGTGGGCGAGCCCCAACAAATATATCCATCGGCCTCCCACTCTCCCATATCCTCGTCGTAAGGTATGGGCCAACCGCCTATGTCTAGGCGGTGAGCCTGACAAAGTCTAGCGGGGTCATGGTCATATCCCGATGGCGAAAAAGTGGAAGAAATTGGTGGTGTCCCACCATCTCTCCTGGACTAACAAAGTCTCTTGGCGGGGCAGTGATAATCCCACAGAATGGTCCGAATTCTACTAGATCAACCCGGATCTCGGGCGGCCTCTGGAAGCTCGGCATACCGATCTCTCGCGGCAGAGCCGTATCCACGTCTGATCACGAGAGTCAACTGCATTGAATGAATACATGGGCTTAGTACACAATGAAATAGCGTGTGCAAATGAAATGAAATAGCGATTGTCATGAAATTAATCGTGTGTTCACCATCAATCTGGATCGTGTTCGATGCATCGAGTTTGGGGCTGTGTTCTACTCTTAATCGATGTCAGGTATGTGTTCACCATCAATCTGCATTGCGTGTTGATGAATCGAGTTTGGAATGTGTGTTCTACTCTTAATCGATTAATGTGTTCACCATCAAATCGGTGCGTGTTGATGCATCGAGTTTGGGACGTGTTCTACTCTTAATCGATGGGGCGTGTGTTCACCATCAATCTGAAATTGCGTGTTGATGCATCGAGTTTGGGGTATGTGTTCTACTCTTAATCGATGGAAGTGTGTGTTCACCATCAACTGAAATTGCGTGTTCGATCATCGAGTTTGGGGTATGTGTTCTACTCTTAATCGATTAAGTTTGTGTGTTCACCATCAACTTGGCTGCATGTTGAAAATCGAGTTTGAAGCGTGTGTTCTACTCTTAATCGATTATTAGTGAACGTGTGTTCACCATCAACTTGGCTACGTGTTGAAAAATCGAGTTTAGGTGTGTGTTCTACTCTTAATCGGTACGTGTGTTCACCATCAACTTGACTGCGTGTTGAAAATCAGAGTTTGGGTCGTGCGTGTTCTACTCTTAATCGATTAATGAGCGTGTGTTCACCATCAATTTGGCTGCGTGTTGAGAAATCGAGTTTGGGGTGTGTTCTACTCTTAATCGATTAATTTTGTGTGTTCACCATCAACTTAGCTGCGTGTTGATGCATCGAGTTTGGGGTGTGTGTTCTACTCTTAATCGATTAATGGCGTGTGTTCACCATCAATGAAATTTGCGTGTTGATGCATCGAGTTTGGGGTGTGTGTTCTACTCTTAATCGATTAATTTGTGTGTTCACCATCAACTTGGCTGCGTGTTGATAAATCGAGTTTGGGTGTGTGTTCTACTCTTGTCGATTAATTTGTGTGTTCACCATCAATCTGGGTGCGTGTTGATGCATCGAGTTTGGGGTGTGTGTTCTACTCTTAATCGATGTGGTGTGTGTTCACCATCAATCTGAGGGGCGTGTTGATGCATCGAGTTTGGGTGTGTGTTCTACTCTTAATCGATGTGGTGTGTGTTCACCATCAACGGACTACGTGTTGAAAATCGAGTTTGGGTGTGTTCTACTCTTAATCGATTAATGGGCGTGTGTTCACCATCAACTTGGTGTGTGTTGAAAATCGAGTTTGGGCGCGTGTTCTACTCTTTAATCGGTGTGTCTTTGTGTGCTCACTTTCAAATTGGTGTGTTCGACAAATCAGAAGGTTGCATGTGTTCAATTCTTAATGTGTATTGTGCGTTCATAATCAGTCAGTGAGCCTAGTGTTTAGTAATTCAAGTGTTTAAACTACATGTTCAAGATGCAGGCAAGGTACTATGTGATAAGCTAAAACTGTGTGTTTAAGCATGGCAGAGCTACAGAATGCATGAGAAAATAAAGTAAATACCTCGTGCATCATGAGAGAGGTCTTTGCTCGACTCTCGCAAAAGTAAATCCCCGGGTGCCCGGTCGTTGAACCCAGTAAAACGACGAAAGACGGCCCGCGGAAGTGTGTGTACAGGCGGGGCGTATCTCCCGGGAATGAAAGGACGGACTCTCGGGGGCAGTGTCATAATGTCAAAGTCATCCCCGGCACCTGGAGGACCTCCGCCATGAGGGTAATTGCCTGCCATTTCAAGAGATTTGCAAAAAGGAGCAAAATTGAGCAAAAAGGGGCCAAAATTGGAAAAAGTCAACAAAAGTCAACTCCCGGGAAATGAAAAAGTCAACAAAAGTCAACTCCCGAGAAAATCTTCCAAATATTGAGACAAACTTACCTCAAGTGTTGAAAATGAGAAAAGGAGCCCCAAAATCAAAATTTAGTCAGCTCAAAGTGCTTAAAACCGAAAGATTTATGAAACAACTTGTGCGGAAGTAGAAGCAGCGTATAAAATCTTGAATCTGAAGGAAAAAAATGGTTTTGGGAGCAAGGAAGGAGTTTTCACAACTTTGGTAGTGATTTGGAATGAATGGAGGTGCATATATATAGAAATGAGAAAAATGACCAAAATGCCCTGCTTTTTGGGCGGTGTGGCCAAGCCACCTTTTACAGGTGGCCATTTGCTTTTCTTTCTGGTCGGTGGCCTCCCCAAGGGCAACCACCTGGCGGTGGTGGTCCCACACCCCCTCTAGCTCTCTGCAAATTTTGAGGAAGATCGGAGTTCGGGACTGAAAAAGTTCAAGAAAAGTGCACTTCGGGCTTGAAATTGCTCAAGAACTTTTGCAATTTCTGACGTGTATCTCGTCATCACTCATCAAAATCAAGGTGTATCCTTTTCAAACATTTTGTAACCTCTCCGGAAGGTGAATCAGAGGCATGATCAAGCCACCTTCGCGAAATCGCGTTTCAACTCGTTGTTTACAATAAGCGCCTACGATTTATGCTCGTTTTTGCATTTTTGTGCATATAACTTGTATTCTCATGAACATTTTACATTGTCATGCATGATTTCTTGGTGTACCATACCTCGTGCTTGAGCATGCGTTGTCGCGCGTTCTTTTCTCGCATTGCGATACATTCACTTGCCGAAACCTTTGCGTGTGTCACATTTTTGGAACCATAGGAATAACATTGAATATATGTTGTTAGCATATTGTTCTTGTTGAATTTCTCTCTTCGCGAGCCGCGATATTGTATGTATGGTTCATTTGAAATTTGAGTGCGACCCGGGCGAATCA
Organism: Camellia lanceoleosa; assembly: GCA_025200525.1. NCBI lineage: Eukaryota > Viridiplantae > Streptophyta > Magnoliopsida > Ericales > Theaceae > Camellia > Camellia lanceoleosa. The sequence continues at coordinate 1,689,166 of CM045771.1, forward strand.
GCGATATCGTATCTTCTCCGTGTGAGGCAGCGAGAATTGAATAATTCTCGCATTCTAAGCGCATGAAATATAGTTGTTGCTTTGCATTCTTGCTTAAAAGCTGTTGCATCTATTTGCGAATACTTGCCTCATTACGACTTCTTTGCATTTGCATGATCATTTGGCTCTGTGCATGTCGCTTTGCATTTTGCCCCCCCCTGCGAGCACGCTGCGCACATATCTCTGTTCGTCTTGTGCGATTGTCTAAGTCTTGACCTTGTCAAAAATGGGTTGTCTAGGCTTTGACATTCACTCCGTCACTTATTGACTTCGAGTTACATCAAGAGAACAGCGTAGACACCCCATTTTGACCGACCTTAAGACTCGAGCGTCACCGATTGGCGCTTCGGTGATGTTGCATATTGTGCTCGTTCGAAGTCTCGGTCGCGGCCGTCGCCTGCCTCCGGACTTCAAACTTTCTTCTATGCTTTGTCTCGGTTTGCGAACGGACTCGGTTTTCTCAGGTTTTCCTTCGAGGGAGGGAGAGGTCTCGTAGACTATCTCGGTGGCCGTGGGCTACATTTCGTGGCCGTAGGCCATTTTGCCATTCGGAGTCGGTTCGGTTTTGGTCGTAGGCCGTGTGCCTCGGTTCGGGACCGTCTAACCATCTCCGATTCCTCCAGTTTTTGGCAGTTACCTCTGTTTTGTCATAACGAGGGACACTGGGGTCGTAGATACCCCCTTTGTGGCCGAACACCACTTTCTTGATTAACGGTCGGTTTTGGGCCCCGAACCTCATGGTTTGGCCCCAGCATTCGTTTTGCATCGGTTTTGTTCATTTTGGCGAGTACCTCTGTTTTATCGTAATGAAAGGTCCTTTGAAGGCGGGATCCTAGCAATTGTCTCATTAACGATTATGCTCTTCAGCACCCAGAGCGTTTTCTCACTAGGGCTAATGTTGAACACCCTAGGGCCTTTTTCTTGAGCAAAACCACATATTCGTGTTGTACACATATGGGAGGATCCTAAAAAGTGGTGCTCGGCCAGTAATTATTCTTTTCATTTTTGAGCCTCTCCTAGGGTTGGATTGTTGTTTCTCCTGGTTCATAGTTGCCAAATTCCAACCACAGGGCCTTGAAGAGGAGACATGGGAGGACACCAATGTATAGAGCTCAGCCAGGATTTCTCACTTTCCATTTTTGCCCCTAGCCGGCCGGCTAGGGGGGGTGGCCAGCCGGCCACCTCCAATAAAGGTGGCTAGCCGGCCTGCATCCTCTCAGTGCCTACTTTACAGCTGTATAGTTGTTTCCCCCAGAAAAGATCTGCATCCGGGGGATATTTTGGAGGGGAAAGCTTAGGTGCATTTCCCTCCACCTTTACACCCCTCCTTTTGTCCATATAAGGCAGCCAAGAACTTGTCCCAAGGGTTAGAAAATTGGCTCTCAAGCATACATACACTCTTCTATCTCTATTTCTCTCAAATCTTCAAGTTTTGGTGCCTTTTGTTCATCATCATCAAGCACTACCATCACCACTCCATTTCCAGCAACAAGAAGAGGTCCTTAGAGGCTTAGAAGCAACATTTCTCAAGTCAAGAAGCAAGGAAAGAAAGGTCTTCAAGGGTAAGTCTCAATCCCTCTCTTTTACATCATTTTCTTGTCTCTTTTCTTAACCCTACTTGATCACTGTTTTGAGCTCCGATCAATACTGAAAGTGGTCCTCTTTTGAGCTATTCTTGATGTTTGTTTAAGGGCTCAACCCTGTTTGAGCCCTCTATCTTACACTTCCTTCAATATCCTCTTATATGCCATTATTTTGCATTGAATATTTGGCCTATGTGTGGTCTGATTTGGAGCATCTCATGAACTGATATTGTGCCTATTTTGAGCGCCTCTTAAACATTGAAGAAGGGATCAACCTTGTTTTCATGCTCCATATGCCACTTGCTTTGAATCCATGTTTTACCCTTGTTTTTGCATGCTTCATCTAGCTTGTGAGTGATCTGTTTTCGAGAATTATATAAACTGTGAGTGGGACTTTTTTGAGCCCCTCTTCAACATTGAAGAAGGGCTCAACCCTGTTTGGCCTCTCTATCATGTATGTGCTTCATAATCTCTCATATTTACCGTAAACTTGCATGATTTGTTTAACCTACATGGGTTTTGTTTTGGAGCATGCCTTAAACTGTGATTGAGCTGATTTTGTGTCCCTCTACAACATTGTAGAAGGGATCAACCTTGTTGGGGGTCTCCATGTTGTGCTTGTCTTTATATCCCTCTTTGGCCCCCTTTCTTGCATGCTTTCTTAGGCCTATTTAGCCTCTGTTTTCGGCCATCATTAGTATTGAAAATATCCATATTTTGGCCTTCTTGTAATATTTTACTAAGGGTTTTTTCTGGTTTGGTGAGTTCTTGGCATACCTCTCTTTATAGCCCTCTTTTGGCTCATATTTTGCATGCTATGTTGAGCATATCTACATACTGTTTTGGGGGTTGTCATAAGCTGAAAATGTTCATATTTTTTGTCACTCTTAAATGTTGTAGAACTGTATTTTTCAGTTTGAGCATTGCGTACACCATCTACTTCATTGTTCCCCTCTTTTCCCCCATTTTTGCATGCTATTTTTTCCATACTTGTGATTATTGTTTGGCCTTGCTTTGCACTGGAAAAATGATAGTTTTGGGGCTTCCTAGCTTCTGTCTTTACATTCCATGTACCAATTGTGCATGTTTAGTATGGCTGTAGGTCATTTCGGGTACTTAGCATAGCATTTCGGGCATCGGGTGTAATTTTGCTATAATTCGGGGGCTGTTTTTGCATCATTTTGGCTGCTGAAATTTTCATTTTCCATATGCCATATGCCACGTCTCATTCGCATGTCATTTCATGCCTTAGGGCCATTGCCTCGGTTTTGCGTGCGTGTGCAGCATTTGAGGCATCTCATTTTTACCCAATGGCCTCTTGTGTGGGTGTGGTGAGGCTCTCTCATGTTAGTGTAAGCCCATGTTGCATTGTTTATGCCATATCGATCTCCTTGCATTGCATATGCCATTGCCTCGGTTTGCGTGCACGCGGGTAATATTTGACTTCATTTTTCATCCATGACCTCTTATGTGAGTGTGGTGAGGCTCTCTCACATTAGTATAAGTCCAATCTACATTTGAGATGCCATTTCATTCCATATGCCATTGCCTCGGTTTGCGTGCGGGTGTGCACGCATTTTGAACATCTCTTCATCGACGGCTTCCTATATGAGTGTGGGTGAGGCTCTCTCATGTTGGTGTAAGCCCATATTGCATTGCATATCTCATTTTAGTCTGTTGCATTAGTATGCCACCTCAGATTTGCGTGCCCATTGGGCACGCATTTAGGCTTCTCATTAAGACACCCCATTTAGTCTCATTGTATATCATATTTCATGTCGCCGTGCCTTTATGCCATTGCCTCGGTTTGCGTGCGTGTATTGAGGCACTTCATTTTTATCTGACGGCCTCTTATGTGAGCATGGCTGAGGTCCACTCATGTTAGTGTAAGTCCATTTGCATTGCGTGTGCCATTTTATGCCTTAGGATCGTTTTCTCGGTTTGCGTATCCGCGTGCACGCATTTCGAGGCATCTCACTTTCATCCGCATTGTGCATGCTAAATTATATATATGAGATCGCATTCATGCTTATTTGCATTGCATTCATACATTTTCTCGATTTGCGTGCCCGTGTGCACACATTTCGAGGCATCTCATTTTCATCCGCATTGTGCATGCTAGGATTGTATTTTAGTTGCATTCATGCATATCATGCATGTTGCGTCGTGTTCGGGATAGGAGTTAGCCCGCGAAGCGAAGGCACGTTCCGTACTCAAAGTGGCGGAGCAGGTCTCAATTCCCAAGTCACCGACACTCAGTTACCCATGATGGAGTTAGGTTTTGTTGTAGCATTCATGCATTCATCCTATATTGAGTTGTGCAATCAGGCTCTCGGCCATCATGCATCGATATGCGTGATTGGTGGCACGAGGATCGAGGCATGTATATATTTGTGAAATACATTGCTATGCCCTTTCCTACTCTGTTGCGACAAAATAAAGGATTAGCAACTTTTTGAGTCCGGCGCATTTAGAAACATTGCAAACAGAGGCTAATTGGGGCATCGATTAGATTTCACAAAGGCGACCCTCGGCTTGCATGCCATTACCGCTTTCTTAGTTAAATTATTAATTAATTAAAATTTCTATAATATTCTTTATTGATTGTATTATTTGATTTGTACTATTCTTTTATTAGGACATTGATTTGTATATTTATTCGGACCCTCTGTGAGCATAATTGTAATAAGGGTGTGTGAGTGTGATGTATGTCTTCAACCCCGTCTTTCTTCCTTTTATTTACCGCTTCGATGGTTAGATATAGGGCATATTTCAATTAGCATATAATGACATGTTTGCATCATTCATCTGCTTTTGCAGCAGACTCGGCACATCATACAACGCATTTGTATTTCAATTCCAAATTGAATACATGTTAGTTGTTGCATTTCATATGCCATGTTTAGAATAATTGAGCTTTGCTATAGTTGCATTTTTACATGTGTTGCATTAGGCATTTCTGTATATTTAGGATCATGCATGATTTCTAACAAGCTTCTGTTTTGGCTTGGAGTACTCGATGAGTTTTATGCTTTAGCATCCTTGCATGCGTGTGTGTGTTGCCATGAATAGCATGCTTACTATGAGGCTATGTGCTTATGTGATATAACTGCCTTGAATGCCTGTGGGTGGAGGTTGAGTTATTTGGATTGGGACAATTCATCAAATGTTTGTTTTAAGCCCACTAGATAGTGGCAAAATCATATTTTCTAAGCCCACCTGAGGGTGGCAAATCCGCGTCTTAGCCTACCTGTGGGTAGCACCATCAAACCATTTTCAAACAAACAAACATGAAATATTTTGTTCCAATTCGACGATTGGTCTATACTTGTATCTTTGTCGCATCACATAGTAACCTAGGCTAATAACCGGAATAAGAACTCACAATATTTTCAAAAATAGATATCATGGTTAGTAGAGGCCGGTCTTTGACCGGGCGAGCGGGGGTGCTCACGAAGTGACCTTCCCCAATCGTACCCAAGTTCCCGAGTCGAGGCAACTTTGGTGATGACGGACACGTGGCCTTTGGCAGCGAATCAGGGTTTCCTAAGTTTCCCATTAAAAAATATTTAGGTGGCGACTCTGTATCTGGCAAAGCAGTCCATGTTTGGCACTTCTTTTCTAAAAATCTATTTTTTTGAAAACGATTTGCCAGATTTGGACTCTTTGGTTCAAGATTAAGAACCGTGACATTTGAGTCCTTCGAACTGTAGTAGACCCAATATCGAACCAGAACGGGGGGAACTCGCACTCCCTTCCCCCGGGATGCGTTCGGGGACGTCTACAAATAGCCGAGCCTATTTTAGTTGCATTCCTGCATGTGTTGCATTAGGCATTGCATCACAGTTAGGATCATGCATGGATTTCTAACATAACTTCTGTTTTGGCATGGAGCACTCAGTTAGTGTTTATGCTTTAGCATCCTTGCATGTGTGTGAGTGACTGCCATGATAGCATGCTTACCATGAGGCTATGTGCTTATGTGATATACTGCTGAATACATGGGTGAAGGTTGGATTATTTGAATTGAAATAATGCATTGACTGTGAGTTTTAAGCCCACTTAAGAGTGCCAAATCATCTTGTTTTCTAAGCCCACCTAAGGGTGGAAAATTCGCATTTTAGCCTACTTGCGAGTAGCAAACGTTCAAAAGTAAACATGAGGTGTTTTGTTCCAATTGAGCGATCCAATCTATACTTGTATCTTTGTGTGTATTCGTAGTAAATCTAGGCTAATAACGAGAATAAGAGCAAATAATGTTTTCAAAACTTGGTATCAAGGTTAGTAGAGGCGATCTTTGATCGGGCAAGTGAAATGCTCACAGTGACCTTCCCTAATCGTGCCCAAGCCCTCGAGCCGAGGCAACTTTGGTGATGACGGACACGTGGCCTTAGGCAAGGAGTTAGGGTTTCCCAAATTTCCCCAAAATAAATATTTAGGTGGCGACTTTGTATCTAGCAAAGCAGTCCATGTTTGGCACTTCTTTCAAAAAATCTGTTTTCAAAAACGATTTGCTAGATTTGGACTCTTTGATGATTCATCGGTCTTGCATTGGACTCTATGAGATTAGATACAGGACCGTGACATTGAGTCCTGAACTGTAGTGAGCCCAATGAACAAAACGGATTCCCTCCCAGGGCGTTCGGGGACGTCTACAGTTTCTGGCGACTCTGCTGGGGAGTGTAGAGAGCTTGACTCGAACTCATGATATCTTGTTTTGATTACACTCATGTGTTTCTTTGCATTGCATGTGCATTGGTGCGCCTAGGATACCGTGTTTGCCATTTGCTATTCTTGAACGATTTGCCGGAGGCTACGTGCCATAAGGTTGACCGGTTATGGGCTCTGCCACGATGGGAACACAAACCCTGGTTTTCACCGGGGCACCCTTTTTGACCATTCGACCTAGTGCATATTCAGAATCCATAGTGACCATTCCAAGCTAGGATAGGTTGCTTACCCGATTATAGGTTGTTTGAAACCGCTGTGTGCGTAGTGAAACCCTAGCTCCTGACAAAATAGGATAGGGTAACCCTATCCCAACATAGGGGTGTTTTGGCTCTCACTTGTTTGTTATGTGCTTTAGAGTTGGCCTCTACAGGAATGCATGTATTAGTTTGCAAGTTTGGGCACCAGGCCTGCGGGCACTAGTGTTTTGAGGATCAGTTATCTGCGGGTATCAGATTTGGTTTTGGGGGCAGTGATTTGGGAACGATGATCAGTATTTGAGAATAGTGTATTCAGCTTATCAACTGTGTGTTGTGATGTCCAACTGTGTGTTGTGTGTTTATTTAAGCCGTTATGTTGTCTGTTTTTCTGGTTGTTTATTTCCTTATTATTGCTTTATTTATCTTTTTGCTAGGGTAGTTTAGCACAATTGGCTTTAACCAAGCAGATATCCCCCAAGCACTCTGGACTAGAGGTCGTCGACTCTATCGATCTGAGGATCTGGTAGACGAAAAACCAGTGTTTCATTCTCTACCCCCGGTTACCAGACGGAGGGCAGCTAGGCAGAGGATATCAGTTCAGCAATCAGTTCAGAGGGCTTCGTCTACCCCACTTCAGTATATTAGGGATCAGAGTTCTGTTACTCCCGCAGAGAGGGAACATATACCGGCAGTACAGCTAGATCCGGGCAGTATGGCATGGATCGAAGAAATGATGTGCCAGCTCCAAGAGAGCATGAGAACCATGCAGCAAGACGCTGTTCGTCAAGATGAATTTGCCAAACAACGGGCCGAGATCATGGCCCGGCGAAGATTAATTGCTAGGCGACAACACCAAACCGGGGCATCTGATTCACTGTCACGCCCCAAACTCGCCCCTAAAAGTTTGGGCAAGACCATTTCAGAAACGGACGCAAAACCTGATGTAAATATCTTATGGGGCCTGAACGGAAGCATTATCAACATAAAATAACATAAAACATCATCCATTGAGCTAGTACTACCATGCCAGGATCGCACACATCATTGCATTAGGTACACAATATATATAAACATACACCCGAACTTCGGTTATACACTTATACACTCATACTTAGACCCAGAATTGGGCATTATAGAAAATATTAAGGAAGGACAACCAAAGCATAAATCAATAACCTAACACTACTTTACAAAATGCGACGGTGGTGCTGGACACATCAAAGGCGAGAGAGAAAGAGCGAGCCTTAAAGGTGAGGCTGAACTCGTTGATTACCTATAGAATAGGCAGACAAAATACAAAATGAGCGAACTTCGTGAATAATAGTATATAAATAATGCGTAACCATGTGATTGATGCATTTACGTAACTTTGTAGGACAACTTTGTCAATTCACAATTCCACAATTTGGCCCTTGGCCTAAGGAGTTCACACATTTACAAAAGGGTCCTTGAGTTTCATAGATTCACAATTTATCATATTGGACCTCGGTCCTTTGGATTCACAAGCTCACAAGTTCATAAATTCATATTTCACATATTGACTCTTGGCCTCATAACTTCATAGCTCACAATTCTTTTGAGACCTTCCATAATTTCACAAGGTGTCACATATAGCGTACATAATTTCATAACCTCTTCCGATGTTTCCATAATTTCATAATTCACAAATTCACAAGGTTATACCTTTCATATCTTCACAATTTATAGATTTTATAATTTCACAAATCGTATCTTTCATGACTTCACAAATTGGCTTTAAGCCCAGTTCTTGTATGTATGGACTCAAGAGGTGGCTCGTACGGATTCTAGAGGTGGCTCCACCAAGGTGTAGCACTTAGTTATTACACCACTTTGTACCATACTAGAAATCAATAAGTCTCATCATGTCATAATATAAGCAAGCGAATATCATAGCGGAATTACCACGAGATAACATCGAGCAGACTAGTCTTATAGTTATTGAGGCACATAGATTATTCCAATCATTTACATGAGTTAATGTAGTTAGTTTCGTGTAACAAAATACTAATGACAATCATTAGCAATACATAAGCATTATCTCCAAATTATGCAGTGCCATCACAATGGTATTTGTAGGGACAAAATAATTATCTCATACCAGTCTTAACCATCCTTGATAAAGCTGGATAGTTCGGAATACATAAGTATCATTGTTCCATTTGTTCACCATGAATCATTAAGCAATCTCTGAGATCACAGAATATTAATAATGTCTTTTAAACATACTATTCAATAGGTTATAGCACATTACTGAAACCATTAATCATAGACGGAATACAGAATAGTTTCAGAAACATATCAATGGATGCCAATTCCTTCTATATTCACACCAATTTTCAAATACAAACATATTAACATAATTGCCATGGAAAAAAAAACGGAATAGTGATAATAACAATTACTATTAACAGTAATTGATGTACGTTATAGGACTATTACTCACAGTGCGTTGGTGGAGCATTTATTCCTCCCGAAGCGTGTCCTACACACACATGAAGTCACACATTAATTCTTTAAATCATTTCCCCTAATTTCCTTTCTCATTTTCCCATAATTCACAATACTCATAACAAGGTCCATTCGCGAATTTTTAACATTTTTTTCGAAACATCTCAGAAATCCAATTAACCTTGTACATGTCTAATTTAACCCACAAATTCCATGATTCTACTATCAATTTGGGCAAAATCATTAATTATAAATCATAAATCAATCTAGGGTTTCTAGACAAATTGAGAAATTCAAGCGTTAAACTTCTTCACCCATTACTTCCTCTTCTAATTAATCCTTTGATTACACATCCTAGGATCATAATTTATCATCGAAACCCAACAAAAGCCCAAACTCTCCAAACCCAAAATCCTAAATGTCTACAAAATAACTCTATATGCTCAAAATGGAGGTTTTGCATTTATATACTCTTCAATATCACAAATCTACTTATAATGGAAGCATTGAAGGAGAACTAGACCCCTACCTCAAGAATCAAGCCAAAGAACGAAGATTGATGAGAATCCTTTGCAAATCAAGTTCCAATGGGTTGAAAATGTTAATCTTCACTTGTTCTCCATCCTTGATGCAAGAACCATGGTGGATTGTTGATAAAAGTGGAGAAATCAAAGGTTTTGGGCTGGGGTTTTCGGACCTATGCAAGAGGGAAGAAGAGGAAAAGAAAAATGGAAGGAATGAGCTCAAAAACCCGTTTTTACGCTGCTGAACCTGCTATTTCCGCTCGAGCGTCCCTATTCCGCTCGAGCGGACTGCTCTCAACCTGATTATGAAACTTCGCTGGGTATAACTCTTCCATCCGGACTCCGTTTTAGGTCGTTCTTGTGTCCAAATTGAAACCCCGGAAATAAGCTTTCCAATGGTTCTAACCTCACATCCATATTCAAAGTGTGGAAAAAGAAAGGGCAAATGGTGACGGTTAGTCGTGAGCGACTTATTCAATTTAAAGTTTTTGGTCCAATCTTATTTTACCATCATATTATCATCTCAATCAATACCCCAAAATAAGATAAGAACATTCCAAATACACTAAGAAGAACATCAAAATGAGCCCACGTGCCTCAGACTCAAACTTAACCAGACAACCCGCTCGAGCGCCCCACCTTGCGCTCGAGCGCTCAGACAAACAAAGACGTCCGCTCAAGCGGCCACTTCTACGCTTGAGCGGGAATCTACAACCTCTAGAATCTCGGCAGCCAGCAAAAATGCTGGGAGCCACACAAGTCCGCTCGAGCGTCAACTGCTCCGCTCGAGCGGAAGGAGAAATTCTGGGTCGTTACATTCACACTAAGCTCCTCCCCCACCAGGAGTTCCAGCACCCAGGGAGACACCAAATGCCCAGAATGTCCAAGAGGATACTGACATCCCAACAGGGCCACCTCCGCCCTTGATTCTACCCCAACTATCCAAGGCACCTACGCCTATCAATCAACCGGACTCTCCTTTTGAGTTTGAGGTGGACCCTACAGCGTTGAAGTTGAGCAAGCTTGAGAAATTGTTCAAGAAATCCCAAGGGGTAAAGTCCATCATGGACATTGAGGGCAATATACCAAGCCTTGTGATCTTGCGGATTGGTTCAAGATGCCATAGATCGACCCGGCCAGGTCGGGCATCCCATGGTGCATCGTTTGTTTTCGGACATACTAAGGCCGATGGGTCTCACCGGACTATAAAGCTTTCATTATTTGGCGGACCTGTTGGGAGTGGCGCCATCTGCATAAAATTAGAAGCGATGTCAAGCGGGCTGGGGCAGGTGGCCGAGGCTTTCATTGCAGTACTCCTATAACATAAATCAAGATTACCACCCATGATCTCGAGACAACAAGGCGGGAGCCTAAGGAGAGTTTCTTTGAATTCGTAACCCGTTTGAGGCCAAGGCCTCAATGATGACCACTAGGCCTTGACAAGGATCGGTCCGGATGATTGTCGCAATCTCAACCCAAAGCGATCACGAAAATGATCGTGCTCCTTTCCCTACCTTTTGATTTACATGAGATGGGGTACAAATTGAGGATGCAATGAAACGAGGTCTAATCGACCAAGACATGGAGCAACCAAAGAGAACCTTAAGCATAGCAGCCACCAGAGACACAAGCAATCGCCACTACGAGCTTGAGTAAGCATGGTCACGCCAATCCCCGAAACCTTGCGACTCGCCATTCAATGCGTCCGGTAGTAGTTCTCAAATAGCCAAATACCACCCAAAACCAAGAACTTTCACTCCACTATATATGTCCTTGTCCAAGGCTCTAGGAGTTTTGATTAGGAAAGGGCATTTAAAGCCCCCTAAATGTGGCCATTACGGAAAAACTCTCCTTCCTATAATCGACCGTCTTGCACTTTCCACCCTTGACACGGTCATGACAGATCAATGCTTACGATTCGTCATGAGATTCAAGATCTCATTGATAATAGGGTGATTGTGCCTCGGAGAAACCAATGTCACAACCCTCTTCCACCACACAACCAAGCTCCACCTCCCAAACACATCAACTTTATCCAAATTGGGGTCGTGTCTTACGATCCTAGCATCTATATCACTCCTTCTCATCTACCCAATGAAGGTGCTCCTTCATGTGCACTAACTTGTGCATGTTGGACATCTCGAACCCAACCCGAACCAATGGTGGTGGTATCGAAGGCGAACATAGGAGATTCGGGAGAATGAGTTGTTGAGTCGAATCTGAGGAATCTAGGAGTTCTTGAGAATTATCTGATCTGAGTGACTACATTCTATCGATGGGCGAGTTGGGCCAAATGTGGAATTAGATAGGGGTAGAGCTTTGTGTGATACAGGGGGATGAATCTGGTCAGAGGATAGATGACTTGGCAGCTATGGAAGGGGACTTTGCTAACCTCCAATTTTTCAATGAACAAGATCCAGAGGGCATGGTAGTCAGCGGTCGATTTTGAGAGTCAGCGAGGTCCAGGGTGGCTTGATGACCTACGGATGTTGTCCATGAAACTTCGATTAGAGCAGGGCGGCGGCAAGACCATCGGTTAATGGTCGGAAGGGCGGAAATCGAGAATGCATCGCCGGAGAATCGGTGCTAATAATTTCCTTCGAAATTGGGCATTGTGAATCACGGGGAAGTGTTGAAGAGCGGTATCTTGTGCCAGTTAGAACAAGAAAGGTTAAGGATTACGAGAGAATTAGAAGCTAAGGCCTGAAGGGGTGAAAGTCTTTGTGTACGAGGATAGAAATCTTTGCGAGCATATGAACGGAAAATCTTTGCGAGTATAATTATCTTAGTCTTTGGGCGAGGTTCTTAAGCGGAATGTGGTGGTGGGAAAACGATGATCTATGTCTTGCGCACAGATGAGGATTAGACAACTTGACGAGCGATACAGTACATCGGTGAAATCGATCATATGACTAAAGCGGTATTTGAGCCCCCACATCTAGATCGACCAAAGCGTCAGGAAAGATAAAAGGCGGAGAAATAGAAGAGAAGCAACTTGAAGAAGAGGCCGTGCTAAAGCAGGTTAAAAAAGATCTGTGAACATCTCCATCTGGGGAATTGCTTATAGCATCGCGAGTGCATCGACAAAAGGTGTCTTATCGGCCATGGACAAAGGCCAAGCTCTCAATAGACACCACGCTTGAACAAGCTGGTGGGTTTAATTTTTTCGGAGGGGCTACAATGTTGACTTTCTCAGACAAAGAATTGCCACGAGGTGCGAACCATAACAAGCCACTCTACATCTGTGGAGTCTGAAACAAATGAATACCCATGGTGCTTGTCGACCAGATACGCCATCAATGTGTGCTTGACAAATTTGCATATGCAATCGGTTTAAAGACCACGACCTTTGTGCTAACAGCCCAGGTGATTCGGGCATAAGATAACACAAGCAGAGAAGTAATGAGGACAGCGAAAATTCATACCAAGGTTGGGCCAGGACAACATGAGGTAGACTTTCACGTCTTAGAAGTTCCTGCGACCTTCAATCTACTTTTGGGGCGGCCGTGGTTGCACCAAATAAAGGCAGTCTCGTCCACCTTGCATCAGATGGTGAAATACCTCCATGGGAAGGGTGTAGCCATCGTTTTTTGGAAATTCGTCGATCCATCCACCGCCAGAAGTATCTATGCCAGTTTTGGAATTTGAGCGCGGTATGGAGGATGTATTCATGTCGGGTTTTACCACATGGTGAGGCAGGTCGTCTGAGAACATCTTAGCTATTAATGAAGGGGTGTATGTTAGCGCACAATCAATATACCTCATGAACAAGCTTCAACACATCCCACACAACCCACATTGGCCGAAGTGCCACACAACCCACACACCTTTGGCTTGGGTTATCTACCCAAAGAGGATTAGATAAGGAAAGGTAAGGAGATGGTGAGAGCGAGCGAAGCGGCGTGAAGCCTTTTGAGCTAATGCACCGACCCATCCGGTACCCTAAGCAGACGTTTTGTCGGGGAGGAGACTTTCCATTTTGTGGCTTCTTAGAGTCGTGGATAAGCGAAGAAGCGTCGTGTGCGGGGTTTGAGATTTTCTTTGATCTCTGGTTGTCGGGATGGCGTTGCGAAGAACCTACGAACCCATTAGGCTAAGCATAGCAAGAAAGTGGGTTTGAGGGCCGAAAGTGAAATGGGGTAGAAATTTGGCATGTCTATTTTCAGATCCTCCGATCGAACAGATGTGTTTGAGGGATAACTTCTCGGTATGCGTGATCGGGAATGAAATGGCTGTGGGTCTACCAACAAACATTTTGGATGCATCTATCGCACCCTCTCTTATTTGGCAATATGAAGAGGGATTTTTGTCAAGCAGCACCGGGCCAGGTAGTGAGCCGGAATCTGATTCCTCCGAATCTGTTGAGTCGGAATTAGGTTCCATCTCGACTGAGTCTGAGTCCGGTATTCCTGGGGGTGATAACCCGGACACCACAGTCCTATATAGGTCGTCTTTTTCTTTCTCTTTTGAGTCTGTTGTAACAGAAGAATCGGACGATTTGGAAATACTTAATGAGAATGATGTGGCTGTGGTTTACAGGTACTACGTGCCTTTGATTTATTACTTGAATAAGGACTTTCAAAATTTTGATGAAAGCAGCCGAGGAAGAAATTCCTCCGATTTTACTGCAACAATTGATCAAGAGTAGGAAAGATTTGTTAAGCAGCTTAATAGATGAAATCCTCATGAATATTGATCTTTGAGGAGGACCCGTTTTGGTCGGATCGGGTCCACGTTGTCTTGAACGTCTTGGCTTAGTCACTTTATTAAAAGATTTCAAAGATCTTTTAGCGTGATCCTATGAAGACATGCTTGGGATCGATCCTGAGATTGTACTGCACCGGATCTCTCTTGACCTCAAGGCTCGACCTGTTAAACAGAAACTCAGAAGGATCCGCCTGGACTGGGCCCTCAAGATTAAAGAAAAGGTCACCAAGCAAATTGATCTGGGGTTCTGGCGGTATCGAATACGACTTGGTTGTGCCAACATTGTTCGATCTTAGAAGAAGGATGGTAGGATCGGGTATGCATGGATTTGAGGATTTGAGCAGGCCGGTCAGAAGGATGACTTTCCTTGCCACATATTGGCGAGTTAGTGGACTTCCGGTGGGGCATGCTTTGCTTTCATTCATGGATGGATTCTCGGGCTATAATCAAATAGTGATGGCACTGAAGGCAGGGAAGCGCTTTCACCACCCGTAGAGACTTCTTATTCTGAGTGATGCATTTGGGTTGAAGAATCTTTGGAGCTATATATCAATCGGCATAACCACAATATTGCGACATGATCCACAAAGAGGTTGGGGTGTCGTGGGCGACATGATTGTCAAGTCAAAGAAAGAGAGGGCCACTACAGCCTGCGAAAGTTACATCAAGGATCGAGAGAATTTTGGTTCTTGGTGAATCCTTAGAAGTGTCGTTTGAGTATTCTGGCGAGGAAAATGTTGGGGTTTCTAATTACGAGAGGTATCGAAGTCGACCCTTCAAAATCAAGGCCATCTTAGAAATGCCACCACCAAGAATTTGAAAAGGAGGTGTGAGGCTTTACGTGTAAAGTGCAATTCATAAGGCGGTTTATCTCAAAATTAACCTTGACTTGTGAACCACTTTTTGGCCTCTGAAGAAAGGAAAGAAATTCAATGGGGCGGCGATGCCAAAATTTGCTTTTGAGCAATCAAGAATACTTATAAAACCACTTCGTGTTGTCACCTTGCCAGAGGCAGATTGATTTTGTATCTTTTAATGGCTGAGACTACAATGGGTTGCATGCTTGCACAAGAATCTGAAGGCGAGGTGGAAGGGCTATCTACTATTTGAGCAAGAAGATCTTTGGAGTATGAAACCCACTACACCGTTGGAAAAACTTGCTTATACAGTATGGGCTACCGAAGCTATGACACTACTTGTTAGCTCACTCCGTAATGTTGGTTTCAAGGTCGAGATCCCATCAAATATCTATTAGAAATCGGTAACTTGCGAGTAGGCTAGCTCATTGTTTCTTGTTGCTTCTGAATTCGATCTGAAATATATAGCGCTAAATCGATTAAAGGAAGAAGCGGTAGCGAGTTCTTAGCCGATCATCCGGTGGAAGAAAGGTGAAGCGATTGATACTTATTCGAGATGAGGCCATTTACATATCGGCAGCGAGTTACGGGCGATGTACTTTGGCGGAAGCGTCAAACCCGATGCGGTATGGGGTAGGGGTGTTCTTGATAGCACCCAACAAGTCCTATATCCCTCTAGCATTCAAACTCCGGTTCAAAGTCTCGAACAACGAAGCGAGAATATAAACACGCATTGCGGTTAAGCGACCACGGAACTAGGGGCAAAAGCGGTTGGAGCGTCATCGAGGACTCGAACCTTGTTGTATCTCAAGCGAAAGGAGATTGGAAAGTCAAAGAAGAAAAAAGATGATAATGTACTACTAGACCTTGGACTTGTTGATTCCTCGGTTTGAAAACTAAACTTTGCTCATCAATTAAGAGAACAACGAGGTTAAGTAGATGCACTAACAACTCTATCTTCTATGATAGACATCCCTTTTGGAGTCGGGCGTCCGATCATCATTGACGAAGTTTGTGTAATAAACGACTTATGAGTCGATTCTTTGCCATAGAAGAGGTTCTAGATGAGAACCCACGGTATTACGATGTGCGGAACTTTTGAAAAAAAGTGTATCCACGGCAAATGCCAAGGATAAGAGGCGTCGGAAGAATGGTTGTTGATTCATCATCTGCTTGAGGATAAATTGTACAAGAGGTCATCTGGGAATGCATAAGCTATGTGTTGGCCTAGAAGAATCGAAGCGCCTAATGGAGGCCATCCATGGAGGAAGTCGGGAGCTCACATGAGCAGGTAATGTTAGCTCGGAAGATCCTGCGAGGTTACTCTTGGTCCACCATGGAGGAGGATTATATCGGCTTTGTTGGCGATGCCACAAATGTCGAGATCCATGCAAACCGCATGAACATCTGCCATCGAAGCTATACAATATGACCGCCATGGCCATTTTTAGTTTGGGGAATCGATGTGATGGTACATCACTCTGAAGGGTCTAATGGGCATGAGTTCGTGCAGTCGCGATAGATTATTTCACAAAGTGGGTTGAGGCCCAATCCTATGAGGTGTTGAAGGCTTCACTTGTTGCAAAATTCATCGAGAAACAACATCATCATCGCTCTGGGGTCCCGAGCGAGATCATTTCAAATAACGGTTCCCACTTCAAGAAGGAAGTGATTGATTTGTTGGAAAAATACAAGCGTGGCTTTTCACAAGTCATCCACCTATCGACATGAGACCAATGGGTGATCGAAGTTGCCAACAAGAATATCAAACACATCTGCGAAGATGGTGGAAACCTAAGGATTGGCGGATAAGTGCCGTTTGCTCTGTGGGCCTACGGACCTCAGTGGGACTTCTCTTGGGCGACTCTTGTATTCATTGGTTTTATGGGATGGAGGCCGTTCTACCTATTGAAATTGAGGTTCGTCTTTGCAATCTTGGTGAGTGCTAGATAGGCAAGCGGTCAGTAGCAGTAGATTTGAAGAAGTCATGCTCTTCGATAAAAGAAGAAATTTAGCACTATACCATGTTCAAGGTTATCAGCAGCGAATTGCGGGGCTTTTTACAAGAAAGTTAAGTCCGGGAATCTAAAGAAGGACATTTGGTGCTCAGGACAAGCGAGCTCCCATCCACGACCCAAGGGGCAAGTTCGGACAATTGGATTTGGTCCCTACATCATTAAATCTATTTGGTGGGTGGGTATGCGTTACGATGGACCTAGATGGCCTAGAGTTCTCCTGACCGATCATTATGGACAAGTTAAAGAAATATTACCCTTGAGTGGCTCGCTGGGCGAAAACCCGAAAGAAGCGACCTAAAAAAGTTAGACCATGAAAAATTTGAAATTATAAAAAGCTGAGCATATAAGATTGAAAACCTACAAAGGGCAACTTTGGCAAAAGTTAGGCGTGAAGGAGAGTGAAAATACCGAGTGAACGAGCACTGAACTTCGTAAGACTTGATTCCCATCTTTGGGATATGTAGGCAACTTCATCCCAAAGTTCATCCATAAACTCTTCCCGATCAACTTTGTCCATTTTGATCATCTCGGTCATCTTTGTCTATTAGCGTTCAAGAGCTTGGTTGTAATCTCACAGTGCGATGCTACTCGGACTAAGGGCAACTTTCCGATTCTTTGGGATCGAGGTTGTGCATCTCATTGACAAATCTTAGGCGTGTCGATTAAATCCATATTGAAAATGGTTTGAAAAGTTTTAATAAAAGTGATTTTGCTCAAATTAATCTTTTACAACTTAGACCATTTTGGACCAAAGTGGAAAATTTTGATACCCACAACCTTCAATTTTATTGATTTCAATCTGAGAGTCCTCCTGCTCTTGAATACAAATTAAAGTTGCTTTTGATTACATTCATAAAGAAAAACTGAAAGTACTAATTAAAGCAATAAATCCGGGGCATAGCTAAATCAGTGTTCTGCCCCCTCCCAGTAGTCAAAATTGCTAAGCGTAAAATGGACCCAATCTGTGCCTCTTCGTTGAGCCAATCTATGCACTCATCAGGCAAGGTGCAACTGAAATTGGGAGCGGAGGCCAGGAGCTCTCTAGTTCCCCATCTTAGTGGGATCTGAGAGCAAGCTATCGCCTCCCGGATCGAGAATCTGTTGGTACTCTGTCCCCTCTGGCGAGCAAGTCGATCATGGCCAAACTAATTTGGGCCTTTGGAGCTGGAATGGGAAGTAGAACACCACGATGAGTTAAGCCAATCAGCTGAATCGATCTGTCGGGACATCTTTGTAACTCTCATTGCGGTAAGTTGAGCCAAAGAACCTTGCCAAGCAATGCGGTCTGCGAGACAAATTGCACATCGATCAGACCACCATCCCTCATCCGATTGCATCGACTAGGCATTGCGGGGAAGCGATAACCACGGTAGTATCTTAGGGCAAGAGTCCACAACGCAACTTGTCCATCAACCACACAGGGAGGGATGAAAAATAAGAGATTAAAGAATAGAGATGTATGATGAGAGAAAGAGTGAGAAAAGGGTTTTGTGAGAAAATCTAAGCAGGGCAGTGATGTGAGCAATATATATGTGAGATAGGGTGGGAAACATTACTGCGGTAGTAGTAGACTCATAAATCACAGTGGTCTCTCGGCGATGAAAAACATCAAGCCCATCAATGTCTCGATAGCGACATGGTAATCTGACTCTTGCCCTCCTTGAGGCCTTGGGCAACCTCGATCAGCAGGACGCTAGATCCTCCGAACTGAGGCAAGCAAGAAATGAGATAGCATGCACTGGAAATAGAGGCATGTCATGAAAACCCTGCCAATGATGGTCCATGCGGTCCATAGGCATTAGAAAATCAACAACTCAAACTCGGACATCCGACGTTAGTCACCAATCAAAGATCAGTGTCATGCATCGTGAGCCCACACATTAGATCCTAAGGCTTGGGCGTGGCCAAAATGGAGGCTGGGGCAAGATTTCTTCGTAGCTCAGTTCCATCAAAGCTTAGAAATCTTGAAGGTGGGACATACCTCTTGCAAAGCTAAAGACATGTGTTCTAGGATTCAAAAACCTTGCATGACATGGAGGCCCCGAAAGTCGTGATCACGACTCGAGTGAATAGTGCGTTTATGCGAAGCCGGAAATTTAGCCTTTCCAGAAGCCCATCAAGTTGGCAATCAAGCTATGAGATTTTGGGCAAGAAACTCTTCCATTTGGAGCAAATCGGTGTTTAATTGAGAAAAACTACGAAGTTGAGGCTTTATGCAGGATAAGGTATGAGTGGAAGACATTTGTCCCCTACGGCATTTTGGTGGTTCTTGCCATTTATGGCCGGCCGGCCAAAATAGTGCCGACAAACCACCACTATTGGCCGATGGCAATTTGTATGCTGGTGGCCTTTCCCTATGGTGATGACCTTCCTTTTGTTCCATTAATTTGTTTAGAAGTTGAACATCTGAGGTGTGGTGGAACCTTCCCCGATGTCTTCCGGTGAAAGCGATTTTTCGAAGTCACGTCTATTTGTTTTACTATCGAGTTGTTGTACATTTGCTTATCGAGGTTATTTCACATTCTTTAAGCTTTTAAACACCTTATCAAGTTGTATTTACACTTGGTTAGCTTAGCCGAGTTCGTTTGTTTTGCTTATACCAGAGTTGTTTTTTCTCATTAATTGACTCACAACCCAGTTATTACGGTAACCTTCCTTTTTCAAATAAAGATTCAAACCTCATTCACATTGTTATGTGTCACGATGCATGAAAAATACAAGTGTAACACCTCTTTGGACCAAAATAGCTATTTCATTTCCATCATGTCTTTTGCAAAAAAAATATACGATTTGAAAAAAGTAAAGATCTGCTTTCTTGATGATACAATGTGTAAACTACGGTAAAAAAAGGAAAGTAAAGCAAAAGGGAGAGGCGTGAGAGTGTCTGCAGGTTATCTGGGTGGCCTCACTTGTGGTTGATGCACCTCTCGCGCCCCTGTTCGGGTCAACTAAATGGTTTGGGACCTTCATTACTCCAAGAGCGGTGCAAGAAAGTGCACTTTTGGAACATTAACTAACAACCGTGTTGACCTCGAGCACGTCTTACGTAATGCGATGCTACAAATTCTTGGCGTAAAGAGTATCCTTATAATATATACCTTGTGGATTCTGCAAATCGCTTTAAACATTTGGTATTGTATTGTTTTTGTTTTATTTGTAATTGTCCGCTCGTTATCGTCTAGCATTACACAATGCCTAAATCTTGATACGAATTTGGATCTCAACATCATGAATAACATGCCTTTACCATGCTTAGTTGAATATACTTGCGTTTTGCTTTTTATACACATTGCATGCGTGGTGGCGTATTGCTTTACTTATATGTGTTCAAGTTCCTTTATTGCATGCTTTTGTCATGTTGCTTCCTTATCGTGTTCAAGTTCCTTTATACACATTGCATCGTTATTAGCGTATTGCTTTATTTATAATGTTCAGGATTCCTTTTATACACATTGCATGCGTTATCGCGTTATGCTTTACTTATATGTGTTCCAAGTTCCCCTTACATTGTACATGTTGTAGCATGTGCTTTACTTACATGTTTAAGTCCTTTTTTGCATTGTACATGTTGTCGTGTACTTTACTTTATCGTTCAAATTCCTTTTACTTTGTTGTATGTGTTATGTGTCTTTACTTATATGTGTTTTATGCCTACCTAGCATTATTATGTTTTGTTTCCGTCGCATTGTTATCGTCCTAATTAACATTGTTCTTATGCCCTCATGCATTGTTTTACGTCCATCACGTTGTTATCGTCGTTCTTGAGTCATGTTGTCTTAACGTCCTTTCACTGCGTTGTCTACGCACGTCACTTACATTATGCACACTTCTGCGTTGTCATGGCAGCGCCTCTCTTGCCATTGCTATGCCATGTTTTCCTAACGATATTTGTACCTATTAAGTTTTCTTTCTTTTTTAGGCACGATATTGTATATCGCAGGTTCATTTGAAGCTAAAACATGCGCAACCGAAGCAGAACGGGTATGGTATCCTCCGTGTGAGGCGT